>QJPP01007556.1:0-198164 GCA_003996215.1 Jaltomata sinuosa | reverse complement strand
TAAATTTGTGGCACATCAACACCCTCAACTAAAACGTTCGCTTGTCCTCAAGCAACATGACACAAAACAATAATACGACGACTCAACTAAGCAAACAAACTCGTGTCTTTAGCAACTCATGGTCATTCATTAGTTCATTAAATCAAGCTCCCTTGTAGCACACAATGTATGAAACACTAACTTGCAAGGATCCAAACATGTCATTCCGATATGATAGAATATTATGCATACACATACGCAGCTATCCTAACAATCAATAGACAATATAGACATCTTGGTGCTCTCACCACAAAGAAATCCCACACACAAGATTTGGGACTAGGTAAGCGCTCACACTCACAAACGATTTCAAACAATGCACATGCGATACCATAGGCTTGCCCTTACTATTCTATTTTAGTTCTTCAGAAAGCTACTTAGGATCACTACAGGACTTGTATTTGCTTGTAATGAGGCTTCGGGTGCAGGTATGATACATTTAGGGGTTAGTGACTAAGCCCTCCTTGGAACCATTTACATCTTATCACCACATAACTTCACTTTATCCATCCTTATTCACCTTTTTATTTCCTTGATTCTAGATACAGGTGCAACCTCTTTATTGACAATTCTTTTTGTTTCTTTTTCGATCTTTTTCATCTTTCTTTATTTTTCTTTTCTTTTCTTAGGCGCACACCCGGATTTTCATTCTATTCAACACCAATCATCTCCATCCTCTTTTTCTTCTCCTTTACCACTGTAGTAGCCACCCTCAACTTAGGCTGATTGCCTACGTCAAGGTGCACAATGTCCATTGGTAGGACCAGGGCCAAAACAGGGTTTACCTCTATAGTAGCCACCCTCAACTTAGGTTGTTTTGCTTACGGTGAGGTGCACGATGTCCAAGGAAGGACCAGGGCCAAGATAGGGATTCAAAGTTAAACAGGAATGGTGACAGGTTATTGAAAGAACAAGGTCAATTATGGCTCGAACAGGGATCAAGGGATTCTTTGTATTTGGACGGTCATATAGGCTAAGTGGACTGCATCAAAAAGGGCCTGTGATCCTTTCCTAAGCAACCAAACTTCAAACTTAACAAAATAGACCGGGCAAGTTCTAGATGCATGCACAGAGTAAGAATTTATAACAATTAATCTCACACACTCTTAGCACCAAGAAACTAAATCGCTACCAACTATCAAACAACCGCTCGGCTTAAGCATACTCATTCTAATCATATTCACACAATGACATTCAAGGATCCAGACAGTCAATCGTTTCAACATAAGCTCAAAACCATAAAAATTTTAAAGGGGCTTCGTTTGCTAAGAAATCGCATGCTTTGCTATAGACAAAAAAAAAATTTAAAAAAAAATTAAACTAACAACCTAAACATGCCGGTTCTACTAGATAGCACACCGGAGGGAAAAGAAATCGGCAACAAAAACCCTCGGTGGTGACTCACAGGTTTCCCAACACCCTCAACTTAGACTCATGCATTGTCCCCAATGCATACATATGAAAACTAAAACTGTGAGAATAAAGGAATACCTGTGAAGTCGATCGGACTCAGATTCCAGAATGATGTTGGAGACCGCCAGGGTCTCCAAAACAAGAGAACTCGATGGAGTGTTTGCACGCGCTGCGGATTCGATGTTGCTGTCCAACTTCTTCTTTTGTTGGCTCCGCAGCTAGTCGTGACCGCTTCTTCGCTCTTTCTTTGCAGATTCTCTTGCGGTGTTTTCGTTTCTTTGATCTATTTTCACCGCCTTTCTCTGCCTGTCTCACCACCCCATTCGATCCCAACTTCATAGCAGCTCGGGTCTCAACCAAACACTTCTCCTCAAGGTGCACATCCGCAGGCTCTTCCTCAATAGCATTGATGACCGCGACCACCCTCATGTCACTTGGTTGCTTCATCAATTTAGACACATCGAACTTGACCATTTCATTGTTCAATCGGAAGGTCAGTTCGTTTTTCTCCATTTCAACCAAAACTCTCGCCGTAGCTAACAATGGTCGTCCCAAGATTATGGGAACTTCGAAGTCCACTTCGCAATCCAAAATTACAAAGTCAGCTGGGAAGATAAGCTTACCGATCTTTATTAGCACATCAGACAAGATCCCTACGGGTCACTTTACCGAACGGTCAGCCATCCTCACTCTCATGGACGTTGGTTTAGGAGCTCCCAAACCCAATTTGTTATACACTGCTAGCGGCATCAAATTGATACTAGCACCAAGATCACACATAGCTCTTCCGAAGTTGAGCTTTCCGATAGTACATGGAACAGTGACCGCACCTGGATCTCCTTTCTTTTCCACTAATGATCTAGAGGAAATAGCGCTGCAGTGATGGAGGTTGTCTTCCGGCTCAAAACTTACCGTCCTCTTCTTTGTGATCAAGTCCTTCATGAACTTGGCATAACCGGGCATTTGTTCCAGAGCTTCCACCAATAGTATGTTTATTGAAATTTGCTTCAGCATGGTCATGAAGTTCAGGAACTTACCATCGTCAGCTTTCTTTTTCAAACGCTGTGGGAACGGAGGCGGTGGTCGAGGCATCATAGTTGGAAGCTTTTCAGCTTCCTTGCGTTTCTCCGCGGGCTTTGGAGTTTGCTCCTCTACCGCCTCTTCATCTATCGCAATATCACCTTGAACATGAATTACCGGATGTGCTTCCGGTAATATTTTTCCGCTTCTTGTGGTGATCGCCATACAGCTTGCATCATTCTGTGGATGAGTGGTGTCGCTCGGCAAAGTACCTGGTTTCCTTGGGTTTAGAGATGCCGAGATGTGACCCACTTGCTGCTCTAGTTGCTTGATCGCGGTTGAGTGTGACTCCACTACCAGACTCAATGTTGATAACTCATTCCGCATTGCCTTTACCCCAGAGTCGGTCGATTCCACCTTAAGCAGCATCTTCGCCATCATGTTCTCAAGTTTGGACGTCTCAGCCTCGCTGCCAGCTTTATCCCGATTACCAGGTGGTATATACAACCCACCTCTATCGGTGTTGTTCCTCCAGTTTCCTTGGTCGCGATTTTTATAGCCACCATTCTCATAGTGGTTGTCTCTTGGATAGTTCCGACCTTGGTTTCCCTGGCCATTGGCCTGGAAACCCCCCAAGTAATTTGCTTCCTCAGTCTCTATACCTTGGGAACCCACAGCTTGTACCTTCTCTATATTTCCTGACGTCAAGTGCCTTGTCAGGAGATCCAACTGCGTTTTCAGGTGCGCCATGTCTTGGTCGCGCTCCTCCTCTTTCCTACGCTGCTCAGCTGACATACCAACTGTATAGGTGCTAGCTGCAACCTCTGACTCTCGTGTGTGCCAGGCCCTGTTGGTCTTGGTGAGCCTGTCTAAGATAGCTGTGGCGTCGGCAAAAGTGCGACCCATAAACGCTCCACCTGCTGCGTTATCCAATGTCGGCTTGGTAGCCGAATTTAGTGCCCTGTAGAATGTCTGCATCAAGAATTCATTGTTCAGCTGATGGTTGGGGCACTGTGTCAGCTTCTTCTTAAATCGCAACCAGGTCTCGTGCAGTGCTTCGTGCGGTTGCTGCCTGAAGTTGCTGATTTCGTCCCTCAACTGTATCATCCGAGAGGGAGGAAAAAACCTTTCTAGGAAAGCTCCTCTCAACTCTCCCCACGTTGCGATAGAGTCGGGGGTCAATTCTGTCAACCACAACGCTGCCTCATCAGACAGAGACAACGGAAACAACCTAAGCCTGATCGCAGTCTGACTCACTCCTGGCAGTTCGAACGATTTGCAGATCCCCACGAAATTCATCAAGTGCTGGTTTGGATCGTCACCAGCAACACCGCGGAACACTCCTCTCAAGTTCAACAGTTGGATCATCGTGCTAGTGATGTTGAACTTGGCTTCGGGCGGTAGCGGTGGAACAATAATGGCGCCCGTAGCGCCAGCTCCATCTAAGTCAAGATCCTCATCATTCCGTACCACATCATCCTGCAGACCACCAGCATTCAGATTTTGTTGGGCCTGCAGTTCCGCAGCGATCCTCGCTGCCTCTAGTTGTGCGGCCATATTCCGCCTCAATGTTCTCGCAAGTTCGGGGTCGTAAGGTAAAATTTGTTCCCCCGAACCTCGGGTACTTGGCATGCACAACCTGTACCCTGTCCAAAAACAAAAATAACAAACAAAAATAAAAGCAGGAAATTATGACTAAAAGTCAACTAAACACACCAGACTTAATCAAAAACCGTATTCCCCGGCAACGGCGCCATTTTTTGATAACGCTCAAACTACACCTCAATTTAAGAAGCGTAAGCGATCGTTGTCAAATATATAACCCAACAAGGTTGGGGTCGAATCCCACAGAGAATATGGTGATGATTAAGACTTTAGTGAAGTATGTGACTAGTCGTCAATCGTTTCCAGTAAATAAAGGGGGGGGTTTGTAATCAACTTGTAAACAAAACAATAACTAACGTATGGGAATAATCAGTAGGAGAGAATGAACTAGGGAAGTGTTCACCATGGCGTTGTAACAACGTCGATTCTAGGCTGAACCGGGTTCTTTCTATATGCTTGTCACGATGTGATTGCGTCAATTGTATCGTCTAAACGTCTCTCGACCAAATAAACAAATTTCCTTTTATCTTCTCTCGATCTCAAAAAGATGTGCTTTTTAGCTCTCAATCCTAACATCAAGTAGATTAATCCAGTTACGGCATTAATCCTTAAGACGAGAGTTGGTAGTCTCGAATCCTTGTTGTTAATCAAGTTTCCCGGTTTTAATCTCTTTCTCAAGCAAATTAAACCTAGGCATGTTCTAATGTTTGCAACCCACTAGAAAACGTGACATAATGTATGATTAACAACGTGACAATACATAAATCGAACCCAACGCTACCCGGAATCTATATTGCTACGGTTGCCATGGCTCCCACAACCCTAGTTGCGGGAGTTTTAGTTAATCATGCTATAAAGAAAAGAGAAGAGAATTGAATTCATAATAAGGAGAAGAAGTTCTTACAATATAAGGAAAACCAATCTTCAATAATCCAAGAACAAGAAAAACCAAGAACTCACGAACACGAATTCAAGAATCCGAAAACGTGTTGTTGCTCTCAAAAAACGACTAAAAACTATTCTAAAACTATTGGGTGAATTCTAATTACATAAACCTATCATAGGGTATTTATAGGAGTCAAAGAAACCAAATCCAAAACGGGCTAGGAATCCCCAAAACGCGGGTCGCCGACGTAAGCCACTGCCTTAGCTTGACGGTCAGGCTGACGGACCGTCACTGCCTTGACGGACCGTCGCCTGGACCGTCAGCCTTAGGCAGTGGCACTGTCCCTTTGCTGCCTTGGAGTGACGGTCCCAGTGACGGACCGTCACATGTGTGACGGGCCGTCACTCAGGCCGTCACACTTAGGCAGATTGCTCTTTTTTCGCGTATTTCCGTCCGTTTCCGTGTTTGTTTCCATTTCCTACAAATACAACATAAAAACATCAAAAACAACAATGGTTGCTTGAAAACGTACGATTGTTCTTAGTAAAAAGGAGTCGAAAGTGACGTAAATTAGCGTCACATCAACTACACAATCACGTTTTTCTTCTTGATCATCTTGTTCTTGATCGTTCTTGGGATTTTAGCTTCTTGTTCTCGAAAAGCTTGGAGCTTGTGTTCATCTATTTTGTAAGAACTCTTTCTTATTATTATGAATACTATTTCTTCATTCTTTAGCTTTGCAAGCATGAGTAACTAACTTCCCACAACTAGGGTTGTAGGAGCCATGGCTAAAATAGTGATATAGATTCCGGGTAGCGTCGGGTTCAATATTTATGATTGTCACGTTGTTAATCATTCATTATTAACGTTTTCTAGTGGTTGCAAACATTAGAACATGCCTAGGTTTAATTTGCTTGAGTTAAGAGATTAAAACCGGGAAATTTGATTAATTACAAGGATTCGAGACGACCAACTCTCGTCTTATGATTAATGCTGTAACTAGATTAATCTACTTGATGTTTAGGATTGAAATATAAAAGCTCACCATTTCAAGCTCGAGAAAATTGAAAAGGAAATTTGTCTATTCGGTTGAGAAACATTTAGATGATACCATTAATTCAATCACATCGTGACACGCATATAAGAACGAACCCGGTTAAGCTTGAATCGACATTGTTATAACGCCATGGTGAACACTTCCCTAGTTCTCTCTCATATTGAGTAAAACTCGTACGTTAGTAATTGCTTTGTTCAAATATTGATTTCACAAATCCCCCCCCCCTTATTTACCGGAAATTATTTACCACTAGTCAAATAACTCACGAACGACCTAATCTGCACCTTATTCCATGTGGGATCGACCCCAACCTCTGTTGGGTTCTATATTTGACGACGACCGCTTACGCTTCTTAAATTGAGGTGTAGTTTGGGCGTTATCACCAAGCACGAATCACAGCAATCTAACGGCGATGGCCCACGCTAGGATCTGCACCCAAAGATGCAGGGGGTAGGGTGAGCACCAAAAGTGAAGCATAAGGTACCCAGTAGGTATCATAGGCCGACTGGGCACATATAAGATAAAAGCATAGTAACAGACAGAATAGAAACAAGCAGTCACATAAATCAATGAAAAGTACACAGGAACTAGCCATGAGGGAAATCAACAGAACCACTTGTGAGGCCAGTAAGCAGAATATACACATCTTAGGCATAGGTGAAAGTAAGAAATAACGCACCTGGGGTCCTCGCAATAACAGTGTATACATAAAAAGTTTACGAAGTGGACGGTATACCGGTAACCTCAAGTGTAAGAAGAGGGAAAGAGTAATGATAGACATTCTCAGGGACATGAATCAAACTCAACTAATCATAACAATCTCAAATCCAGAAACTAACATTCTAGCAGTAACCTATTTCATACTTAACCAAAATAGGGAACAATTCTGTAAGTAAATAGCAAGAGTCTAGCTACAGTCCCCCGGCCGCCCATACAACCAAGGAACACAAACAAGTGAAAACAAACCCTCCGACATCCCATACTACCAGAGCGTACAATCAACAAACAGCAAACAAAGGTGTAGCCTCAAACAATGAATGATATGATGCATGAAGATCTCAAGTGAAATGGTATCTCTGTATGTACCTCCTCCGGTGCCGATCCGGCCCAGCAGGTAGGTTCCATGGAAGGACACTGCCCGTATACCTCTCCTCCACCGTATACCCTTCCTCCGGCACACGCAGCCCGCAGCCCCAGGCCCGGATGGCAAGGTCCATGGAGGTCCCTGACCCCATACTAAAACTCAGTATCAAAACATGTCATCCGGAAGCAAGTCCGGGTTCAAGATAGAGACCCAGTCTCTAATATGCATGCCCAGACCTTGTCCAGGACTAAAGTAGTAGGAAAATATCTCAAAAACCCCTCCAAGGGTGCCCGGGCATAACCGGGTCTAAACAGTAGAAAGTCATCTCAGGTGCTCGGTCTGACCGAGGCTAAAAATCATCTCAAGTAACAAGAAAACACAACTAGCACCCCGGCCCTGTCGAGTCTAGCGTAGTAGTAAAACTGGTGTTTTAAAACATAATTTTACTTCTTTTTATCCAAGAATATTCACAAGTTAAATCAACCATTTCAAAATCATTTCCATCAAAAACAGGGCCCCGGGGCCATGCAAGGTTTAGAAAATAGTGCCAGTAGCCCCGAAGCCAAAACCATAGTAAAACATGGATAAAACCTCTTTATATGCATGGAAATGGTATGATCACACATAATAGCTGCCCAGCAGCTCACAATCAACCTATCGACCCTGCACAGGCCCACAGCTACTCAGCAAGCATAACCAGCCTAGCAGGATAATTCTATGCCCGGGACTCGCGGACATTCCCAAAATCCCACCTTCTATGTTCCAGAGTCAACAAGGCATCACAGGACCACAAGGGTAAATAAAATATATCGGCAAGTACTACAAGCAACGGAGGAACAAAAGTAGGCGGACATGAATAAAACGGTCGAGGTCTGTGGTGCCAACCTAATAATCCAACCCAAGGATGCCAGCTAGTACAATTTTATCCGATATATGCTAAGTCTAGGGATTTTAAACCATAACCTACCTGTCGTCCGACGATAAGCTGTTAGGACGATAATATCCAAGCTCAAACCGCTCCGAGAAGCTCCAAAATGAAATCAAACTCGAATTTAGGCTTGAATAAGTTGACGTAGATAATTAATTTTCCTTTTGGTACTCAAATATAGCACCAAAATATTTTTCCTACTAAATTCTTGCTCTAGCGTCAATGTGGGTATACGTTGCAGCCAACACGTGCCTCTATAAGAAAACAAATTGAATGAACCATGTTTGGAGTACAAATAATAGCAGTAGTAACTTAAGCTTGTTGAAAGGAAATCAATGGAAATAAGTGATGAAATCAGCAACCATTTCTACCTAGACTACAACCAATTTGAAAGTACCTGGTGGCTTCACAAATATTAAGTATATATCCATAAGTTCTCTTTAATTCTTTAAAGGAAAAGGTGACCAATATTTAATGACTCATGTTGCTCCATTCAGCGCTTGATACCACGTGGGGATGGTGTGTCAACCCAAAGTATTTTATCCCGTTATATATATACTTGGGTATTGCATATATTCGTGGTAAAATATATATAACTTTTTGAATATACCATAATTAATAGAAAATCATTTCAAATAAAATCTACTATATTATAATAATAATTTTCAACATAACTAAGTTTACTATCTCCGTTAAAACATTACAATTTATAAAAACCTTATAAAATAAATACATACACGAATATCTCATAACAAAAGTATTTTAGGAAGGCAATAAAAATATAACTTTCTACCACATTCAACTTTTAAATTAAATATTTTCAAGTACGCACGATTTTGATACTCAAGAACTCTCTTGGAACCCTCCCTTACGTTTTCTCACTGTTTCAGAATTGAAAAGGCGTTTTAAAATGTGATGTTGAGGCTTTAAATCTATTTTGACCCGACCCGGTTTGCGACCCGGTTTCTGCCAGACAGTCCGCGGTAAAACAGTCATAACTTTTTACTCCGAGATCAGTTGGATGTGAGGTTTTGTGCGTTGGAAACTAGACTCGTAGACCTTTGATTTGGTATTTTGGGGGACTTCTAAATCTTTATATATTAAGAGAAAAGCTCTGAGACATTTTACCCAAAGTTCAGAAAATTTATTAAAGAAACTTACGATAACTTTTGCCGACTTGCTTGACTTCAAAACTTATCATACGACCAAACAAATGGACCCGGCACCAAAATACCGGCTCCGACAAGCCTTAAATAACTTGGGGCCGCTATAAACAAGCTCTAACGGTACAAGGAAAACATATACGTGGAAATGATTGGAAGGGTCATTACATGTACCAAACGTCTGCGTAAAAACAGACATGTATAACCAAAAGCCGAAATTGATAGATGAAACTTGAAGCTTGAAAATTGCTCCAAAATAATCCAACAAATAAAATTAACAATTTAATAGAGACTATTAGAGAATAGAGAGTAGAAGAGTAGAAGATTGAGAGTTAAGAGAGTATATGAAAAAGAAGAAATTTTGTGTAGTAAATAATGAAGGGGTGGGGGGTTTTATAGTTAAAATTTAGGACTAAAATATATTTTTAAAAAATTTGGGGTATTAAAAAAACTTTGGGGGGTGTTTTGGCTGAAATAGCCATTGGGTGGGGCCCACTGGCCGTTGCCAACAGCTAACCCAACGGCTATTTAATTAAAAAAAAATTGAATTTTTTTGTTTCCCACCGGATCGGACCGGACTGGTACCGGGATAGACCGGACCGGGACGATCTGATAATTTTACCCCTTCCGTCCCGTTACCCCTACCGGCCAACCCCTACACCAGATGAAACCGTAGTCTACCGGACCAGAACCGGACTGGTAACGGACCGGGATGGACCGGAATCGATACCGGCACCTCCCGGTTCCATTGCCACTCTTACTAGCAACCTAAGTATACTCCTGCCTTTACGATGCCATTTTGCATGCCTTGTGAGTCAGCGCCATGGTTCTGTTTCAATTTACGCACTCCATCAAGATTCACACTCCTGTTCAGATTCTAGAATGGAAAGTGATTGCTTCAGACAACGATTCTACTCTTATCCTGCGATTCTATAAATTCCAGCTTTATGCCCTGGGGTTTGCTATCTATGTAAACTCATGTTTTTCAGTATGCTCAGTTATGTTTACTCATTCAATCTTTAGAAATACCTCAATAGCTAATCCAATCATGTTATGTCATGTATATGCTCAGACCTGATTCTTCAAATGGTTCGCACTTATGATTTCCTTGATCTAAAGCCCTTTTACCTTTGCCTTTGATGATGAGGGGTGGTGATCCCCACCATTCATGCCTTACGTTCCTAGTATATGAAATACTCATGTCTATTGCGCTCAACTCTCCAAGCCTCACCTTGAGTGCCTAGATCACGCTAAGTTTAAGTCTAGATCAATCTGTAATCCTTCATTCGTGATGCTCCTTCTCCTACTCATTTTTTTCAATGATTTTTGTTTATGTTGTTATAAGTGTTAGGGGAGAAGGCCTTGTAGTAGCCTAACTGGGAGGTAGCAAATTTCTTTTCCTTGTTAGCGTACTTGTTCCACCTTGACTTTTTAGGTGTGGGTGAATTGTGAGGCAAGGGTTATTCATGTGAAATAGTTAGATAAGGAATTTTAGGATGTCCCCCTATAGAAGTTCTTGAATCTGTGAATCTTAGTTATGATAAGGAAGGAAAGAGAAGTCTTAAATAGGGTGAGCTATGAAACCATAAGGTGACCATAGTTATAAGCTTGAAAATCGTGATAGGATACATGTGGATTTTTGTTTTGCGCAACTAGTGACCCTTTGGTTGGGAGCCCTAGGTTAGTTGGTTGTTGTGATAAGGGGGGGATGCTATCCTTACAAAATGTTCTAGATGCAAGAGATATAGTCGATATAGGTTTGAACATGGAGAATCAGGTAGTTAGACTCGGACCTTAGTACCTTTATGCGCGCTATTGAGGTTGTTAGTTGCAAAGGGTAGGAGTGGTATTTAGAAGAGAATAGTTTTCTGATATATCTACTTCTCTCAGTTTGTTGTCCCTTTTGGTTAACTTCGATTTCTAGAGTATGTTTGTTCTTTATGAGTTTTAGCTGAGTTCTTACTCTCATCCCAGGCCAGTTATCATGTTGGATATCCAGTTCCTATCATGTTGGTTGTTCTTACATTTTCAGCATGCATACGTGTCTCATGAAACCAACTAAGTTTTTATTTCAATTGGAAGTCGGTTACCTCGATAGTACTTCAGCTTTCACAACTCAGTTGAAGGAGCTACTTGGGAAGCAGAATCACCCATGAAAGCCAAATATCCTCATCTTTTCCCTTCCGATTCAGTTCCAGCTTGAGGTACTATATTCCTCCTTAATATGTCTCTCCAATTTTACTCCATCAGTTCCTCTCATGATTTTAGCATGCACCCATGTTTTATGAAGTTAGATTATCATGTTTTAAAGTTGAAATGTTCAGTTACTATGTTTACTCCTTGATTTCCATGTTTTGAAGTTTGGTTGGGCTGTTTTACCCTCAGTTTTCCTTGTTTAGTCTTAATTCGAGGACGAATGATCCCAAGGGGCAGATATTGGAACACCCCGAAAACGTATCCAGCTTTTAAACTCAGACTTGCAGAAAATTTGAACTTCCAGGGACCACGAGTCAAGTCCACGAGTCATGGAAGGTTCCATGAGTCGTGGAGGTGACTCGTGATCCTAGTCCTGCAAACTGACCTTAGTACTGACAACCACGAGTCACTTCCATGACTCGTAGAAGTTTCTACGGGTCATACTTTTGACTCGTGGAAACTGATCAGAGGTTTTCCCTGAGTTCCACGATTAGGTTCTATGACTTGTGGAAGCTTCCACGAGTCATCATGTTGAATAGTAAGAGGCCTTTTGCAGGATGAATTTTTGAGCAGTTTCCACGATAGGGAAACCATGAGTCATGGAAAGGTCTACGAGTCGTAGACTCCACTCGTGGTCACTGAAGTTTACTATTTTCCAGCTTTTTCCCAATTAATTCTCACGAGTATTTTGGTCATTTCCCACACTATTATGTATTAAGTGAAGTCGTTTTGACTAATTTTAGAAGGGTTTTCACCAATATTATCCTAAGTCTATCTTAAGCTCCTCATTCTTCACTCAAAAGAGAAAGTCTCTCAAGCTCAAGTCTCCAAGCTCCAAGTCAAGTCTCCTAATCTTTTCCATTGAAATGGGTAATCTTCCACTAAGGTATGTGGGTTTTCAACAATGGGTTTCTTCCACCCTTGTTCCCAAAATGCCCAATTCTTATTTTGATTCACGAAGTTATGAAACTAGGGTTTTGACCTAAAATTGGGGAAAGTTTATGAAATCAGTTTCTATGTTTAAATTCATGGTTTCTTATTGATTACTCTTGATTTGATTATGATTTCCTTATTGGTTTTGAAAGACCAAGCATGAAAGTTGATTTCTAGCATGAACCCATGAAATTGCATGTTTTCAAGAGAAAGTTGACATGATTAGATATCATGGCCTTTATGTATTTATGAAATTGCATGCCAAATTCTTCAAGTATGAATTTAGAAATAAAAGCATATTTTAAATTATGGCTATGCTAAGTCTCATGAACTATGTTATGAAAGTTGCATGAAAGTTGCATAATACCCGATGTGTTTTCATGCTTTACGAACTATGATATGAAAGATGCATGATACCCGATGTGTTTTCATGCTTTATGAATAAGATTTGGAATGAGAGTATGTCCTATGATATGATTATGAGCTATATGTATACATGTTTTGGGAGTAGTATTTAACATCGAGTTGGACGGGGTGAGATTGCCCTTAATCCCAGAAACTACATGGCCAGCGTAGGTTATGAAATTAAATATGCCTTAAAGGCTTATGAGAGTGGATCCACATCTTAACGAATGGTGTCCTTGCCTGAGCAGGCATAGGACAACTTTTCCAACTATGGTTATATATTTGGAGATGGTGACTTGTTCCTTGGCAAGGTTCTAAGTCAGCTTTGCTAACTAGGGTCAGATAGTTAGATTCCATGTAGCTCACATGGTCTCATGTCAGTTATAAGAAACTCTCGTATGCAAGTTTTCAAGTTTTCTAAGAATTATGAACTGTCTTATGAACTATCATTTTGAAGTTGGATTTTTCCTTAAGAATTTGATTTCCATTATGATATCTTCTCGTGATCTTTACTATGCATGGGCTATGCCTAAATATGTTTTAAAGCATGTTTCGCTTTATTTATGCATTGCTCACATACTTAGTACATTCCACAGTACTAACGCATATTGAGCTGCATCCTTTGATGATGCAGATTCAGGCATACCTTCTCAGGTTCGTGGCTAGAGTTCCAGGCCACTCCCCCCAGGCAGCTTTGGTGAGTCCTCATAGTTCGAGGACTAGACCTTATTTCAGTTCTTATGCTTCCTTTATGTATTAGATTGTCGAGTTAGTTAGGGTATTATCCCATCAACTCTCTATGATAGTAGTAAAGGCTTTTTAGACATAGATGTTATGGGATGACTATTGAGTTGTACTTCATATTCGACTCTCTTTTATATGATTATGCTTCTTATTTGGATTTTCTTACGATGCTTCCGCTATGTCTTATCCTTGTATGCTTGAGAATGTTATGACCAAGGGTTAGCTTGGGATCCTCGTGGTCCCGAGTCCAGTGTTACGTCTAGGGCGTAACCTCAGGGTGTGACAATGTGAGTGTGAAGGATAGCCTTACTTATGAGGAAGTTCCCGTGGAGATTCTTGATCATCATATTCAAAGGTTCAGAAACAAAGAAGTCACTTTGGTGAAGGTCCTTTGGATAAATCATCTTGTTGAGAGAGCTACTTGGGAAGCAGAAGCAGCTATGAAAGCCAAGTACCCTCATCTCTTTCATTTCGACTCACTTTCAGCTTGAGGTATTAGTTTCCTCCTTAGTACGTCCCTTCGATTCTATTCCATCAGTTTCCATCATGATCCTAGCATGCATTCATGTTTTTCAAAGTTAGTTCAATCATGTTTAAGTTGAAAAGATCAGTTTTCATGTTTATTCTTCAGTTTTCCTATTTTGTTGCTTGGTTGGGCTATTTTCTCTCCAGTTTTCCTTTCTTAGTCTTTATTCGAGGATGAATAATCCCAACGGGGAGATATTGTAACACCAAGGAATTTGATTCATCTTTTAAACTTAGAATCTCTGAAAATTCTGAGACTTTTAGGGATCACGAGTCAAGTCCATGAGCCTTGGATAGAACCACGAGTCGTTGAACTGACCCGTGAAACCAGTCTTCTAGATCCTCCTCAGGTCTGAGAACCATGAGTCAGGTTCACGATCAATGGATGGTTCCACGTGCTATGGAACTAACCCGTGGAACTTAGTCTGAGGGCAGTCAATTCCCTAGAAAGCACGAGAGGTTTTTACGACCCGTGGAAGTTTTTATGAGCCATCCGCAACCTAACTTTTGGCTCAGAAACAACGACTCCTATCCACAAGCCGTGGTTACTTCTATGGTCCGTGGAAAGGACCTGTGGAATCTGAATCTGAGTTTTTAATCAGCTTTTCTCTGATTAAATCTCAGGGGTATTTCTATAATTACCCACCCTTTTAACTCCTAAGTGAGGTCATTTTGGACATTTTTAGTAGGGTTTTATTCCCTAATGGCCTAAGCTCTTTTCATTCTAAGCAGTCCTATTCTAAAAGAAGAAAGAACTCCTTCAAGCTCTAAGTCTCAAGCTCTAATTCAAGCCTCCATTTCTTTTCATCTTAGATCAAGAAAGCTCCAATAAGGTATGTGGGTATTCAATGAGGGATTCCATTCACCCTTATGCCCAAAACTCATGATTTTTACTTTGATTTATGAAATTGTGAAATTAGGTTTCTTACCCAAATAGGGGAAAAGTTATGGGCCTTTTTTAAAGCATAAATTCATGGTTTCTCATTACTTATCTATGTTTTATTTGAGGTTTCTTAATTGATTTCTAAAGCCCATGCATTAAAGACAATTTCTAGCATGACTCTATTGAATTGCATGATTTCAAGTGAAAATTGGCATGTTTAGATAACATAGCCTTATGTATTTATGAAATTGCATGCCTAATTCTTCAAATTATGAATTCAGAAAGAAAATTATATTTTGAATTATGGCTATGCTAAGGTTCAAGAACTTATGATATGAGAAGTGCGTGACATCAAATATGTCTTTATGCTTTTCAAACAGATTTGGCATCAAATATGCCACAAGTATGTTATGAGCTATATGCATATTTTGGGAGTAGTATTTAGCACTGAGCGACCAGAGCCAATCACCGAAGTCCAAAACTACATTGCTAGCATAGCTTATTATGAATCACCCTATGGTCTTATGAAAGTGGTTCAACATTTGATTATGGTGTCCTATGCTTTAGTGGGCATTAGGGCAGCTTTGCCAACGAAGGTTATATAGTTAGAATATGGTGTTCCATTCCTTGGCAGGGTTCGGGGCAGCTTTTCTAACTAGGGTTATATAATTAAAATTCCATTTAGCTTACATGGTCTATTGTCGGTTATAAGAAACTCCCGTATGAATGTTTTTAAGTCTTATGCTTTGATACCTCTTACTATATGCTTAAAGTAAGATATTTCTTATGATTTCTCTTAACATGCATGGATTCAGTTTTAACTATGTTTTATGTACATTTTACCACATTTATGCATATCTCACATACTCGATACATCCAATAGTACTGACGCATATTTTTCACTACATCCTCTTGATGATGCAGACTCAAGTTTCCTCCCTCAGGCAGGTGGCTAGAGATCGCAGGCCATACCGCTAGTGTTGGTGAGTCCTTATTGTTCGAGGGCTAGTTATGATTCTAGTTATTTTATGGCTGTTTACCTTCATACTTTAAGTTAGCTAGGGTCTTGTCCTAGAAACTCCTTATGTCATGTGTAGAAGCTTTTCAGACATAGATAGTATTCGAGTCTGTCTTTCGGATTACGTTTCATCTTGACATTATCATTTAAGGATTTGGGTTGCCTAACTTCCTATTTATGCTTCTGCTATATTTTCCTATGAATAACTGAGTATGCTATGACTAAGGGTTAACTTTGGGCACTTGTGGTCCCGGTCCCATGTTATGCCTAGGGGGTAGCCTCAGGGAATGACATGAGGTTACTGGTATACCACCTATTTCTTAAACTCCCTTTATATATATTGTTATTGCAAGGACCCCAAATGCGTTCTTCTTTCCTTCACCTGTGCTTTGTGACATATATTTCTAGTAGCGAGCCGTGTATAATTGTTTTCTCCTTGTATTCTATCTGTTCTAGCTTCTGTGTACTTATCCGTTGCTTCTGTGAATAATTTCTTGGCTTTATGCTATTTATTGCTTTTATATCTTATATGCTCTCAGTCAGCCTATGATGCCTACTGGGTACCCGTTGCTTTGCAATTAGTGCTCATAATACACTTTGCATCTTCCTGGTGCAGATCCTAGTAGAGGCCATCACCACTGACTCATGGAGACTCGTGCAGAGCGCTTTTTGATCATTCGAGACTGAGAGTGAGCTCATGACGGCTAAAGCTTAACTTTATCTCTTCTTTTTTATTAGATACTCTTTTGGTTATTTCAGAAACATATATATATATATATTCTTTTAGATCCTTGTACACTGTTTATGTAGTAGCAGCTCTTATACTGTGATACCAAGTCATGGGATGGTTTAGTTTTCCTATATATATATATTCTTGTTGCTCATTTTCTTACTATTATCTCTTGATTCTGCTTATATCTTGTTCTTCTGCTTGCTTTATAGATAGTAGCCCATTACTAATCATTCTAGGAAACGGGAATTGGTACGCCTACGGAGGAGTTGTAGGTGCCATTATAACCTGATAAATCAGGTCATGACAACTTGGTATTCGAACCTAGGTTCACTGGTGTCATCGGTATAGGAGCCAATGTCTATTAGAGTCATGCGTATTGGGGCAGAGATTTCCATACTCAATCTTTGGGAGGCTATAGTGGTATATAAGGAAACATGACTCTTTTCAGTCTTCTATATCGTGTGTATTATCCTAGATTGTTTCCTGGAAACTCACTTGTTTAAGTTCACTCTTCCGCAGATGGCTCGTACGAGGTCTTCATTAACAAGAGAGGCCAAGCCTTTGACCCCAGCACACCCGACTCTAGCTAGGCGATGGGGTAGTTATTGAGGTAGAGGTCGAGAATGTACCCGAGTAGAAGCACTTGTTAGAGCTACAAGGATCGAGGTTGAGCCCAAGTTAGTCCTAGAGCAGTAGCTTGTGGACCAGGGGATAACCCAGATACCACCAGTGCCAGCACCAACTTCTGTACCAACATTAGCCCTAGCTTCTTCGTCAGATATTCAGGGTTTACTTCTTCAGTGTTTGGGTATGATTGAGGAGTAGACTTTAGGGGTGGCACATACATCTGCTTAGAGGGCAGCCCTGGGTGTTCAGAGTTTATGAGTCCAGCCTGCTATTGTGGCTCCCCGTACTGAGGTTCTTCTAGTAATTTCTATTGCACAGCCTCTTTCTCCTCACACAGTTATGACAGAGATGGAGTAGAAGGCTCTGGCATATTTCTGAGATTGGCGCCACCTAGGTTTTTTGGTACTCCTTGTTAAGATCCGCATGATTTAATTACTACATGTGAGGAGATTCTACTTCATTTGGGGTTATTAGAGACTTACAGAGTTGGATATTATCAGCTGAAGGGACCAACTAAGCTATGGTAGAGGGCCCGGGTTACTAGCAGACCATCTACATCTCCTCTGTTATCATGGACAAAGTTTTATTAGGCCTTTATGGCCAAGTTCTTGC
Source organism: Jaltomata sinuosa (assembly GCA_003996215.1). Classification (NCBI taxonomy): domain Eukaryota; kingdom Viridiplantae; phylum Streptophyta; class Magnoliopsida; order Solanales; family Solanaceae; genus Jaltomata; species Jaltomata sinuosa. Next base: position 180,293 of record QJPP01007556.1, on the reverse strand, counting down.
CCCAAAGTGATAGATAGTGTCATAGAGAGCAGTTCACCAGACTTATGTAGGGATCTATGACTGTATCTAAGTACGAGACTCACTTTAACTAGCTTTCTCCATTTGGGGCCATGATTATCCCTACCAAGCCCAATAGAGTCTGTAGATTTGTATAGGGTTTGAGGTAGAGTTTAGACAGATGGATGAGGTAATTATTTCCAACAGGCGATCCTTCTAGTCTATAGCTGATCATGTTTGTACAATGGAGGATTTGCAAAATCATGATTTGGGGTTTAGAGATAAGAGGCCACATCACCAGGGCAGCTACAGTGGTTCCTATTATAGTGGTAGAGGTTAAAGCCAGTGGGGCCAAGGGTATCAACCATATCAGCATAAGGGTCAGTCTAGTAGGCCAGTTTAGGGTTTGCTTCAGGCTTTCGGAGGGTCTCAGTTTGAGCAGGGTCAGAGTAGTCAGTAGGGTTACCGTGGTCAGACTTCGAGGGGTACAGGCATCAGACCGTTGTGGCCACAACAGTGCAGCTAATTCATCCCAGCAGGGTCGGCCATCATTGCCTTGATATAAGTGTGGTGTATTTGGTTATAATGCCAGATATTTCTCCCAGTGGGGCACAGTTCAGCCAACTTCTCAGCCGGCTCAGCCTATCTTAGCAGTGCAGCCACCAGCTAAAGGAGGTGGTGTTCAGGGTCGAGGAGGAACCCTACATGGTAGTATAGGTAGTAGGGATGGTAGTCGGTCAAGTAAAGGTCGACATCAGTTTTAAGTGGTCCCTGGGAGACCAGAGGCAGAGGCCTCGGATGATGTGATCACATGTATAATTTTTGTATGCCACCAGTCTACTTTAGTTTAATTTGATCCTGGATGTATGTGTTCATATGTATCTGCCTACTTTATACCTTGTTTGGGGTTGGCTAGTGAGCCACTATCTGTACCTGTATCTGTTTTGACCCCATTAAGTGATTCTTTACCAGTGGATTGGATTGTGAGATCATGTATGATTGCAATTGGTGATTTGGAGACTTGGTGTGACTTGATGATCCTTGATATGTTACATTTTGATGTGATTCTTGGCATGGACTAGTTATTCCCTCATCAAGCGGTTTTGGATTGTTATGCCAAGAATGTTACCATAGCCGTGCCTGGTAAATCCCCGGTTGTGTGGCAGGGTTTTGTTAGTTGTGCACCGTCTGGGATCATTTCTTGTTTTCGAGCTAAAAAGTTGATTTCTCGTAGGTGTTTGGCTTATCTAGAATATGTCAGAGATGCTTGTGCTGACACTTCTTCTCCTGAGTTAGTACCTATGGTTAGATATTTCCTATATGTGTTTCTGACCAACCTGCCAGGCCTTCCACCTGAGAGAGATATTAATTTTTCTATTGAGTTAGAGCTTGGCACTAAGCCTATTTCTATTACTCCTATCGTATGGATCCATCTGAGTTGAGAGAGCTTAAGGATCAGCTCCAGGACTTGTTAACTAAGGGTTTCATTAGGCCGAGTGTATCGCCTTGGGGTGCTCCAGTTCTATTTGTGAAGAAGAAAGATGTGTCTAAATGGATGTGTATTGATTAAATGCAGCTGAATAAGGTGACTGTGAAGAATAATTATCTAATGCTTAGCATAGATGACTTGTTTGATCAGCTTTAGGGTTAACCATGTTTTTGTAGATAGATTTGAAGTTAGGCTACAACCAGTTAAGGATCGGGGAGGAGGACATCCCTAAGACAGCATTCAGGACAAGTTATGGCCACTATGAGTTCCTGATGATGTCTTTTGGGTTGACTAATTCCCCTGCAACTTTAATGAACTTGATGCACATGGTTCTCAGGCCGTATTTGGATTTGTTCGTGATAGTCTTCATAGACTACATCTTGATATACTCGCGAAGTAGAGGTGGTCATGCGAAACACTTGTGGATTATACTCCAAACTTTGAGAGATCATCAGTTTTATGTCAAGTTCTCAAAGTGCGAGTTCTGGCTTGAGTCAGTAGCATTTCTAGGACACGTGGTGTCTAAGAATAGGATTAGAATGGACCTGGGGAAGATTTCAGCCATTCGTGATTGGCCAAGACCTACTACTCCTACTGAGGTTTGCAGCTTTTTTGGGTTAGCAAGGTACTACAGGAGGTTCATCGAGGGGTTTTCTTCCATAGCAGCACCATTGACTAGGCTGACTAGGAAGGATGTCCTATTTCAGTGGTTGGATCAATATGAGGATAGTTTTCAGAGGCTTAAGGCCTTATTGACTTTAACTCCAGTGTTGACTTTGCCAGTAGAGGGTCAGGGCTTCTCGGTTTATTGTGATTCTTCAGGGGTTGGTCTTGGTTGTGTGTTGATGCAGTAGGGTCGTGTGATAGCATATGCGTCGAGACAATTAAAGTTTAACGAGTGCAACTACCCCACTCATGACTTGGAGTTGGCGGCGATAGTCTTCGTGCTCAAGATTTGGAGGCACTACATATATGGGGTTCACTGTGAGATCTTCACCGATCACCATAGTCTTCAGTAAATCATGAGTTAGCGAGAGATGAACTCTATGCATCAGAGATGGATTGAGTTACTGAAGGACTATGGCTTCACTATTCTATATCATCCGTGCAAGGAAAACATGGTAGTGGATGCCTTGAGCCAAAATACAGTAAATATGGGCAGCCTAGCTTCACTTTCAGTTTTAGAGAGGCCGTTGGCCTTAGACATCCATTCCTTGGCTAACCGTTTGGTTAGGCTTGACTTGTATGTTTCTAGAAGAGTTCTTGCTAACATCATAGTCCATTCTACTTTGGTTGACCAGGTTCAGAGTCATCAGTTTGAGGACCAGCGATTGTGTCACATTCATGATCAGGTTGTTCGAGGTGGGGCCAGCCGAGCTACTCTACATTCAGATGGTGTTCTGAGGTTATATAGTCGCCTTTGTGTTTTAAGAGTTAGGAATTTGATTCAGTTGATTCTCCGTGAGATGCATTGTTCCAGATATTCCATTCATCCTGGCGCAGCCAAGATGTATAGATATTTGAGGTAGCTTTACGAGTGGAGTGGTATGAAGCGGGACATAACAGAGTTTGTATCTCGGTGCTTGAATTGTAAGCAAGTTAAGTTCAAGCACATGAGACCTGGTGGATTGATGCCGCGACTTCCCATTGCTGAGTAGAAGTGGGAAGGGATTACTATGGATTTCATAGTTTGGTTTCCACACATTTCTCGAGGGTTTGATTCCATTTGGGTGATTGTTTATCAGCTAACTAAGTCAGCGCACTTCTTGCCAATCCATTCTATTTACAGTGCAGAGAGGTTGGCTCAGATTTATTTTTGTGAGATTGTTCGTTGGCATCCTAGTTTCTATCATTTCAGACCACGACATTCAATTCACATCTCAGTTTTGGAGGGTAATTCAGCGAGACATGGGTGCAGAGGTTCAACTTAGTACCGCATTCCACCCTCAGAAAGATGGCCAGTCTGAGAGGACTATTCAGGTATTGGAGGACATGCTACGGGCCTGTATCCTTGACTTTCTTGGTTCTTGGCATCAGTATGTGCCATTAATGTAGTTTTCTTATAATAACAGTTATGACTCGATCATTGGCATGACACCATTTGAGGCATTGTATAGTAGGCATTGCAGATCGCCAGTGGGTTGGTTTGATGATTTGGAGTCCAAGTGTCACGACCCGATTTCTCAGGTCGTGATGGTACCTACAACCCCCAGTAGGCAAATCAATCATGTAGCCCAGAACGGTTAGTAATGGGCTACCACCTAACCATAAGCAGAAATAAATGGTAGCAAACATAAGATAAAGACAACGCATAAGTAACAACCTGAATATAAATATAAACGAGGAAACTACACCAACCCCAAGACTTGGTATCGAGAGTACATGAGCTTCTAAATAGATTGCAAGTGCTAGAAGTAACAAAAAAAAATATACAATTGTCTCTGAATAAATAAAGAGTAACAATACAAAAGATGAGATGTGGTCAAGCCCCGGTCGGCAGGAGCTCACCCTAGTCTTGAATATCCAAGCTGCACAAGTCTGCACGTGATTAACGGTGAAGGATCACACTAATATCTGCACCAGAAAGATGCAAAAATGTACAATAAGCACCAATTGCTAAGCAACGAGTACCCAGTAGGCATCATCGGCAGACTGCGCATAATGAATAGAAACAGTATTAAGCAGATAGCAAGGAAGCAATCACAGAAAAAATAGAGAAAGCACATGGAAACTAGCACAGATCGAATTCAACAAGAATCACAAACAAGCTATGCTAGCCACAAAAGATATATATAACACAGAACACAAGTGAAGGAAAGAAGAACACACATGGAGTCCTTGCAACAACAATATATATATAAAGAGAAAGTTGAGAAAATGGCGTTATACCGGTAACCTCAAATAGAAAAGGGAATGAAGGAAAGCATGGAAACATAATCAAGCTAGAAAAATATAACTAACGGAAACATTCATAAACACCAGAATCAAGATCAGAGAGTCAGATAACAACCTTGCAATTATCGCCCTAGGATGGAATAAACGAAGCCATAAAGAAAACTGAAACCACTAATCAGCACCATGAAAAATGGTAGGATCTGCTAACCCATAAGTACTCAGAAGGCCACATAAATAGTGTCCTAACAATATAGGGACCACTAGTCCATCAATAATAAAATGACCCAATAATCGGAGCTTCAACAGGCTAGAACCCACTAAACCACAAAAAACCAAAGGCCATAACAATCTCTATAAGATGACTAGAGTAATATAATCTACTTATAGTCCCAACGGCCTCCATACAACTAAGGAACACAATCAAGTGAAACAAAACCTCTGACATCCTATACTACTGGAGAGTACACTGAGCAAACAATAAAAAAGGGTGGAATCCGAATACAATATGCATGATGATGTGATATGATGGAATCTGTGATAGTAACTCCTGTATGCACCTACCCCCAGCAGTAAATGGCCCAGAAGGTAGGACCCATGGTGGGATGTACCCACTATACCTCAACTCCATCATATACCCCTCCTTTAGCATACTAGGATCGTAGCCTTAGGTCCTGGATCGGCAGGACCCATGGGGGTTCATATCCACATACAATAATGGTCGTGCAATCTCAAAGAAACAAAACCTCATAGTATGAGCCCGAAATCGAACCAGGTCTAAATTAGTAGTAGTGATCTCAAAAACCCGTAAAAATAGTGCCCAAAGCGTATTCAGGTCTAAATTAGTAATCCAGTCTCAATAACCCTTATAAAAGGAACCCGAAGAGTATTCGGGTCTAAATATCTAGTAAAACATGTCTAGTACTCTGGCACTGCCGAGTCTAGTATCAGTGTGAAAACTGGTGATAAAATCATCATAATATCCTCTTTACTCCAAGAGGTTTCATAAAGAAATTAGTTCCAAAACCCTTTCATAATCACCTTACCGAAAATGGGCCCTCGGGGCCATGCAAAGTTTAGAAAACCATTTATAGTAGGCCCAAAGACAAAACGGTAGTAAAACATGCAGAAAAATCCTTTGCATGAATGATATACTTCAAAATAATAAATTAGCCCAAAATGGCTCATAAACATTCCTATCGGCCCTGCACAGGCACAATCAGTTCTACAACACAAATATCCATCCTAAAGTAATATCATGATGTCTGGGGCTCATGGACATTCACAAATATCCCACCGTCTACGGTCTAGAGGCATAAACAAAGGCCATACAGGGCCACAAGGGTAATATTACAACACTAGAACGAATACTATAAACAATGCACAAATTAAATAGACAAAAGAGGCCGACAAGGTCTGAGGGTACCAACCTAGAAAACCAACCCAAGGATGTTAATTAATGCAGTTATAGCCTATATATGCATAGTCTAGGTAGGGAAAACCATAACCTACCTGTTGTCCGATGACTAGCTACTGGAACAACATGTCAAAGCTCGAACTACTCCGAGAAGTCCCAAATCATGAAAATACTATCAACACAATAATCTACACATCAATAAAAAGCTAACGGTACCTATATTGCTAATATTTTAGCCAGGTCAATAGTGGGTCCGTGGGCCCCACAACCCAAAACTAGAAACGAAATTTGTCATGACGTATCCATCCTTACCAGGAGCACATTCTCAAAAATTAAGCATAATTCGTGAAGGATAAAGGTCCAAACAGCCCCTACAAAGCCAAGGGAAAAAGAGGGAATTAAAGAGGAAATTTAACGGAATTAAAGGGGAAAACTTACAAATTTACGACAAGGGAACGATCACGGACAAGAAATATATCACCCCAGCACCCTAGGATGATTCCACACTGAATATTGAGCTTAGAGATCTTCAACCATGGAGGAAATACGGGTGGAAATGAAGAAGAAACGAAGGAGGAGAAATATTGATACTAACATGAATTTCTTCATTGCTATCTCGAGAAAAACCCTCAAGATCGCAATGACTAGGCTGTCTAACTCATCGTTATCGCTATGGTTAGCCTCGAGATTTCGATGAACAAAAGAGCAGGGTATTCATCGCTATCGCGAGAAAACCCTTTGAGATCCCAATGAACAAAGGGGCTCTTCGTAGATATCGCGTGAAAACCCTTCGAGATCGCGATGAACAAAGAACTAGACCTTCGAGATCGCGATGGTCGGCCTTCGAGATTGTGATGAACAAATTTTTGCCATACCAGCAAGTGAAAACCAGCAGTTCACCAAGGCTAAAATTTCACCAGATGGACCCTCGGGATACATTCGGGGTCTCGCGAATGAAAATAAACTATGCTACTTTACTAGAAATGGTGTTCTTGAGCCAACATAATCAACAAAAATCCTATCAGAGGTTGATTTAATAAATGGTGGGCCCCGCACTCAAAATCAACCTACCAACTATTTCAAAATGGAACCCAAGGGCCAAAATCATGTTCGGAAGCCTCGAGACCCAAACCAATGGTCCCTCTATCCTAAACTCGACATTATGGAGCTAAGAGAACTGGCAAAATTTCTGTCTGAGGCTGTCTTCTACAAATGTTGACCAAAATCAACCAAACTAGCCCAACTGACCTGAAAACACAAAATGATAGAGAATTTCAAGCTGAATAGCTCTTGGATCCCAACCAAAGGTCTACCTAGACCAAAGTCCATGCTCCGGAGCTAACAAAACTGTCAAAATTCTATTTCGAACATGATTACCAAGAATGTTGACCAAAGTCAATGATTTCCTAAGTTAAGATTCTAAAATTAGATAACGGCTATCAAGATCCAACAGATGGCCCAGGCATCGAACTACCAGTTCCAGTAAGTCATAAATGACTTGGGGCCGCTATTGGCGGGTTCTAACAGTACAAAGAAGGTAAAAACACAAGAATGACTGAAATGGTCATTACATCATCCACTACTAAAAAGGACTTTCATCCTTGAAAGTCAAGAAACAAGGAAGCACCAGAGACTTAACAACTGCAAATACAAAGCCCGCATAACTCTCTTGGAAAACCCGAGAAGCCTCTTCTATCGGACGACACCCAACAGAATGGAACCAAAGAAAACAACCAAGCATTAACTTCACTCTAGCCAAGCTAGATTCCAACCTTCAACTCCAAAACTCCAAAAGGCCTGTCAACTAAACCGAACATTAAGAATCTAAGCCAGAAGGCACCAACATAACACCGATACCAACAAGAACTAAGGCAATCAACAACCATAATTCAAATCCTCGATACCACAACCAAGTTCACCCAGAAAGTCACCAACCAAAATCTCTAACTCATGAACCCATGAACACGAAGCTTCACACAAGACATACACTCGAGCCACCCTCGAAACATCAAATGACCCACCGGAGATCCGTAGTTCCCTCTACACTCAACCTCGAACAAGGTCACCTTTATACTCGAATTCCATTCAAGTCAAGCCATAATCTACTAGTCCTTGATATCTAAACTACCAACCCATAACATATCTTCAATAACTGGAGTAACCTGTCCCGACTGACCATCAACCAATGAATGGATGTTTTGCTAAGAAACATTACAACACCTGAACCTATGTGAACCAACCATCAGAGCTCAACTGAAACTCGCACACCAGGGTTGGAGAAGGCATGTATGAACACCTTGTGTTAAAGGAGAATCTACCAACTGTCTAATTGAACCAAGCTCGCTAAACCACACCAAGTTTGAATCAACTGTAAGTGAATGAACCAGGGCAACCTACCCAAAAAACCCAAACAAAAACTAAGACCCTGCAAAGAGTGTGGTAAGCATACCACGAAGTCTGTAGTCATCAACTAAGCTCCAAGTTTTAGGAGTACCATTTCTGCTCCACATACTCGAATACCAGTCAGATATAGGATGATCTCACTAGTCTTATTTTAGGAAGAAGTCCACCATGTCGAGAGTATCAAGTCAAACACCCTGTAGGAAAATGAAAGGATGTTTGAAGTCCACTGTTGCCATCAAGCTATTAAAACTTTGGATAACCTTCAACTCACCCCCTTTGGCTCAAAACCACTCAGTCTATTGTACCAATATGCAAACCACCCACTCCAGAAGCATTTTAACATACCACAACTCTTTGGCCCACACTGGCCGAGTCTAACCAACGCGGAAACCCTATACAATAGACAACCTCTCGAAGAATCATCCAAATAAAGACTCTCACTCTCGAAACACCCAAGGAAACTATCAATCTTAAAATATCAATAGAATCCAAAATAACCCCACTGGTCTCAACCCACACGACCTGATCACATATGGAATACACCCGATTATCCTCGAATCGATGCTGTTGAATCTGTCCAACCAAGATAGAATGGACTTTGCACTGAAAATAACACCACTGGGATTTGGCAAGTCCAGCCAAAATAAATGGTTAGCCAAGGATTGGATGTCCAAGGCTAACAGCCATTCCGAACTAAAATAGAAAAGCTATGCTTTTCGTAATCACTACTTTTTGGTCCAAAGATACTTCAATGCAAGAGAAAGCCCCACAAACTATCTGAAGTAACCTGCTAGCTCACACCTCTAAAACCCAACTCCCACTGCCAAGAAATACCTGTATCAAACCCTTGAGTAGACTCATATGCCACCAAAGAACACCATAGCAACTGGAGTCGAGTAAGCTCTGAGTATACAATTTGCCCAATTTGTAGATGTTACTGAGACTCGGTTCTTCCAAAGAGCATAACGAGGGAACCACAGTCGATGCAACAAGCTCTCAAAGGTAGTACTGGAAGAGGCCACTACCATGACCTCTCCCTAGAAGGAAATCTTACCTTGAATCCATTCAAGGATAAGACACTGTAATCAGTAGTCGCTCGAATCAAGTCACCTCAAACTAACCCAAGCAAACCCTCTGTCTGCACCTCAGTCAGCTACTAGTACACATACACACAAGAGTCATCTATCTAAAATCCACGCATATAAGTAAGGAGTCATCACCTTCTTTTGCAAACCCAACAAAACCCTTATCAAGGATACACTGAACCTGACAAACTCTTTCTCATAAACCCTTGGAGCTATTCCATTAGCTCTCATATCTCTTATTGGTAACACTTGATATGACGGAATGAGAATAGGCCGAATTCCCAACTCAACCAAAATAATATTATTAACACTTAACCACAATCCTATAGTTAAAACTCAACCGCCATGCTATGGTCACAAGCATTTCTGTAAACAAGGAATAGAAAAACATGAATTAGACTTCAAACATCTTATGACCTTGCTCTATTGCACGATCTAGCAAATGAAAGAAGGATAACAATTCCTAAATATCCCGTAGCCTCATGATTATAGGTATGGTGCAAAACACACCCATAAGCAAGACTCTACTAGACAAGGCTTATAGACTCCCTGGGATTCAACGTGCTCTTATACCAAGTTTGTCACACCCCAAACCATGGGAGGCATGACCGATACCCGGAGCCCCAAAAGGCCGAGGGTGTCAAAATAGAGTGTATCTCTATTGAACCTGCTGGGGTCTAAGACCGACAAGGTCTCTAAGAATAGGAATTTGAAACACTTAAAGCTCAATAGTAGGTAAGCAACAAAAGGCTGACAAGGCTATTATCATAGTAGATAGCTAATAACAAGGCCGACAAGGCCATACCCAACATTGATGTACATATACACGTCTACAAGCCTCTAGGAGTAAGTAAAATATCTCATATCCAGGACAAGACCCTGGACTACCCATAAGATGTACATATACATAACCTGGTCAAAATATAAGCTAGACCTCTGACTCGTCAGCTCCAGGAAGAATGGAGCTTACCAAAATGGCTGAACTCTGTAACTCCTACTAAAGAGGTCTATCTGGGTTTTTTTCTAGACCTGCAGGCATGAATGCAGAGCCCCCAGGCAACGGGGACATCAGTACGACAATAATGTACTGGCATTTAAGGTAGAAGCATAAAACCAAGTCGCAAGTAGTATATCTGAACAAGATATAATATGAAACTTGTAAACTGTAATTGGTAAGACTCGTTAAGGTCTTTCTCCTTTATTCTTTTTAGAATACAAGACATGCATTAACTCACACCACAACTCACTCTTTATAACCCATGCTGAACCACAATAGCGCCTCGGTGCACCCTATATATAATAGCCTCAATATGGCAGTAACGCCTCGGCGCACACTATGTATATAATGGCCTCAATATGGCAGTAGCACCTCGGTGCACACTATGTATATAATGGCCTCAATATGGAAGTAGCACCTCAGTGCACACTATGTATATAATATCCTCAATAAGGCAGTAGCACCTCGGTGCACACTAACACGCAAACCACGCATAATAAGTGTATTACTAGATTAACCTTTAAAGCTATTCTTGTTATTTATGAAGGTTAATTCAGATAACTTCTTTAGCCTTGGCTTACTAGGTGTTGGACTCAATATACCAAACACATATAAATGGGGATTTGACTTGCTAACTTTCCTTGTATACTTTCTAAAGCTTGATTAAGGATCACAATACAAAGAAGAAACTCGATAAAAGGATAACTTACGTTTCGTGCAAAAAGATTCAGATTTTTATAAGAAGGAGACTTGAATCACCATAATGTATAACTTAGTTCCTTAAGACTTGTTGGGTTACCAAATCATCTCTCTTACAACAGAATACTCAAATTCCTTCTTTCAGAGATTTAGAGTTCTATTTCTAGATTCATGCCGATAAGGATTAAAGAAGCCTTAACATACCTCGTTCCTTTCGAAGATTGTGCTTACCAAAACTTAGACTTTCCTTTATTAAGTTAATCTACAACACAAGGGTATAATGAAGCTAATATTAGCTCTTAAACCTGATGCAACCTTTCCAAAACAGTAGTTAAACATTTCCCGGAAAGATTTACGTATTTTGCATTAATTAAAGGTTTATCGTCACACCTTTCTCCCCTGTCCAATACACATCACACACACACCAACCTACTGCCTACAATAATACAAAACACATCAAACAGCCCCTACACAACTCACCATGCCGAAATACAATAGCAACACATTGAACCCACAGCTTCCGATCGCCGTCCCGTGAGTTCTTAACAACAATTCAACAACAATTGTCCATCCGAACTTCAATCCAAAATTATGATTATGGGAAGAGTACTTACCACACTTGAAGGTGTATTTTTATCCTCTTTTTATTGATGCCTTGAAAAGCTTAAGTACCCCCTACACATACACCAACAAGAGAAGAAGAAATATCTTAATTGTTACACAATTTCTATGTGTTAAATCTTAAGAAAGGGGCTGCCATAGTTCATGTCTTTCTTACCATAGGATACCCTAGCTATATGTATTAGATTAATACCAAGATAACAAGTTGTTTAACTCACCTTAAGCTTGAATTAATCTAGATCTTCTTAGAACCCTAAAGGGAGAGGAGGGCTGCCAAAAGTAAAGGAGATAAGAGAGAATTTTTCCAGCTTTTTGTGATCAATATTGATCAACAAAAGGTCTGTATAGAGGGACCTTTTTGGCCGACTTTTTTGAGTATATTTGGGACAAAATGGTTCAAAAAACTTGGGCCAAAATTACCCTTTGCTTGGGCCTCAAAAGGGTTATGTTTTGTGGCTGATTTTGGGCTTCTCTTGGGTCAAAATGTGGTCAATATTGGTGGCTACCTTTTGTAGTTGTTTGGGCCAGATTTGGTTGTGATTTGATGGGCCAACTTTAAGATTCATTTGGGCTACAATTAGGTATAATAATCCATGGTGTTGCTGCCCGTAATCGGCCCTCGAAACTTAGTTCGTTAGCGTAGGTAGGTGATGCACCTACTTGTCACCCAAGAGCATAGAAAAGTCGAGCAAGTACCTCACTTGCTTTATCTCATTTTCAAAACCCTCATCCTTATAATTTAACTTAACATTTATATACATTTGACCATTCAAATTCTAGGCCAAAGTACCCCTTCACAATCTCGAGCTCAAATACCTTCGTCGATATTTACTTAGTCACATAGGTTTTGAAAGGTACGGGGTGTTACATCCTTCCTCCCTTAGAATCATTCATCCTCGAATGAGGGTAATGCATATAGAGCTCTATTCCCTTAGGATTTTTTTGAAATTTCGGCAGAGTTTCCTTTATAATTGGGACTATCCAAAAACCAGAAACTCAGCAAAAGTCCAGCACGATGCCTCACAGGGCGATACAACTATATACAATTAAATGTAATAATTTTCACATGTTCAAACCTGATCATATTTGCATAGTAGGAAGAGTATCAAGAACATAAGAATATGACTTACCTCTATACTACCTTCAAGTCATAAATAACTGGGGATGCTTTTTCCTCATTTCTTCCTCGGCTTCCCACGTCATTTCCTCGATATTCTTATTTCTCCACAACACCTTTACTGAGGCTACTTCTTTGGTTCTGAGCTTCCTAACTTAACGATCTAGGATAGAAATTGGTACTTCCTTATAGGATAAGTCTTCAGAAAGTTGAACATCTTTGATAGGCATAATACGTGAAGGATCTCCTATGCACCTTCATAGCATCGATACATGAAATACAGGATGGACTGTCTCCAATTTCTTGGGTAAATCTAGCTCATATGCCACTTTTCCTACCCTCTGAATGATCCTGTATGGTCCAAATATCTTGGACTAAGCTTTCCCTTTTTACCAAATCGCATAACGCCTTTCATGGGCGAAACCTTTAGGAAAACCCAATCACTAATATTAAATTCCAAATCCCGACGTCGCATATCTGCATATGATTTCTGCCTACTCTGGGATTTTAGTAATCTTTCTCGGATTAGCTTCACCTTGTCCATTTCTTGATTAACTAGGTTTGGCCCTAATAATCGTGCTTCTCTAATTTCAAACCATCCAATCGGTGATCTACACTTTCGTCTGTATAAAGCCTCATAATGAGCCATTTTGAATGCTTGCATGGAAGCTATTATTATAGGCAAACTCAATTAGTGGCAAATAGTCATCCCAACTCCCTTTAAAATCTAGTACACAAGATCGTAGCATATCTTTGAGTGTTTGAATAGTGCGTTCAGCTTGTCCATCTGTCTCTGTGGATGAAAAGTTGTACTGAGACTTATTTGAGTACCTAAGCCTCTCTGGAAAGACTTCCAAAAATTTGTTGTAAACTGAGCACCCCTATCTGAAATAATTGAAACTGGGACACCATGAAGTCGAACTATTTCACTAATATACAACTTGGCATAATCTTCAGCAGTATAAGTTGTCCTGACTGGCAAAAAGTGAGCTAATTTTGTAAGTCTATCTACAATATCACCTCCCATTTCTAGGTAGGTATCACTATACTTTGAGTTAGACCTCCGGGTCTCTGGTGTTCAATTTTTACCTGTTGACAATTCAGGCATTGGGCTACAAACTCTGCAATATTTCTCTTCATATTATTCCACCAATAAATCTGTCGAAGATCATGATACATCTTCGTCGCTCCGGGATGGATTGAATAGCGGGAATAGTGAACTTCTGCCAAAATTTTCTCCCAAAGCTCCCCGATGTTAGGTACACATAGACGACCTTGATATCTCAGAACCCCATCTTCCTTAAGCTCTATTAGTGGTTTCTTCTGTTGTGGAATTTCCTCCCTCAATCTTACTAATTATGGATCACCATATTGTCTTTCCTTTACCTCTGTCATAAGTTAGGATTCCGCTGTGCTTTGAATAACAACTCCCCCATTAGCTTGGTCTAGTAGTCGAACCTGCAAATTAGCTAACTGATGTAGTTCTCTTGTAATCTCAATCTTTCTATTTTCCATGTGGCTCAAGCTTCACATGGATTTGGGGCTAAGTGCATCGGCCACTACATTGGCCATCCCTGGATGGTACAAAATATCTACGTCATTTTCCTTTAGTAACTCTAGCCACCTTCTTTGCCTTAGGTTTAAATCCTTCTGTTTGAATAAATACTGTAGATTTTTGTGGTCCGTAAACACGTCTACATGGACTCCAAACAAGTAATGGCGCCAAATTTTCAAGGAAAATATAACTGCTGCCAATTCAAGATCGTGAGTAGGGTAATTTTGTTCGTGCTTTCTTAGTTGTCTCGAGGAATAGGCAATAACTTTACCATGTTGCATTAAAACACAGCCCAACCCAATCCTTGAAGCATCACAATAAACAACATAACCTTCTGTGCCCTCTGGGAGTTAAGACAGGTGCTGAAGTAAGCCTGTCCTTCAACTCCTAAAAACTCTGCTCACATGCATCAGACCACTGGAACTTGGCAGCTTTATGAGTCAACTTTGTCAATGGTGCAGATATAGAAGAAAATCCTTCCACAAACCTCCGGTGATAACCTGCTAAGCCCAAAAAACTATGGATCTCTGTAGCATTCAAGGGCCTCGGCCAATTCTTTATTGCTTCAATCTTTTGGCCGTCAACTCTAATACCTTCGTCTGTAATTATATGGCCAAGAAAAGCCACTGAAGTCAACCAAAACTCACATTTGGAGAACTTCGCATATAATTTATGATTCTGAAGTATTTGCAATACTGCACGTAAATGATCAGCATGTTTGGCTTTGGACCGCGAGTAAATCAGGATATCATCAATAAATACGATCACGAATACATCTAGGAATGGCTTGAAGACCCGATTCATTAAGTCTATAAAAGCTGTTGGGGCATTAGTAAGCCCAAAAGACATTACTAGAAATTCAAAGTGGCCATACCTTGTCCTAAAGGTTGTTTTTGGAACATATACGCCTTTAACACGTAACTGGTGATACCCCGACCACAAGTCAATCTTTGAATAACATTTGGCGCCTTGCAACTGATCAAAAAGGTCATCAATCCTTGGAAGCAGATACTTCTTCTTGATTGTAACTTTGTTCAGTTGTCGGTAATTGATACACATTCTCAAGGACCCATCCTTCTTACGAACAAACAAAACTGGTGCGTCCCATGGCGATGTACTAGGCCTAATGAAACCTTTTTCTAGTAGATCCTTTAATTATTCCTTTAACTCTCTTAATTCTGCAGGAGCCATGCTGTAAGGGGGAATTGATATTGGCTGAGTATCTGAGAGTCGGTCAATGGAAAACTCAATTTCCCTTTCTGGAGGGATTCCTGGAAGCTCATCCGGGAATACATCTAGAAACTGACTCACCACGGGAACCGATTGAAGAGTCGCTGGTCCATCCTCTATGCTTCTTACTCGAACTAAATGATAAATATAGCCTTTAGAAATCATTTTCTGGGCCTTAAGGTAGGAAATAAACCTACCCCTTGGCGTGGCAGCATTACCTTTCCACTCTAGGATTGTCTCTTCCGGAAAATGGAATTTGACAACCTTATTTCTACAATCGATATTAGCATAACATGCAGTTAACCAGTCCATGCCCATAATGACATTGAAGTCAGTCATATATAATCCAATTAGATCAGCTGAAGTGAGGCGGTCATAAATCCACACTGCACAATCTCGATAAACTCGTCTAGCTATAATAGATTCACCAACTGGCGTAGGTACAACAAAGGGTCTAGGAAACAACTCAGGGCCCGCCCCCAACTTACCAGCAACGAGCGGGGTAACATATGAAAGAGTAGAGCCAGGATCTATAAGTGCATAAACAGCATGAGTAAAAATAGTCAATGTACCTGTAACAATATCAGGTGATGATTCCAAGTCATGGCGACCAGCTAGAGCATAAGTGAGATTCTGACCACTGCCTGAACTAGATGCTCCTCCTCCTCCTCTACCTCTACCACAACCTGATGTAGCCTGTTGGCCTGTCCTAGGGTGATGAATAGTAGATGAAGAAGCTGCCATCGACCCTGTAGGCTGGGACATCTCACCACTACCTCTACTCGGACAGTCTCGTGTAAAGTGACCAGGATGACCACATGAAAAACAAGTATCTGAACCCAGGAGACATATCCCAGGATAATTCCTACCGCACTGAACACAAGGTGGCAAAGGTGGCCTCATCTGACCTGAATGCCCCTTGCGATAGGAACTAGATGCACCTAAACTGTGGCCTGGTCCAGTCTGAGAAAAATGATCATACCTATGCCTTTTGCAACTGATATGGGGAACCACTAGTAGGGTTCGGTGATTGCCTATTAAAATGTGGCCTAAAACTACCTTGTGGCTCTACATAGGACCCAGTAGATCTAGCCTTCTTATTCTGATCCCTTTCTCGGCTTTTGTTATCTCCAATTTGTACTTCAAGATCCTCTGCAGTCTGAGCAATAGCCTATATCTTAGAAATATTCATATCCTCTTGTATGGCTGCTATTGTTAATTCCTTAATCAATTCATCCTTAAGGCCATGCACATATCGATGAACTCTAGCTCGCATCATACTCACAATATCGGGGGCGTACCTGGCTAATGAATTAAACTTGAGGCTGTACTGTCGAACATTCATATTGCCCTGCCTAAGGGCTAGAAATTGATCAAGTCTGGCATCTCGAACCTCCTGTGGAAGATAGTGAGCTAGGAAGGCCTCTGAAAATTCCTCCCATTCAGCTGGGGGTGCATTTGATCCCCTAGACCGATCCCAAGCCTCGAACCATAAAATGGCCACATCTCATAACTTGAAAGATGCAAACTCCACTGCCTCCACTACTGTTGCATGCATGACTCGAAGTACTCGATAAGTTTGATCAATAAACTCCTGAGGATCCTCACGTGGGTCAGAGCCTGTAAATATAAGAGGACTTAGGCTAATAAACTCTCGAGCTCTAGAACCTTTTGAGCCATCAGACCCAGCACTCGCTGATGCCCCAATTTGTTGTTGTTGTGTTGCTACCATCTGGGTCAATAATCGAACAACACTCATGATGTCCTGGTCCTCTGCTTCAAGTGGAGGAGCTACAGGTGCTGGTTCATCTCTAGCTATCTCAGATTCCACTGGAGCAGGTGGGGTCAGGGGTACTGGATCCCCTCTAGTCTCATCAGGTACTTGATGAACTGGGATCTCTGGTGTCGGTGATTCACTTTGAGCCTCAAATCTATCCAATCAGATAGGTGGGGAATAACTAGTACCTTCCCCCATTTCCGTGCCAACTCGTCGGCTACTCATTTGTCTGGTCACAGGCATTTATGTAAACAAGGAATAGAAAAACATGAATTAGACTTCAAACATCTTATGACCTCGCTCTATTGCACGATCTAGCAAATTAAAGAAGGATAACAATTCCTAAATGTCCCGTAGCCTCATGATTATAGGTATGGTGCACAACACACCCATAAGCAAGACTCTACTAGACACGACTTGTAGACTCCCTAGGATTCGACGTGCTCTGATGCCAAGTTTGTCACACCCCAAACCATGGAAGGCATGACCGACACCCGGAGCCCCAAAAGGCCGAGGGTGTCAAAATAGAGTGTATCTCTATTGAACCTGTTGGGGGTCTGAGACCGACAAGGTCTTTAAGAATTGAAATTTGAAACACTGAAAGCTCAATAGTAGGTAAGCAACTCAAGGTCGACAAGGCTATTATCATAGTAGATAGCTAACAACAAGGCCGACAAGGCCATACCCATTATTGATGTACATATACACGTCTACAAGCCTCTAGGAGTAAGTAAAATATCTCATATCCAGGACAGGGCTCTGGACTACCCATAAGTTGTACATATACATAACCTGGTCAAAATATAAGCTAGACCTCTGACTCGTCAGCTCCAGGAAGAATGGAGTTTACTGAAATGGCTGAACTCTGTAACTCCTACTGAAGAGGTCTATCTGGTTTTCTGTCTGGACCTGCAGGCATGAATGAAGCGCCCCCAGGCAATAGGGACGTCAGTACTACAATAATGTACTGGCATGTAAGGTAGAAGCATAAAAGCAAGTCGCAAGTAGTAAATCTGAATAAGATATAATATGAAACTTGTAAACTGTAATTGGTAAGACTCGTTAAGCTCTTTCTCCTTTATTCTTTTTAGAATACAACACATGCATTAACTCACACCACAACTCACTCTTTATAAACCACGCTGAACCATAATAGCGCCTCAATGCACCCTATATATAATAGCCTCAATATGGCAGTAGCGCCTCGGCGCACACTATGTATAATGGCCTCAATATGGCAGTAGCACCTCGGTGCACACTATGTATATAATGGCCTCAATATGGAAGTAGAACCTCGGTGCACACTATGTATATAATAGCCTCAATATGGCAGTAACACCTCGGTGCATACTAACACACAAACCACGCATAATAAGTGTATTACTAGATTGACCTTTAAAGTTATTCTTGTTATTTATGAAGGTTCATTTAGATAACTTCTTTAGCCTTGGATTACTAGGTGTTGGACTCAACATACCAAACACATATAAATGGGGATTTGACTTGCTAACTTTCCTTGTATACTTTCTAAAGCTTGATTAGGGATCACAATACAAAGAAGAAACTCGACAAAAGGATAACTTACGTTTCGTGCAAAAAAATCAGATTTTTATAAGAAGGCGACTTGAATCACCATAATGTATAACTTAGTTCCTTAAGACTTGTTGGGTTACCGAATCAGCTCTCTTACAACAGAATACTCAAATTCCTTCTTTCGGAGATTTAGAGTTCTATTTCTAGATTCATGCCGATAAGGAAAAAATAAGCCTTAACATACCTTGTTCCTTCCGAAGATTGTGCTTACAAGAACTTGGAATTTCCTTTATTAAGTTAATATACAACACAAGGGTATAATGAATCTAATATTATATCTTAAACCTGATGCAACCTTTCAAAAATAGTAGTTAGACATTTCCCGGGCAGATTTACGTATTTTGCATTAATTAAAGGTGTATCGTCACACCTTTCTCCCCTGTCCAATAAACATCACACACACACCAACCTACTGCCTCCAATAATACAAAACACATCAAACAGCCCCTACACAACTCACCATGCCTAAATACAATAGCAACACATTGAACCCACGGCTTCCGATCGCCGTCCCGTGAGTTCTTAACAACAATTCAACAACAATTGTCCATCCGAACTTCAATCCAAAAATATGATTATGGGCAGAGTAATTACCACACTTGAAGGTGTATTTTTATCCTCTTTTTATTGATGCCTTGAAAAGCTTAAGTACCCCCTACACATACACCAACAAGAGAAGAAGAAATCTCTTAATTGTTACACAATTTCTATGTGTTAAATCTTAAGAAAGGGGCTGCTATAGTTCATGTCTTTCTTACCATAGGATATCCTTATATAGTAGATTAATACCAAGATAACAAGTTGTTTAACTCACCTTAAGCTTGAATGAATCTTGATCTTCTTAGAACCCTAAAGGTAGAGAAGGGCTGCCAAAAGGAAAGGAGATAAGAGAGAATGTTTCCAGCTTTTTATGATCAATATTGATCAACAAAAGGTCTGTATAAAGGGACCTTTTTGGCCGAATTTTTTGAGTATATTTGGGACAAAATGGGTCAAGAAACTTGGGCCAAAATTACCCTTTGCTTGGGCCTCAAAAGGGTTAAGTTTTGTGGCTGATTTTGGGCTTCTCTTGGGTCAAAATGTGGTCAATATTGGTGGCTACCTTTTGTAGTTGTTTGGGCCAGATTTGGTTGTGCTTTGATGGGCCAACTTTAAGATTCATTCGGGCTACCATTAGGTCTAATAATCCATGGTTTTGCTGCCCGTAATCAGCCCTCAGAACTTAGTTCGTTAGCGTAGTTAGGTGATGCACCTACTTGTCACCTAAGAGCTTAGAAAAGTCGAGCAAGTACCTCACTTGTTTTATCTCATTTTCAAAACCCTCATCCTTATAATTTAACTTAACACTTATATACATTTGACCATTTCAAATTCTAGGCAAAAGTACTCCTTCACAATCTCGAGCTCAAATACCTTCGTCGATATTTACTTAGTCACATAGGTTTTGAAAGGTACGGGGTGTTACATGATTTCCCAAGAAAAGCAAAACCAACATATTCCCACTAGCATACCCACTCAAATCTCCTCAAGACAAAACCTCAAACTTTGGCACGTAACAACTGGTGTCACACCAACCCAACTTAAGAAATCCTAGAAAATACTAGAGAATGACCTAGGCAACAACCACCCAAGACCTCTAGAAATCAAACAACTCAAACCAACTCTAGAACCACAATAAAACTGAAAATGAGGCTGACAAGACCTACCCACGAGTCACAACTTTGGGAAAACACCTCTCAAGGATAAATTACCCCATCCACTACTAAAGAATAATCTACCGATAAATTACACGCATAAACACTACAACACAAATAGTAAAGAAACTAAACAAGGAAAAATAAGTAGGCATATAAGCAAATACACCAAAAAGGGGTAGAATCGCAATGTGAACAATGCTATCACCAATCGAAGGTAACAAAAGTCGTACCTGTAGAAACGATAACTAGAACCTCCACCTCTAGCCTACCAAGAGGGGCATCAGACGGATGTTGTATATCTCTAGACTAAGTAGTCAAAGTGGAAGGCTCAATCGTCCCTCGCTGGGGAAAATCTCTAGAAAAGTGACCAACCACCCTAGAATCATAATAACCATGCTGATCGGGATACACGATCGGGGTGCAATCCCTAGAAAAGTGCCCATGCTCACCGCACCAAAAATAACCTTTACTTGATAAAGTCCGTCGGGAAGATCTCACTTAACCTGACTGTCCACCACAACCTACACACCCTAAATGTAAACCTCAAAGAACCTGACCCGTACCCTATCTACTCTGCTCAACATGCCCTGCACAACTACCCTTTGAAAGTTATTGAGCCAGTAAAACTGGCCTACTAGATAAGAAGTAATAGAACCGATCCCTAGCAGATAATACCCTACCTCAAGTTTGAGAACATCAAAATTTTCCCTTAAAATAGTGCCCTTTAGCACTACCTCCATAAGCCTCACGGCATAAACCCTCTATAGCCCAAGAATGATCAACTACCTAAAGGAAGGTATTCTCGACTGTAACCAAGTTCCCTATTCCCAAATGGAGTGGTGAAATCAATCCTCCAACAAAGCTCTGAACTCTCTCAAATTCAGAAGCCACAGTCCTAGCAGTGCGCCTAACCATCTCGTGAAACCTCGCCTCATACTCCAATACCAACATACAACCCTACTGAAGAACTGGGATCCCAAATCCAGTTGAAGCACCACTCAAAGAACAGGGTAATGCCCTTACTTGAGGTACTAAAACACCCACTTGAGGACTCGAAGTCCTAACTATGGTGTCCTGAAGAACTAGGGTAGCATGAAACCCTATTGAAGGCTGGGCTAGCCCCAAACCCCCCAGGTTATGTGGTAAGCTTTCACCCTAAAATCCTGGCACTGACGGAAGCACTGAAGCAATATGCATAGAAGCCTTGACATCACCCGTTGTCGCACTCTTCCTAGACATCAGAGAAGGGATGGAACAATGAATTTCAGAAGTCAATAAAACCAGGAACGCACGATAAGGATCTAAGAATCTGGAACTTTTCTTGAAAATTCCATATACCCTCCCACAGATAGGATATGAATGTCATCATACTTATTCGCGAGACTCTACTTAGACACTTTCTCTTGTACTAATGACACCGGTGAACCTAGAGCTCTGAAACCAAGCTGTCATGACCCAATTTTTTAGGTCATGATGGCACCTACAACCCTCTCAGTAGGCAAAGCAATACCCGTAGCCTAGAATGGTTAGTAAAAGGCTACCACCTAACCATTATGCATAATATAAGCAGAAATAAGCAGAAGCAGATATAAGATACAGACAATGCGGAAACAACAACCTGAATATAAATTTAAATGAGGAAATTACACCAACCCCAAAATTTAGTATCGAGAGTACATGAGCTTCTAAATAGATTGCAAGTGCTAGAAGTAACAAAATAGAATATACAACTATCTCTAAATAAATAAAGAGTAACAGTACAAAAGATGAGATATGGTCAATCCCCGGTCGGCAGAAGCTCACCCTAGTCTCAAATATCCAAGTTGCACGAGTCTTCACGCGATCAATGGCGAAGGCTCACACTAATATTTGTACCAAAAAGATGCAAAAGTGTAGTATGAGCACCAATTGCTAAGAAATAGGTACCTAGTAGGCATCATTGGCCGACTGAGGACATATATGATATAAAAACAGTAATAAGTAGATAGCAAGTAAGAAGTCACAGAAACAATAGAGAAAGCACACGGAAACTAGCACGGATCAAATTCAATAAGAATCACGAAAAAGCTATGGTAGATACAGAAGATATATATAACACACAAGACAGGTGAAGGAAAGAATAACGCACCTGGAGTCCTTACAACAACATTATATATATAAAGAGAGAGTAGAGAAAATAGTCGTATACAAGTAACCTCAAGTAAAAAAAGGAATGAAGGAAAGAATGGAAACATAATCAAAATAGAAATAATATAACTAACGGAAACATGCTGAAACACCAGAATCAACATCAGAGAATCAGATAATAACCTCACAATTACCGCCCTAGGATTTCATAAATTAAGCCACAAAGAAAACTGAAACCACTAATCAACACCATGAAAAAGGGTAGGATCTGCTAACCCATAAGTACACATAAATAGTGCCACAACAATATAGGGACCACTAGTCCATCAATAATAAAATGACTCAATAATCGGAGCCTCAACAAGCTAGAACCCACTAAACCACCTAGAATTAAAGGCCATAACAAGTTCTATAAGATGACTTGAGTAATATAATCTACCTACAGTCGTAATGGCCGCCCATACAACTGAGGAAAACAATCAAGTGAAAACAAACCCTCCCACATTCCATTCTACTAGAGCGTAAATTGATCAAATAGCAAACAAGGGTGGAATATGAATACAATATGCATGGTGATGTGATATGATGGAATCTATGATAGTAACCCCTGTATGCACCTACCTCCAGTGTTGAATGACCTAGAAGGAAGGACCCATGGTGGGACGTACCCGCTATACCTCAACTCCATCATATACCCCTCCTCTGGCATAATAGGCTTGTAACCTCAGGTCCTAGATCGGTAGGGCCCATGGGGGTCCGTAACTACATACAATAATGACCGTGTAATCTCAAAGAACTAGAACCTCATAGTATGTGCCAGGAATCAAAGAGGGTCTAAATTAGTAGTACTGATCTCAAAACCCCATCAAAAGGGTGCCTAAAGCGTATTCGGGTCTAATTCAGTAATCAGGTCTCAATAACCCTTTTAAAGGGTGCTCAGAGCGTATTCGGGTCTAAATATGTAGTAATGCATGTCTAGCACTCTAGCACAATCGAGCCTAGTATCAGTGTGAAAACTGGTGATAAAATCATTATAATATCCTCTTTACTCCAAGAGGTTTCATAAAAAATTAGTTCCAAAACCCTTTCATAATCACCTTACCAAAAATGGGCCCTCTAGGCCATGCAATGTTTAGAAAATCATTTATAGTAGGCCCGAAGCTAAAACAATAGTAAAATATACAGAAAAATCATTTGCATGAATGATATGCTTGCAAACAATAGATTAGCCCAAAATGGCTCACAAACATTCCTATCGGCCCTGCACAGGCATAATCAGTTCTACACAACAGATATCCAACCTAAAGTAATATCATGATGTCTGGGGCAGACAGACATTCCCAAATATCACACCATCTATGGTTCATAGGCATAAACAAAGGCCACACGAGGCGACAAGCGTAATATTACTACACAACAATGAATACTACAAACAACATGAAATTAAAAAAAAAGAAGCGAACAAGGTCTGAGGGTACCAACCTTGAAAACCAACCCAAAGGATGCTGATTAATGCAGTAATAGCCTATATACACAAATTCTAGGTAGGGAAAACCATAACCTACATGTCGTCCGATGACTAGCTGCTGCAAGAACATCGTCCAAGCTTGAACTGCTTCAGGAAGTCCCAAATCATGAAAACACTATCAACACAATAATATATGCGTCAATATGAAGCTAACGGTACCTATATTGCTAATATTTTAGCCGGATCAAAATTTGGGTCAAAAGCTGACCCATGGACCCTGCAACCCAAAACCAGAAATGAAAATTGTCACGATGTTCCTATCCTTGCCGGGAGCACATGCTCAAAAATTGAGCATAATTCGTGAAGGATAAAGGGCCAAACTGCCCTTACGAAGCCAAGGGAAAAAAAGGGAATTAAAGATAAAATTTAGCAGAATAAACGGGGAAAACTTACAAATTTATGACAGGGGAACGATTCCACACTGAATATTGATCTTAGAGCTCTTAAACCAAGGAGGAAATAGGGGTGAAGTGAAGAAGAAACGAAGGAGCAGAAATATTTATACTACCAGAAATTTCTTTATTGCTATCTTGAGAAAAACCCTTGAGATCGCGATGACTAAGCTAGCTAACTCATTGCTATCGCGATGGTTAGCCTCAAGATCTCGATTACCAAAAGAGCAGGCTCTTCATCGCTATCATGAGAAAACCCTTCGAGATCGTGATGAACAAAAAGCTAGACTTTCAAGATTGTGATGGTCAGCCTTCGAGATCGTGATGAGCAAATTTCGGCCATACCAGCAACTTAAAACCAACAGTTCACCAAGGCTAAAATTTCACTAGATGGACCCTCGACATGCATCCAGGGTCCTGTGAATCCAAACGAACTATCCTACTTAACTAGAAATGGAGTTTTGGATCCAACAAAATTGATGAAATCCCATTGGAGGTTTACTTAATGAAAAGTGGGCCCCGCATCCAAAATCAACCTTTAGGCCAACTATTTCAAAATGAACCCAAGGGATAAAATCAAGTCTGTAAGCCTTGAGACCCAAACCAATGGTCCCTCAAGACTAAACTCAATATTCCGGAGCTAACAACACTGGAAGAATTTCTATCCGAGGTTGTCTTCTTCAAATATTGACTAGAGTCAACCAAATAAGCCCAACTGAAAACACAAAACGAGAAAGAATTTTAAGCTAAATAGCTCCCAGATATCGATCAAAGGTCCAACTAGACCAAAGTCCACACTCCAGAGCAAACGGAACTATCAGAATTTGATTTTGAGGATGATAACAAAGAATGTTGACCAAAGTCAATGATTTCCTAAGTTAAGATTCTAAAACTGGGAAACGGCCATAAAGACCAAACATACAGCCCGAGCACCAATCTACCAGTTTCATCAAGTCATAAATAACTTGGGGCCACTACAAGTAATCTCTAATAGTACAAAGAAGGCAAAAATATGAGAATGACCGGAAGGGTCATTACACCAAGCCGCAGAGTATAGATTTGCTTTGTGATTTGTTAGATAGAGTCCGAGTGATTCAGGACGGACTTTAGGTAGCCCAGAGTAGGCAGAAGAGCTACATAGATTATATACTTAGTGCCTTTGTCACGACCCGATTTCTCGGTCATGATGGCACCTACAACCCCCGGTAGGTGAACCAATCCCCATAGCCCAGGACAATTAGTAATGGGCCACTATCTAACAAATAAGAGAACAAGACGAAGAGAACAGACAAAAGGACTATAAATATATACATATGCGGAAACCAAACCAAACCCCAAGACCTGGTATCATAGTATAGAGCCAAAACTACATACATGGAGTGCAAACGATCCCAAATAATATATACAGATGTCTCTGAATGGTAATAGAGTACATGAAGAAAAAGATAAACTAAAGCTAAGCTCCGATCGCCAAGAGCTCACCCTCAGTCTGAAGTAGTCCCCAACAAATCTCCAAGCACGAATCACAGCGATCTAACGGCGATGGCCCACACTAGGATCTGCACCCAAAGATACAGGGGGTAGGGGTGAGCACCAAATGCGAAGCATAAGGTACCCAGTAGGTATCATAGGCCGACTGGGCACATATAAGATAAAAGCGTAGTAACTGACAGAATAGAAGCAAGCAGTCACAGAAATCAACGAAAGGTACACAGGAACTAGCCCAGAGGGAAATCAACAGAACCACATGTGAGGCTAGTAAGCAGAATATACACACCATAGGGACAGGTGAAGGTAAGAAATAACGCACCTGGGGTTCTTGCAATAACAGTGTATACATAATAAGTTTACTAAATGGACCGTATACCGGTAACCTCAAGTGTAAGAAGAAGAGAGAAAGAGTAAAGATAGGCATACTCAGAGACATGAATCAAACTCAACTAATCATACCAATCTCATACTTATCCATAATAGAGAATAATTCTGTAAGTAAATAGCAAAAGTCTACCTACAGTCCCCCGGCTGCCCATACAACCGAGGAACACAAACAAGTGAAAACAAACCCTCCGGCATCCCATACTACCGGAGCGTACAATCAACAAAAAACAAACAAGGGTGGAGCCTCAAACAATGAATGATATGATGCATGAAGATCTCAAGTGAAATGGTATCTCTGTATGTACCTCCTCCGTCGCCGATCCGGCCCAGCAGGTAGGTCCCATGGAAGGACACTGCCCGTATACCTCTACTCCACCGTATACCCCTCCTCCGACACACGCAGCTCGTAGCCCCTGGCCCGGATGGCAAGGTCCATGGAGGTCCCTGACCCCATACTAAAACTCAGTATCAACACATGTCGTCCGGAAGAAAGTCCGGTATTAAGATAGAGACCCAGTCTCGAATATGCAATGCCCAGACCCTGTCCAGGACTTAAGTAGTAGGAAAATGTCTCAAAAACCCCTCCAAGGGTGCCCGAGTGTAACCGGGTCTAAACAGTAAAAAGTCATCTCAGGTGCTCGGTCCGACCGAGCCTAAAAATCATCTCAAGTAACAAGAAAACTCAACTAGCACTCCGGCCCTGCCGAGTCTAGCGGTCATCGTAAAACTGATGATTTTAAACATAATTTTACTTTCTTTTATCCAGAAATATTCACAAGTTAAATCAAACCATTTCCAAATTATTTCCATAAAAAATGGGCCCCCCTGGCCATGCAAGGTTTAGAAAATAGTGCCAGTTGGCCCGAAGCCCAAACCGTAGTAAAACATGTATAAAACCTCTTTATATGCATGAAAATGGTATGATCAAACACAATAGCTGCCCAGCAGCTTACAATCAACCTATCGACCCTGCACAGGCCCACAGCTACTCAACAAGCATAACCAGCCTAGAAGGATAATTCTATGCCCGGGACTCGCGGACATTCCCAAAATCCCACCTTCTATGTTTCAGAGTCAACAAGGCCTCACAGGAACACAAGGGTAAATAAAATATATCGGCAAATACTACAAGCAACGGAGGAACAAAAGTAGGCGGACATGAATAAAGCGGTCGAGATCTGTGGTACCAACCTAATAAACCAACCCAAGGATGCCCATTAATACAATTTTATTCTATATATGCGGAGTCTAGGGAAAATAAACCGTAACCTACCTGTCGTCCGACGACAAGCTTGAACCTCTCCGAGAAAGCTCCGAAATGAAATCGAACTCGAAATTAGGCTTGAATAACTTGACGTAGATAATCGATTTTCTTTTCGGTGATCCAATAAATTATCAAGATCTTGCTTATTGGAACCAACCTTTAACGTGACAAAAGAATGATACACAGTGGAGTTTTGCACCCAAAATTACGTACCCAGGAAGTATAATGTAAGTTAGGCAGCAATTGCCTTTGCAATTTGCTCCAAATGATTTAAGTTTGGCAGCAATTTCCTACCACTAAGTTGGCTTCCACGTGGGGGTGTGTGTGTCAACACCACACCTCCCCTTATCTAATTAATGATAGGTGGATCCCTGCTACGTACGTACTCGGGTATTGAATAAATTCGTGGTAAAATAAATATAATTTTTGAATATACCATAATTATTAGAAAATTATTTTGAATAAAACCTACTATATTATAATAATAATTTTTAACATAACTAAATTTACTATCTTCGTTAAAATATTACAATGTATAAAAACTTTATAAAATAAATACATATACAATTATATCGTAACAATTTTTTTTTCATAAACCTTTAAAATATTTGAAAAGGCAATAATAATATAATTTTTACCAAATTCAACTTTTAAATAAAATATTTTCAATTACACGCGCGATGCTAATAAAATTCTTAAGCTTAGGTTTGTAATTCACCAACGCAGGATTTTGATACTCAAGAATTCTCTCGGGATCCTCCCTTATGTTTTATCACTGTTTCGGAACTGAAATGGTGTTTTAAAATGTGAAGTTGAGGCTTAAATCGAGTTTAACTCGACCCGGTACGTAACCCGTTTTCTGCCAGACAGTCCGCGGTAAAACAATCATAACTTTTTACTCCGAGATCACTAGGACGTGAGGTTTTGTGCGTAGGAAACTAGACTCGTAGAACTTCAATTTGGTATTTTGGGGGACTTCTAACTCTTTATATATTGAGGGAAAATCCCTGAGACATTTGACCCAAAGTTAAGAAAATTCATTAAAGAACTTACGATAGCTTTTGCCGACTTGCTTGGCTTCAAAACTTATAATGCGACCAAACAAATGGGCCCAACACCAAAATACCGGTCCTGACGAGCCTTAAGTGACTTGGGGCCTCTACAAACACGCTCTAACGGCACAAGGAAAACGTATTCGTGGAAATAACCGGAAGGGTCATTACATCATCCACTACTAAAAAGGACTTTCGTCCTCGAAAGTCAAGGTCAAAGGGGGTACCTGAAGGCTAAAATAGCTGCAGATACTGATCCTGCATATCTCTGTCGGTCTCCCAGGTAGCCTCCTCGACTGGACGGTGCCTCCACTGAACCTTAACAACCGGGATCTCTCGAGACCTCAATCTCCTGACATCTCTGGCCAAAATAGCTGCCGGCTCCTCAACAAAGGCTAAACCCTCACCCAACTAAACTGAGTCCCACTGCAACACATGAGACTCATCTGAGACATACCGACGCAACATCAAAACATGGAATACAGGATGTATAGCTGAAAACATCGGACGCAAGGCTAGCTGATAGGCAACGCTACCAACCCTCTGAAGAATCTCAAACGGCCCAATGTACCTGGGGCTAAGCTTGCCCCGCCTACCAAATCTCATCACGCCCTTCATGGGCGATACATGGAGAAACACCAAGTCACCGACACTAAACTCCAAGGCACGAAGCCTACGATCAGCATAACTCTTCTGCCTGCTCTGAGCTGCCCGAAGTCTGTCTGCCTGCTCTGAGCTGCCCGAAGTCTGTCCTGAATCACTCGGACTCGGTCTAAGGAATCTCGAAGCAAATCTGTGCTCTGTAGGCCAGCACTAAAACCATCAAACCAACCTACCGGTGATCTGCAACGCCTGCCATACAAAGCCTCAAAAGGTGCCATGTCGAGAACACAGGCCCGAAGCATGTCCTCCAAAATCTGAATGGTCCTCTCGGACTGGCCATCTGTCTGAGGGTGCAAAGCAGTACTAATATGAACCTCTGTACCCAAATCTCGCTGAATAGCCCTCCAGAACTGAGATGTGAACTGAGTGCCGCGGTCTGAAATGATAGAAGCTAGGACCCCATGCAACCGAACAATCTCACGAAGGTAGATCTGAGCTAACCACTCTGCCCCATAAGAAGTCTGAACCGACAAGAAATGTGCTGACTTGGTCAGCCTATCAACAATCACCCATATGGAATCAAACCTCTGAGAAGTACGAGGTAAACCAACAACGAAGTCCATAGTAATCCCTTCCCACTTCCACTCAGGAATGGGAAGTCGCTGCATCAAACCACCAGGTCTCATGTGCTCGAACTTAACCTGCTGACAGTTCAAGCACCGAGATACGAAATCCGCTATATCCTTCTTCATACCACTCCACCAGTAAAGCTGCCTCAAGTCTCTATACATCTTTGTTGTGACAGGGTGAATGAAGTATCTAGTACAATGTGCCTCGTGAAGTATCAACTGCATCAAATCACTAATCCTCGAAACACAAAGGCGACTATCAAACCTCAGAACCCTGTCCGAATCTAGAGTAACCTGGCTGGTCTCACCCTGAACAACCCGATCACGAAAGTCACATAACTATTGATCCTCAAACTGACGGCTCTGAATCTGATCAATCAAAGTAGAACGAACCTCAACACTGGCGAGAACTCTGCTAGGATTCGACAAGTCAAGCCTAACCAAACGGTTAGCCAAGGACTGGATGTCCAAGGCCAATGGTCGCTCTGAAACTGAAAGAGAAGCTAGGCTACCCATACTCACTGCCTTCTGGCTCAAGGCATCCGCTACCACGTTTGCCTTGCCCGGATGATACAGAATAGTGAAGTCATAGTCCTTCAGTAACTCGACCCATCTCCTCTTCTCGAGTTCAACTCTGCTGCTCGTGATATACTGAAGACTACGGTGATCGTGTGAAGATCTCACATGAACTCCATATAGTAATTGCTCCAGATCTTGAGCGCGATAAACTACCGGCCGGCTAACTCTAAAGTCATGAGTGGGGTAAGTTATGCGCTCATTGACCTTTTAGTTT
This sequence comes from Jaltomata sinuosa, assembly GCA_003996215.1. Classification (NCBI taxonomy): domain Eukaryota; kingdom Viridiplantae; phylum Streptophyta; class Magnoliopsida; order Solanales; family Solanaceae; genus Jaltomata; species Jaltomata sinuosa. Next base: position 149,458 of record QJPP01007556.1, on the reverse strand, counting down.
GCCTCGATGCTATTGCTATTCTCGACCCGTGCATCAACCACACAACCAAGAACCAACGCCCAGAAGCATCACAATAACGGAGAAGCCTCCTGACCCTCAAACCGGCAAAGTCAAAAATCTGGAGCTGCAGTCATAGGCCTTAAGCCTCTGAGCTATCCTCACACTGATCTGACACTGAAATGGGATATCCTTCCTAGTCAGCATAGTCAAGGGTTGCTGCTATACGAAAAAACCCTCACGAACCAATCTGTAGTAACCTACTAACCGCAATAAAGCTGCCGAATGCTCAGTACAGTGAGTAGGTCTAAGGCCCACTCAGCAAACGCTGAAATCTTTCCCGGATAATCCTTAAATCCCATCCTTAGACCCACATGCCCTAGAATGCTAACTGAACTCCAAGCAAAACTCAGCACTTTTGAGAAACTTGGCATAAGCCAATGATCTCTCAAGTCTGGAGTATAGACCCTCAAGTGTTGCTCATGCTCATCTCTACTACGCGAGTATACCAAGATGTCGTCTATAAAACTATCACAAATGAGTCCAAATACGGGCCAAGAACCCTGTGCATCAAGTTCATAAAGGCTGCGGGGGCATTAGTCAACCCAAAAGACATCACCAGGAACTCATAATGGCCATAACGTGTCCTGAATGCTGTCTTAGGGATGTCCACCGCCCTAATCCTCAACTGATGGTAGCCGGACCTCAAATCAATCTTTGAAAACACGACTAAACCCTGAAGCTGGTCAAACAAATCATCAATCCTCAGCATCGGATACCTATTCTTCACTGTCACCCTATTCAGCTGCCGATAATCAATACACATGCGCATCGACCCATCTTTCTTCTTCACGAAGAGAACAGGAGCGCCCCAAGGTGACACACTAGGTCTAATAAACCCCTTAGCTAACACATCCTGGAGCTGCTCCTTAAGCTCCCTCAACTCAGCAGGATCCATACTGAAAGGAGAAATAGAAATAGGCCTAGTGCCCGGCTCTAGCTCAATAGCGAAATCAATATCTCTCTCCGGTGGAAGGCCTGGCAGGTCGGTAGGAAACACATCGAGGAAGTCTCTAACCACAGGAACAGACTCAGGAGAAGTGGGGTCAGCACTAACATCTCGGACATATGCTAGATAAGCTAAACACCCACGGGAAATAACCTTTCTAAGCTCGAGACAGAGAACTGATCCCAGATGTGCAAGTGGCTAACAGAACCCTGCCAACACAACCGGGATACACCGGCACACATGCGGTAATGGTCTTGGCATAACAATCCAAAACCACACGGTGAGGGGATAACCAGTCCATGCCCAGTATCACATCAAAATCTAGCATATCAAGAATCATCAAATCACCCAAGTCTCTGAATCACCAACAGATAACATACAGGATCTCACAATCCGATCCACTACTAAAGAATCTCCTACTGGGGTCGAAACAAAAACAGGAACAGATAATGGCTCACTAGCCAACCCCAAACAAGGCACAAAGTAGGTAGATACATATGAACAAGTGGATCCAGGATCAAATAAAGCCATAGCAGACTGATGGCACACATAAATCATACCTGTAATCACAGCATCTGAGGCCTCTGCCTCTGGTCTCCTAGGGACCGCGTAAAACTGACGACGACCTCCACCTGCCCGACTGCCATCCCTACCACCTGCTCTGTCGCGTGGAGCACCACCTCTACTCTGACGACCACCCCCTCTAGCCGGAGGCTGAACTGCTCGTAAAGGCTCGGCCAACTGAACTGTACCCTGCTGAGGGAAATCTCTAGCAAAATGACCAATCGCACCACAAGTAAAACAAGCCCCTGATGGCCTACTCAGTCGAGATGAACCAGCAGATCCCGTATGACCACCACGACCTGATGCCCCAGAAACTGTACCCCTCGAAGACTGGCCGTTATAGCCCTGATGGCTGCTCTGACCCTGCTCGAACTGGGTACTACCGAAAGTCTGAAGGGAAGCCTGAACCGGTCGGCTAGACTGACCCTGGTACTGCTGTGGCTGATAACTCCGACTCCACTGGCCAGGACCTCTACCGCCATATCTGGAACCACTATAGACACCCTGATGTCGAGGCCTCTTATCTCTGGACCCCTGATCATGTCGCTGTAAGTTCTCCACAGTGCGGGCATAGTCTACAATAGCCTGGAATGACCGACCACTGGCAATCAATATCTCAGCTGGCTGCCTGATCTCTGGCCTCAAACCCCATACAAATCTGCGAATCCTATCTGCCTCGGTAGGAATGATCATAGCTCCGAACGGTGCTAGCTGATGAAAACGGGTCTCATACTCCGAGATAGTCGTAGACCCCTGCGTAAGGTGAGTAAACTGCTCCCTGCGACGCTCACGATCACTCTGAGGTAGGAACTTGGCCATAAAGGCCTCATAAAACTCAGACCAGGTCAAAGGAGGTGACGATGGTGGTCTACAAGCAACCTGGGACCTCCACCATAACTTCGCTGGGCCCTCCAACTGATAGGTAGTATAACCAACCCCGTGAGTCTCCAACAAACCCAAATGATGCAACATCTCCTCACAGGTAGTAATAAAGTCATGTGGATCCTGTCCAGAAATACCAGCAAACCTCGGAGGTGCTAACCTCAAAAACCTACCCAACACCTTCTGCTCTGACTCTGTCATAACTGGGCGAGGAGCAAGAGGCTGTGCAACAGATGGGACCAGAATGACCTCCGCACAGGGAGCCATAGTAGCCAGCTGCGCTCCTGAGCCCTGTGCACCTAGGGCTGCCTCCTGAGCGGATGTCTGCACTACCTCAAAAGGCCGCTCTCCAATCGCACCCAAAAGCTGTAATAGTAATCCCCGAATATCTGGAGACTGAGCTGCGGCTGAAGCTAGCACAGAAGTGGGCACTGGAGCTGGTGCTGGAGTTGGTGCTGGAGTTGGTGCTGGAGCTGGTGCTAGAGCTGGTAGTACCTGGGCTGCCCCCTGAACCACATGATGCTCGGGCTCTATCTCCACCCTAGCTGCTCTAGCAGGTGCCACTGATCGAGGGCGTCCTCGACCCCTAGCTGGAGTGGGAGGCTCATCTTCGCGTGATGCCAATGATCTCGTACGAACCATCTGCGAAAGAATGAAGTAGAACAAATGAGATTTCCAGAAACTTCAAGGGTTGTACGCACGACACAGAAGCAATGAGAGAGTCGAATTTCCTAAAATGCCACTGTAGCCTCCCAAAGATTGAGTACGGACGTCTCCGCCTTGATCCGTAGGACTCTACTATACATTGGCTCCTATACCGATGACACCGGTGAACCTAAAGCCTCACAGGACCACAAGGGTAAATAAAATATATCGTCAAGTACTACAAGCAACGGAAAAACAAAAGTAGGCGGACATGAATAAAGCGGTCGAGGTATGTGGTGCCAACCTAATAATCCAACCCAAGGATGCCCATTAATACAATTTTATTCTATATATGCGGAGTCTAGGGAAAATAAACCGTAACCTACCTGTCGTCCGACGACAAGCTTGAACCTCTCCGAGAAAGCTCCGAAATAAATCAAACTCGAAATTAGGCTTGAATAACTTGACGTAGATAATCGATTTTCTTTTCGGTGATCCAATAAATTATCAAGATCTTGCTTATTGGAACCAACCTTTAACGTGACAAAAGAATGATACACAGTGGAGTTTTGCACCCAAAATTACGTACCCAAGAAGTATAATGTAAGTTAGGCAGCAATTGCCTTTGCAATTTGCTCCAAATGATTTGAGTTTGGCAGCAATTGCCTACCACATCAGTTGGCTTCCACGTGGGGGGGGGGGTGTGTGTCAACACCACACCTCCCCATATCTAATTAATGATAGGTGGATCCCTGCTACGTACGTACTCGGGTATTGAATAAATTCGTGGTAAAATAAATATAATTTTTGAATATACCATAATTATTAGAAAATTATTTTGAATAAAACCTACTGTATTATAATAATAATTTTTAACATAACTAAATTTACTATCTCCGTTAAAATATTACAATGTATAAAAACTTTATAAAATAAATACATATACAATTATATCGTAATAAAATATTTTTCATAAACCTTTAAAATATTTGAAAAGGAAATAATAATATAATTTTTACCAAATTCAACTTTTAAATAAAATATTTTCAATTACACGCGCGATGCTAATAAAATTCTTAAGCTTAGGTTCGTAATTCACCAACGCACGATTTTGATACTCAAGAATTCTCTTGGGATCCTCCCTTATGTTTTATCACTGTTTCAGAACTGAAATGGTGTTTTAAAACGTGAAGTTGAGGCTTAAATCGAGTTTAACCCGACCCGGTACGTAACCTGTTTTCTGCTAGACAGTCCGCAGTAAAACAGTCATAACTTTTTACTCCGAGATCAGTTGGACGTGAGGTTTTGTGCGTAGGAAACTATACTCATAGACCTTCGGTTTGGTATTTTGGGAGACTTCTAACTCTTTATATATTGAGAGAAAAGCCCTGAGACATTTGACCCAAAGTTCAGAAAATTCATTAAAGAACTTACGATAACTTTTGCCGACTTCCTTGGCTTCAAAACTTATAATGCGACCAAACAAATGGGCCCAACACCAAAATACCAGTCCTGACGAGCCTTAAGTGACTTGGGGCCGCTAGAAACACGCTCTAACGGCACAAGGAAAACGTATTCGTGGAAATAACCGGAAAGGTCATTACAGCCTTATAGTTTAGTGTGGGTGAGTTAGTGTTTCTCCGTGTATCGCCCATGAAGGGCGTGATGAGATTTGGTAGGCAGAGCAAGCTTAGCCCCAGGTACATTGGGCCATTTGAGATCCTTTAGAGAGTTGGTGGTATTGTCTATCAGTTAGCCTTACCTCTGATGTTTTCAGCTATGCACTCAGTATTCCATGTGTCGATATTGAGGCGATATCTCCTGGATGAGTCGCATGTGTTGCAGTAGGATTTGGTTTAGGTAGATGAAAGTTTGACCTTTGTTGAGAAGCCGGTTGCTATTCTAGCTAGAAATGTCAGAAGATTGAGTTGAAAAGAGATTTTGGTTGTTAAGATATAGTGGAGGTACTGTCCATTCTAGGAGGCTACTTGGGAGACCGACAGATAGATGTAGGCTCAATATCTGCAGTTGTTTCAGCCTTTAGGTACTCCTTTCTTTTTAACTTTCAAGGATGAAAGTCCTTTTGTGTAGTGGATGATGTAATGACCCTTCTAGTCATTCTTGCATTTATGCTTGGTTTGTACTGTTAGATCTTGCCTATAGAGGCCCTCAGTCATTTATGGCTTGCTGGGACTGGTGGTTCAGCGCCCTGACTGTTAATTTGGTCTTTATGTCTGTTTCCCTATTTTTGAGCTTAAACATAGGATATCATTGACTTCGGTCAACATTCTTGGTAAACATGCTCGAAATCAAATTATGATAGTTTTGTTAGCTCCGGAGTGTGGATTTTGGTCTAGATGGACCCTTGGTCGGGGTCTGAGAGCTTTCAGTTTTGTTTTGTGTTGCTTTTTATGTTTTCTAGCCAGTTGAACTTGGAAGTTTGACTTTGGTTAACATTTAGAGAAGACAAGCTCATATGAGAATTTTGTCAGCGCTGTTAGCTCCATAATGTCGACTTTGGGCTAGAGGGACCTTTGGTTTGGGTCCTAAGGCTTCCGAACTCGTTTTACGCTATGAAGTTCCATTTTGGAATAGTTGGCCTAAAGTTAGTTTTGGGCCTGGGGCCCACTTTTAACTATATCAACCTCCGTTGGGATTTTCATCGATACCATTGAGTTTGGAATGCCATTTTTATTCAAATAGCTTAGCTTGTTTGTGTTTGCGGGACCCCAGATACATTCTCGGAGGTCCGTCCATTTAAAATTTCCCAAAGTTGGTTGCAGCATGTGCTGCTTGCTAGTATGGCGCCAGGGTGTTTCCTAGGCCACGCCTGTGCCTGGTTGCCACTCCTACATGCCTGCCAGGTCCCGGTAGCCAGTGCCCCTGGGCGTGCCAGCGCGCCTGCAGCGTGTGGCCGTTGCAGCCCCAGCGTGCCTGCGCCTGGTCGTGGTAGCTATATAGCTGGCCCCTTCTTCAAATTTCTAGATCTTTTCTCAATCTTCCCCAAACGTTCCACCGTTGAAATTATCTCTAAAAAGTCCATTTATTCACCCTGATCATTACTAAAACTTGGAGGCTTATATATTTCTGGTCCGTGCTCATTCTTGGCTTCTAAAATTGGTAAGTTTCCTTGTTAATTTCTGGTAATTTCCATTGTTTTCCCTCTTTGAATTCTCCTAGTTTATGGGCTGTTTGATCCTTCTTTGATGGTTAGTATTTTCTCAATTTTGGAGCATGAACTCTGATGAACGCTCAAATTGTGCTCCCTAAAGTTGGGGGCCATGACGATCGTGCAGAAAAATAAAATTTATAATCCCAACGAATGTCGGGGTCGTACCCAAAGGACTTGGAGTAGCTAAATAGAGATTGTATTGACTTGAGTTCAAAGCTAGAGTAAATGCTCAAAATAAAAAGTAAAAGGATGGGGGAGTTGGGATGTTGTCACTACAATCACAATTCAATTAAAAAGTAATAAAACTAAAGCGGGTGTACCAAGTTGACTAGACGACTAGGGATGTATATCCGATGGGGCTTTAGTTATGGGATAGAGTGATTATCAATTAATACTTATTCTCACTTAATGATATAAGTAGCATTGGTCATGGGTATGAATTGCTTATCTCTCGATCAACAATCTTATAGCCGATGATCTCGATTAGAGCATCATCGGTTTGATCAATAAACAACCAATCTAAACTTAGGGAAGTCACACTATCTCTAGCTTGGACCCTTAAATGGGTAATTCCGTTGACAAGAGCTATCTCTAGCCTCAAATCTGAGTGGAATCCCAATTTCCCACTAGTAATTTCACATCCAAAACCATGAAATCCTTTCTCAAGAAATCACATAGTCAAGTAATGAAAATTAATGTTTGCAACCACCAATTTTAGGATTAAAACTTGGTGAAATTACTATACCCATGTAAATTAAGCAATTATAAGCAAGAATAAATAACACCCACACCCATTTGTTTAGCACCCATCATCAATATACCCATATACAAGAGAAATTAGTCACTCATAGCAAGAGAGAAAGATATACAAGCTGGGTAAGTCAAAGTCTCCTCCATTAGAGGTGAATATCAAGTTCTAGGTTCAATTTGAGCACACAAGTGTTAACCAAGAGAATTAGATTGAAACCCTCTTCTCAATGGAGGTGAAAAACTTAGTCTCCAAGCAAAAAGCTCTTCCGAATATTTCGGACTAAGAAAAGTTATTTACAAATGTGCCTTAATAGGCCTTTTATAGTTTCCCAAAACATCACTAAGAATTAGGACAAAAATTCCATTCGAGAGGTGTGCAGTTCACATGTTATGATGTGCGCGTCCCACACTGCCTTCAGTTGAACCAGTGACTTCAGCTATCTTTGGGAGCTCCGTGCAAAGGGGATGCAGTTCTCACCTTCAGATGTGCATGTCGCACAGTGACTGCACCCCTTAATAGACTTTTTAGGATTTTTGTAGCTCTATGGGGAGGATGTGCGGATCGCACCTCAGATTGTGAATGTCGCACGACCACCGCATCTTCAGTTAGAATCTTCAGATTTTCCGAATGTTTCAAACTTCTCTCCTTTTGAGCTCTTTTTGTGTCCATTTCCTTTTTGTCATCATCTATCAAAAGTACCTACATAGACGTCAATAAAGTCCATAAAAACCTCTAAATATATTCAAAACATAGCAATAATTCATGGATATGGGCTCAATAAGTTGGCTCAATAAATCATTCGTTCATCACAAGTGGGTTACTCAGACTTCACCCCAACACATAATTCAAGGCTAAAAATCACTACCAATCAACATGCATTACAAAAATTAAAGTTCTACCAAGTTGACACATAGCAATATCATCAATACAACTTAGAATTGGGGACCCAAAACTTTCGGATCTCACCCAAATTTAACATGACAAATCTACTAAGCATGCTTCACAATATGAGTTCACAACCTTCATTAAAATGAGTACTTAACATCGGAGAACTTACCACAAGTGAAGATTATAAAGAGAGGAGTGAAAATTGAAGCTTTTTGTTCTTCAATAATGGTGACCCACGAAACCTTTTTGGAGAGATGATGACGGCAGTGGTGTTAGAGTAATAGAGATAGTTGGGTGAGAGGAGAAGATTTTGGGGAGGTTTGAGGGATTTAGAGAGTGATTTGGGAGAAAAACTTGAGAGTTTGAGGGAAAAGATGGTGGAAAAAAAAGAGAAGAGGCAGTTTTACAAGAAAAAAGAAGAAAGGTCGGTCGGGTCATCTCCGGGTAAGGTTGATCAACGGGTTAGTTCAATTAAAATTCAAACTTATCACTTGTGCGCCATGACATACGATTCTCACCAGACAATGTGCGCACCGTATGGCATTTCAAACATGCCTCTTTTTCTCCCCTGGGTTTGCCCAGGCATCTGTGTTATCATGTGATTGGAGGTGCGATGAGCACCTGGGATTGTCCAGTCTGCACAGCCCAGCGCACGTCACCTCAAATTTTTCAAATTTCCTTCAGGCCTTCTCTTTGGCATGCAGTGTGTTGTGCGACACGCATAATTTCTTATACGGTTTTCACAGTCTACCGCATAGCCCATTTTTGCCCTGTATTTCCTTGTTCATTTTTTCATCCAGGCATTCCCTAAAAAAACACCAAAAATAACAAAAGATAACCAAAAACAAATAAAGAAACTTGACTTTCCTCCCAAGCAGCGCTTGATTTAATGTCGCGGCACGATGATACTACCTCAATCAATCATTCTTTGGGTTAGCGATCATGTTGCTAGGCAATATCCCTTTCATTCTCGGGTTCATTTGGCTTGAGAGGTGGTTCATTTGGGCCTCAAGATGCTTGATTGAGGTTGAGTGGGAGCTCACAGTTTGGTGAAGTGCTGAGACCTCACTCTTTAGCTCACTCACTCCCGTATTTGTGGTGTCCACCTTCATAAGAACCAAAGACAACATGTCCTCCAACTTGGAATTGCCGGGGTTACTTATGCCTAGTTGGAAGAGAGAGTCCTCCTTGTTTGGAGAGATATAGGGATTTAAACTCTAGTGATTGAAATTATCACCATCCTTGTCTCCATCTCGCCAATTTCTGTCTCTTTCTTTGTCTCGAATCCAACCTTGGTTCTCCTCCCTCGGGCGATAATACCCGGGATGAGAACCCATCGACACAAAACATAGATTTTCATCAACCACAGTCATAAGCTCATCATTACTAGCTTTGATTTCCGGTGTACTCACAGCATTCACCATCTTAGCACCACCAGCTCCTATTACATGTTTGGCCATCAAATCAATTTGTGTTATCATTTTGTCCATTGAATCATCACGCTCCTCATCCTTATTCCTCATTTCATTAACCAAGATGGATGAGGGTCCTCCCGAGGTTGGTATATTCGCTTATCTTATATGCCAAGCTTGATTGGCCTTTGTCACCGCTCTAATAAAGTCGAGGCTATGGGAAACTCTAAGTACATGAAGGTACCACCTCCAAGATTGTCAGCCACAAATTTATTTATAGAGTTCAATGCTCGATAGAATCTTTGTAGCAGCACATTGTTTGACAACTCATGATTTGGACACAAGAGAAGCATCTTTTTGAATATTAGCCAAACCTCATGAAGAGGCTCATCCGAGAGTTGCCTAAAGATGGTGATCTCATCTCTCAACTGCATCATTCGAGATGGAGGAAAGAACATCGATGTAAATTCTTCAACCAACTCAGCCCAAGAGGTGATGGAATCATTCGGCAATTCTTGCAACCATGTTGTGGCTTCCCCTGTCAAGGAAAAGGGGAATAGGCATAATCGGATGGACTTTTAAGAGATATGTTGAAAGATGAACGGTTGTCAAATCTCCACAAAATTCCAAATATGCCGGTTGTCATCTTCATGGGATGCTCCACCAAGTAGGCCTTCATTTGGATTAAGTGGAACATGGTGCTAGTCACATGAAAGACAACATTTCCCATCGTGAGGGATAGGTGGATTGTAACTACATCCTCTTGCATCATAGGCTCAGCCGCGTCGGCCTCCATGAAGCCGTCAACACTCTCGTTGTCGTTGGCCTCATTCATAGGCTAGCATGTTCAATCAACCACAAACAACAAACAAAAGAAAAATAAACAAGTACTCTCAAGGTGACTTCAAAACAACAATCAAAATGAGCTATCAACTCAAGTCCCCAGCAACGACGCCATTTTTGATGAATGCTCAAATTGTGCTCCCCAAAGTTGTGGGACATGGCAATCGTACGGTAAAATAAAATTTATAATCTCAACGAGTGTCGGGGTCATACCCAAGGGACTAGGAGTAGCTAAATAGAGATTGTATTTACCTAAGTTCAAAGCGAGAGTAAATGCTCAAAATAAAAAGTAAAATGATGGGGGAATTGGGATGTTGTCACTACAATCATAATTCAATTAAAAAGCAATAAAATGAAAGCGGTTGTACCAAGTTGACTAGACGACTAGGGATGCATATCTGATGGAGAATTATTTATGGGATACGATGATTATCAATTCATACTTATTCTCGCTTAATGACATAAGTAGCATTGGTCATGGGTAAGAATTTCTTATCTCTCGATCAACAATCTTATATCCGATGATATCGGTTAGAGCATCATTGGTTTGATCAATAAACAACCAATCTAAGCTTGTAGAGGTCACACTATATCTAACTTAGACCCTTAAATGGGTAATTCCATTGATAAAAGCTATCTCTAGCCTCAAATCTGACTGGAATCCCAAGTTGCCACTAGTAATTTCACATCTAAAACCATGAAATCCTTTCTCAAGAAATCACATAGTCAAGTAATGAAAATTAATGTTTGCAACCACCAATTTTAGGATTAAAACTTTGTGAAATTACTAGATCCATGTCAATTAAGCAATTATAAGCAAGAATAAATAACACCCACACCTATTTGTTAAGCACCCATCAATACACCCCTAGACAAGAGAAATTAGCCACTCATAGCAAGAGAGGAAGATATACCAGCTAGGTAAGTCAAAATCTCCTCCATTAGAGCTGAATCTCAAGTTATAGGTTTAATTTAAGCACACAAGTGTTAACCAGGAGAATTAGATTGAAACCCTCTTCTCAATGGAGGTGAAAAACATAGTTTCCAAGAAAAAATCTTTTTAGAATATCCAGGATTCAGAAAAGTTATTTACAATTGTGCCTAAATAGGCTTTTTATAGTTTCCCAAAACGTCACTAAAAATTAGGACAAAAATGCCCTTCAGGAGGTGTGCGGCTTGACGTACAGTTTGCATATTGTGATGTGCACGTTGCACATCGCTTTTAGTGTAACCAGTGACTTCAGCTATCTTTAGGAGCTCCGTGCGAAGGGGGTGCACTTCACACCTTGAGATGTGCACATCGCGCATTGACCGCAACCCTTAACAGACTCTTCAGGAATTTTGCAGCTCTATATGGAGGAGGTGCGGTTCGCACCTCGGCTTGTGCGTGTCGCACGACCACCACATCTTCAGCTTTTCCGAATGCTTCACACTTAACTCCTTTTGAGCTCTTTTTGGGTCCATTTCCTTGTTTATCATCATGTATCAAAAGTACCTGCATAGACATCAATAAAGGCCATAAGAACCTCTAAATCTATTCAAAACATAGCAATAATTCATAGATATAGGCTCAATAAGTTGATGGATTACCGACTTATCAAACTCCAAGGATTATGGGAACATTATGGTATTTTTCATTTTTGGCTTTTGGTTGTGGAGCCCACGAGCCCGCTTGTGACCCAAATTTTGACCCGACTATACTTTTAGCAATATGGGTATCATTAGTCTTGTTTTAATGGGTAGATTACCTTCTTGATAGTGTGATTGGGTTTTGGGACTTCTCAGAGTAGTTTGGGCATGGACATAATTGTTCCAGCAACTTATCATCGGACGGTAGGTAGGTTACGGTCTTCTCCATATTAGACTTTGCGTATACAGTCTATAATAGTACTAATTAACATCCTTGGGTAGGGTTTATCTGCTTGGCACCCCATACTCTGTTCATTTCTTCATATCCATGTTATTTTTGCCCCTATGGTTATAGTATTTGTTATAGTTGGTAGTATCACCCTTGTGGTCCTGTGTGGCCTTGTATTTGACTCTGGACCATAGAAGGTGGGTTATTTAGGAATGTACGTGAGTCTTGAACAATGATATTGTGATTGTAGAGCTGGTTATCTGTGTTGTAAAGCGATTGGAGCCTGTACATGGCCGATATGTTGATTGTGAGCCGTTGGCCTGTTGTTGTATTTGGCATACCATTATCATGCATATAAAGAAATTTTCTACATATTTCACTATGGTTTTGGATGCTGGCCTACTGTAAATGGTTTTCTAAAACTTGTATGTCCCCGAGGGCCCCTTCTTGGTAAAAATGGTTATGAAAAGGTTGGAACCAATTTTTGTCGATCTTCTTTGGGTAGAATTAAAATGATGATTTTTATCACTTATTTTCATACTTACACTAGACTCTGCTGAGCCATAGTGCTATACGTCATTTTTCTACTAATTTGAGATGATACTAGACTTAGTCAAGCCGAGCTTCAAATATGTTTTAGACTCGATTATGCTCGGGCACCCTTAGTGGGGTTTTCGAGACATGATTTACTAATTTAGACAAGGATAGACACCGGGAATGCATTTTGAGACTTTGGTTGCTGGTTTAGATTCGGATATACTTCGGATAATTATATTGAGACTTTGAGATTTAGTATATGGTCGAGGACCTCCATGGACCTTGACGATCCGGACCAGGGTCTACGTGCTGAGTATGACGGAGGAGGGGTATATGGTGTAGTTGAGGTATACGGGTTTTTGCTTCTATGGATCCTACCTAATGGGCCTATCGGCACCGGAGAAGGTATATATGGTACTACAGTTACACTTGGGTTTCACATTATTGCATCATATAATTCATTTGTCTATGATACCACCCTTGTTTGCTGGTTGCTGAGTGTATGCTCCAGTAGTATGGGATGCCAGAGAGTTTGTTTTCACTTGTATGTGTTCCTTGGGTGTACGGGTGCCCGTTGGGACTATAGGAAGATTTATTACTATATCTTACTTTAGTTCTGATTTGCTTGATAGTTACATCTGCGTTATTGACTGATTATTCTTGCTTTGAGAGTTGTATTATTGGCATGATTTATTTAGTAGAATTGGGTTTCAAGTATGAATTTGTTAATTGCTCTCTTTCTTTCCCTTTTTAGTTGAGGTTACCGGTATACTGCCTATTTCTTAAACTCCCTTTATATATATTGTTATTGCAAGGACCCCAGGTGTGTTCTTCTTTCCTTCACCTGTGCTCTATGATATATATTTCTAGTAGCTAGCCGTGTATGATTGCTTTCTCCTTGTATTCTATCTGTGCTAGCTTCTGTGTTCTTATCCATTGCTTTTGTGACTATTTTCTTGGCTTTATGCTATTTATTGCTTTTATTTATTATACGCACTAAGTCATCCTATAATGCCTACTGAGTACCTATTTCTTTGCAATTGGTGCTCATACTACACTCTGCATCTTCCTAGTGCAGATCCTAGTATAGGCCATCGATGCTGACTCATGGAGACTCGTGCGGAGCACTTTTTGATCATTTGAGACTGAGGGTGAGCTCCAGATGATCGAAGCTTAGCTTTATCTCCTCTTTTGTATTACATACTCTTTTCTTATTTTAGATACATATGTATATATTCTTTTGGATCCTTGTACTCTATTTATGTAATGACCCTTTTGGTCATTTACGTGTTTCCACCTTCTTTGTACTGTTAGAGCTTGTCTGTAGTAGCCCCAAGTCATTTATTTCTTTCTGGGACCAGTAGTTTGGTGCTCGGGCTATTTGTTTGGTCTTTATGGTCATTTCCCTATTTTAGAGCTTTAACTTTGGAAATTATTGACTTCAGTCAATATTGTTGGTAATCATGCTCGAAATTAAATTTCCACAGTTCCGTTAGCTCCGGAGCGTGAACTTTGGTCTAAGTGGACCTTTGGTTAGGATCCAAGAGCTTTTCAGCTTGGAATTCTCTCTCGTTCTGTGTTTTTTGGCCAGTTGGACTTGTTTGGTTGACTTCGGCCAACATTTGGAGAAGATACACTCGGATGGAAATTTTGCAAAGTTGTTGGCTACAGAATGTTGAGTTTGGGCTAGAGGGACTATTGGTTTTTGTCCCGAGGCTTCCAGACTTAATTTTCGCCCTTAGGTTCTGTTTTGGTATAGTTGGCCCAAAGGTTGATTTTGGGCATGGGGCCCACTTTTCATTAAATCGAATTCCATTGGGATTTTTGTTGATTTTGTTGAGTCCAGAATGTCATTTCTCGTCGAGTAGCATAGTTCATTTGCATTCGTGGGACCCTAGATGTATTTTGAGGGTCCATCCGGTGAAATTTTAGCCTTGGTGATTTGCTGGTTTTTAGTTGCTAGTATGGTCGAAATTTGTTCATCGCGCTCTCGTAGAAAGACCTTTGTGATCTCGAAGGTCTGGATTTTTGTTCATCGCAATCTCGAAGGGTTTTCTCATGATAACGATGAAGAACGCCTTTGTTCATTGCGATCTCGAAGGGTTTTCTCGCGATAGCGATGAAGGCCCTGATCCTTTGTTCATCACGATCTAGAATGCTAAACATCGCGATCGCGATGAGTTGGCCAGTTGTATCATTGCTATCTCGAGGGTTTTTTCTCGAGATAGCGATGAAGAAATCCTTGTCAGTATATATACCTTCTCCTTCATTTCTTCACCCAAAATCCATTTTTCTCCATTGTTTCAAAGTCTCTAAGCTCCACTTTTTATTGTAGGATCATCTCTTAGCGTTTGACTAATTAATTTCTCGTTTGTGGTTGATTCTTTGTCGCAAATTATAAGTATTCCATGCTTTAATCCCTTAATTTCTTCATTTGATTCCTAGTTTGTTCCTGAAAGTTTAGGGCTGTTTTAGGCTATTTTTTACTCAATTTCTACTTAATTTTCGAGCATGTGTTCCAAGCGAGGCTGGGAATGTCGTGATAATTTTCATCTCTGGTTTCAGGTTGTGGGACCCACGGGCCCGCTTGTGACCCAATTTTTGACCAGGCTAAACTTTTAGCAATATGGGTACCGTTAGCTTTGTATTGATGCATAGAATAATTTTTTAATGGTGTGTTCATGATTTGGGCTTTCTTGGAGCAGTTCGAGCGTGGACGATGCCGTTTCCGCAACTAGTTGTCAGACGACAGGTAGGTTATGATTTTCTCTACTTAGACTCTGCGTATATAGGCTATAACTGTGTTAATTAGCATCCTTGGGTTGGTTTTCTAGGTTGGTACCCTCAGACCTTGTCTGCCTTTTCTGTCCATTTATTTAATGCGTTGTTTGTAGTATTTATGGTAGTGTTGTAATATTATCCTTATAGCCTCGTGTGGCCTTTGTTTATTTCTCTGGACCATAGACGGTGGGATATTTGAGAATGTCTGCGAGTCTCGGACATCGTGATGTTACTTTAGGCTGGATATGTGTGTTGTAGAGCTGATTGTGCCTGTGCAGGGCCGATAAGAATGTTTGTGAGTCATTGGGCTAATATATTGTTTGAGGGTATATCATTCCGGCAAAGGATTTTTTTGCATGTTCTCCTACTGTTTTGGCTTCGGGCCTACTATAAATGCTTTTCTAAACTGTGCATGGCCTCGGGCCCATTTTTGGTAAAATGATTATGAAAGGGTTTTGGAGTTAATTTTTATGAAACCTCTTGGAGCTGAGAGGATATCACTATGATTTTATCGCCAGGTTTCACACTAAAACTAGACTCGGCTGTGCCGGAGTGCTAGACATGTTTTACTTTGTTATTTAGACCCGGATATGTTCTGGGCACCCTTTATCAGGGTTATTGAGACTTGATTACTGATATAGACCCGGATACACTTCGGGCAGCCTTTGATGGAGTTTCTGAGATCACTACTACTATTTTAGACCCAGTTGATTCTAGGCACGTACTATGTGGTTTTGATTCTTTGAGATTGCACATTCGTTACTTTATGTGGTTGTGAACATCCATGGGCCCTGCCAATCTAGGACCTGAGGCTACGAGCCTAGTATGCCGGAGGAGGGGTTTACAGTAGAGTTAAGGTATAGCGTGTATGTCCCACCATAGGTCCTCCTACTGGGCCTATGTGCATCGGGGGAGGTGCATACATGGGTTACTCTCACCAATTCCATCATATCACATTATCATGCATATTGTATTCAAATTCCACCCTTGTTTGTTGCTTGCTCAATGTACGCTCCGGTAGTATAGGAAGCCAGAGGGTTTGTTTTCACTTAATTGTGTTCCTCGATTGTATGGGCGGCCTTTGGGACTTTAGGTAGATTATATTACTCATGTCATTTTATAGAGCTTTCTATGGCCTTTGGTTCTTTGTGGATTAGTGGTTGTTAGAATGTTGAGGCTCCGACTATTAGTCTGTGATTATTGAGGGGCTTGTGGGTCCTATATTGTTGAGGCACTATTTATGTGGCCTTCTGAGCGGTTGTGGGTTATCATATTTTATTCATTATCGTGGTTTTGGATTAGTGGTCTCGGTTCTTTGTGGCTTAGTTATTCCATCCTTTGGTTGCACTAGTGAGATTGTTTTATGTCTATGCTTATCTTGAAGTTGGGTTTTAGTATGATTGTGTTAAGTATATTGCTTCTAGCTTGAGTATGTTTAATTGACCCCCTTCCTTCCCTTTATAACTCGAGGTTACCGACATACCACCCTTCTTCTTAAACTCTTTCTTTATATATAGTGTTATTGCAAGGACTCCAGGTGTGTTCTTCCTTCTTTCACCTGTGTTTCTGTTATATATATCTTTTGTGACTAGCATGTCATGTTGTATCTCCTTTGTTTTCTATCCGTGTGCTTTCTCCATTGCTTCTGTGACTGCTTCCTTGCTATCAGCTATATTACTATTTTTATATCTTATATGCGCTCAGTCGACCGATAATGCCTATTGGGTACCCGTTACTTAGCAATTGGTGCTCATACTACACTTCTGCATCTTTTTGGTGAAGATATTAGTGTGAGCTTTCATCATTGATTGCGTGGAGACTCGTTCAGCTTTTGGATATTCGAGACTAGGGTGAGCGCTTGACGTCCCGGGATTAACCGCATCTCATCTTTTGGCACTGCTGCTCTTTATTTATTTTGGAGACAGTTGTACTTATTATTTTATTACTTATAGCACTTGTATTCTATTAGATGCTCCTGTACTATCGATACCAAGTCTTGGGGTTGGTTATATATTTATTCAGGTAGTTGATTCCGCATTGCCTTAATCTAATTTCTTCTTCCACTTATTTCTGCTTATATTGTGCGTATTGGTTAGGTAGTAGCCCATTACTAACCGTTTCGGGCTACGGTAATGGGTTCGCCTACTTGGGGGTTGTAGGTGCCATCATGACCTGAGAAATTGGGTCGTGATAATTTATGTAGTAGCGGCTCTTATACTGTGATACCAGGTCATCAGATTGTTGTATTTTCCTATATATATATATATATATATATATATATATATATATATTCATGTTGCTCATTTCCTTACTTTTATCTCTTGCTTTTGCTTATATCTTGTTCTTCCATTTTCTTTGTAGATAGTAGCCCATTATTAACCGTTCCGGGCTATGGAAATTAGTACGCCTATAAGTGGTTGTAGGTGCCATCATGACCTGAGAAATTGGATCGTGACAAAACATCACCTACATGAGTATTTAAACACATAGGCACAAGCAATGACTCACATAACTCCAGACGAGTAGAAAAGTAAACAGACGTATAAGGACATGTATACCCCGAATCAAACAATGCAGAAGCTGGCTGATGACAAATAGAGATTGTAATTATGATAAGAGCATCTAAAGACTCCACCTCTAGCCTACATGAAAAAGCATATATATGGATATGCCCATCATAACCAGCTAACCTTCCTGGATAAGGACCACCACTAGGACCTTTGGGACCACCCCTACTACCCTGCGCACCACCTATGATTTGTCTCTTAAGTACAAGAACCACTACAATGCAGTACAAGTTTGAAATCAAAACTATAATATTTGAACATAAAAAATACCTTGTTTAAATGCTAAAACAACAGAATAAATAAAGAGAGAGAAAAAATGTATGGGACACAAACAACCAAAAATCTTACCACAACTCCAAAATGACCTAAGCTCATTCTCAAAAAGCTCCACGAGATGCACTCATATTCGGAATCAAATTTTCACCACAAAAGAGTACAGTAAATGTAGTATAAGTATGAAACAAGGTGTACCCAGTATGTCTCATATACTGATGTCAAAGAAGTAGTGATAGGATTGTGAATGAAATTATCCTTTAAATTTACAAGTCTATACTATACTTAATAGTCAAGTTTTCAGTGAAAAAGGATAATTAAATGCCATGAAATATTCAAAAATGAGTTAAGAAAATAATAAAGTAAGAAAGGAGGTTGCAATATGATGTTATGCGATGTAATGTGATGATATGCCTCAAAAGTCAAGTAATCCCTCAATCATATATACATAGAAAATTAACGAGGTACATGTATCAGCAAAGATGGTTTCCACAAGTCCGTGTAGATGATCTCAATGCACTATCATAAACACCAAACAATCCCCAACACGAAAAATCTCCATATGTCAAACTCACAAAATACAAAATGGTAGCAACACGAATGATCTCCATGTGCTCGATCCTTACTCATACTCGATCTCATGCCAATGAATATATATGATATAATATTAACATAATAGGGTATGATGGTGCATCTAATTGTAATCAAATACCATATGCCATCTTTCACCTTACCTATCAAAATTATATCGATTCAAGAAAGAATCATGAACATACAGAAAGCAGCCAAGTCAATAATTCGTCAACTAATGTCCATTTGCTTTGAAATTCTTGGATTTCAACCTTTCATTTCATAGCAATAAACTTTCCCTTTTATCACAATGGTACTCGTACCAATATCCACCACACCACGGGTATAAGACCCCTATTTTTCTCCCTTACTCATTATCTATTTAATTTTTAATCTTTAATTAGCAAAACATCCCTTAACAAAGTTTAGAAAGTTATAACATACCTCGAATGCAGAATAACATATCGCAAACCATCAGGATTTTGCCTTTACAATCTGGAAAACTTCAGAACATTCTCAATAAATCAATATGCATTATTCATAAGTAATGAGTCTGTAGATATCAACATTGATATACTTCTAACTCAAAACCCAAAAATCACTCAAAAGTTGAATCTGGGTCCATAAGGACGACAAAGGAATTTTATTGAAAATCAATTTGTCCATATATCGTAGAGTACATATCTATAATTAGGTTTCTAGAGTTGATGTCAACTAATGGATCCAATCCTGAATTAACTGAATTTCATGCTTAGAGAAAAATCTTAACATTCGACACCTCAAATCATGAATTCAAAGGTATAAATATATTTCAGTATCACCAACTAAACTTAATTAGTAATATTCCATCTAATATACTAGTACTCATATTCCAATATGAATAACCAAATTTAGAATAGATAAACAAATTTAGATCAGATAAATAAATTTAGAAAATAAGATTAGCAGAACCAATGACTAAAAAAATAATATTTGGGCACGAACAAAAATTACATCCAATTTGTTTTCGGGAAGACAACCAGCTTTAAGAAAAAAATTAATGATAATTTTATTCAAAAAAGGATTGAATAATACGAGTAGAAGAAAAGAGTATTGAATTTTTTTTGAACTTCTACAATAGGCTTGCATTTACAATTTCCATAATCTCCCTAATCATTATCCAATCATTACTTCAATCATTGGAAAATCATCACCCAATAATTTGCCACAATTTATTTGCCCTAATTTCTAACCAAAAATTTAATTCAGAAGCACCCTTAATTCTTTTTCTCCAAATATATAATGTTAATAATACCCATCTATCCAGCAATCAACTTATGCATAAACAAGGATTGAAGATTGCTAGAATTTGTACCTGAAGTACTCGTGTTTTTCTTGTTGTTGCAGTACGATGTGAGATTTCTCTCGTCATAGATTTTCTTTCTTCCTTATTTTTTAAAAGAAATTTTAGGATCTCAAAGTGTTAAACCCCACTAACTTTATTTCATTTTTATATCTGGGAAAAATGACACAAGGTATTAAATGAATTGTGGACTTGTCTTATTAATCACCAACTAAATTAATTATTCAAAATTTCCTATCAATTAAACAACCATATTTAAAAAAATATTTCAAAATTCTCATTTTAAGTTGACTAGAAAAGGCTTTTAGGGGAAAGGAGTGCTCAAAATGATCTAATGGATCATTACACACAATGAATTCTATTACAACAAAAATGACTTTTCTTTTCACAAACCAAGCAAAAATTGCTAGCTAAATGAGGCCATAGTTACCTACTCATTGAGGATTCAAGTAATTGTTAGACTTATTGGCGGTAAACAGATTCCTTATGTTGAATAGATCCAAACATTCTCTATATACTAGCAACAATAGAATTGTTCCTCTGGCATAATTTGAAAATCTTTGAGATAGGCTTATTTACGTAGAAGCACTACTAAGTTTTTTGAAAAAAATCTGAGTTAGTCCAATTTAGAGGTTCAAAGGATAAAAGAAACAAATGTGTAAGGCAAGGACTAGCGTGGAACTTTAAATAATGACTCATCATTTTAGGATGAATGTTTCTAATGAAGGAATAATGTAAGATTGTCTAAATTTAAAGCTTGAAAATTTTGTCAAAATCAACTTAAAATGTCAAAACCAGATAATTCAGGAGTGTAAAGACCACCCAATGGAAGTAAGTCAAAAACTAATTGAACGTACTTGGAGATGAATAAATGTACTTTACATAATGGATGAAATTCGATAACAACTAATGAATTTAAAGTGCGACAATAACTAAAAACAATGTTCTATGTGACAAAGGAGGCTACCGACTAGTCCCATATCAGATGGACATAATAATAAGTATAGGAGACGTGTAACACCCCAGGATATGAACCAACTATTGGATGGTGCTCAAAAGAAAATTTCAGAAAAAATTCAACTTTTCAGCAACTGCGGTTAAGATCAGGGAACGTAGTTTAGAACCATGGTCCGTTATCTCAACCGTATTTACAATTTTCAGAGGGCCCCCAGTTCTTGGTACAGGAACCACGAGTCAAACCACGAACCGTCATTCATTATCACGGTTTATCCTGTGAACTCGTGGTCCCCTCTTTTAGAGGACCCTCAGTTTAGGTCCTAGAAACTACGAGTCAGACCACAGATCGTAGTTCAAAACCACAGTCCATCCTGTAAACTCGTAGTCCCCTCTTTTAGAGGACCCTCAGTTTAGGTCCTAGAGACCACGAGTCGGACCATAGACTGTAGTTCATAACCACAGTCCGTTATGTGACTCGTGGAATCATGACAAAAGACAACCCCCTATAACTCAAGGACAGAACCATGACTCAGTCGATGGTCCATTGTCCAGGATTACGATCCGTCGACCAAGTTGTGGTACCTGAGTCACAATTTTTAGCAGCTTTCTTTTAAAATTCCCAGGGGAATTCCAAACTTTTTCTATCTCTTTTAAGTCCTAAGCTACGTCATTTTGCTTAGTCTAACCATAATTAATTATTCAAAAACTACCTAAATCACCCATTCTCCTAAAATCATCAGACACTTAGAAAGAAAAGGAGAAAAAAGGCGACATTTTCTCTCAAGAACAAGCAGAAGGTTACTTCAAGCTCAGCCCCAAAAATCCAAGGATTTCCTCCATAGATTTTATTCCAGGTATGTGAGATTTCATTAGTGGGTTTCTTTCACCCATTGGGTACTTAGATTCAGTTCAGTTCTTCAGTTCTCCATTAGTTCTTCAGACCTAGGGTTCCTAAACTTTATGAAATCATTGCTTGTATGAAAATTATTACATGTTTACTTGGGACCTAGGATAGCCATGTGTACATAATTCAGTAACCCTAGCATGTGTAAAATTTTAGTGTTCATGATTTATACTTGTTGGTTAGATGATTCAATAAGTTATGCTTCAGAATTAGAATGCTATCAGTTTCAGTATCATTATATTGCATACTAAGATAATTATTAGTATTTGAGTAACATTTCAATTTGCATTCATTTCTTTACATTCAATTGGGAATAGACTTAGTACTGATCGCACAAAGGGATGAAGGCTCAGTTGTCAGACTAGGCTGAGACCTTTAGTAGAAGTCCCTAAGTCCCAGAACTATGGCGCCACCATAGGCATGAAAGGGGTCAGCTATCAGATTAGGTTGTACACCCTCGTCCCTTATGGACATCCGTTTAGTGTATCCAAGTTAGATTTGTTTGTACCCTTGGTAAGGTATGAACACCCTTCTATCCAGGGTTATAGGTTGGCCCCATAGTTAGCTCAGCTTGGGGTATGTCGGTTAATAGTAGCTCCCACAGTCAGACTCATATTGCATTGACCTTGAATTCAATTATCCAGTTCAGCATGTTATGTATTCATGTTTGTTACTTGGTCATTGCATTAAGCTTACCTTTCAGTTCATGCTTCAGTATGTATTTCCATGTTCAGTCTTTATGTTGCTCACCTTAGCATATATCACGCATGCTCAGTACATTCAAAGTATTGATGCCTACTTTTGTTCTACATTATTGTATGATGTAGGTTCAGGCGCTCAGCATCCAAACCGCATTTAGCTTGATTTCCAGTCCTTACTCAACAGCTTTAGTGGTGAGTCCTCATAGTTCGAGGACGATAGATATGGTTTTATCTTTAAGTTTTATAGTTCAGTTTCAGATTATTAGAGTTAGCTGGGGCCTTGTCCCAGCAACTCATATCAGTTAGAGGCTTTCATACATATAACTAGATTTAGCAACTATGTAGTTAGTAATTTTTTTCAGACTCATTTTACTCTTATTTATATTTTATATTTAGGTATAATTGGGTTTCTTTCCCATCTAAGATATTTAAATACTTTCAATTTTCTACACAGTTCATGTTTTATTAGAAATTGTCTAGTTATGCCACACCATGGGTTAGCTTGAGGTAACTTGTGACACTAAGAACCGTGTTACATCCAGGGGGTAGCCTTGGAGCATGACAATCTTGGTATCAGAGCAGCAGGTTCAAATATCCTAGGGTGTCTGAAAGCCGCATCAAGTAGAGTCTCTTTCATGGGTGTGAAGCGCTCCACACTTAAGAATGAGGAGCTATGACATGTCATTAGAAAAAACTTCAATTCTTATTTTCCATCTCGTGCTATAGAGTGTGAAATCTATTTAATATCCTTCTAACTCATGCTCTACGCATTTCAAAAAATGCCTCCCAGAAGAGCCAACGCCAGGAATCAGCCAGCACAAGCAGACCCTCTGAATGAGCAATTCACTAATGCCAAATTCAGGGCTTCTTTTCAGGTGCTTGCTCATGCCATGACCACTCAGATCAATCAGCAGGTAGTGGTACCAGCTCCACCTCATACTAACTCTGCCACATCTAGAATCCAAGACATCACTCGGATGAACTCTCCAGAATTTCATGGGTCCAAGTTCAAAGAGGATCCACAAGAATTTCTTGATGACATTCAGAAGGTGACGAATATTATGGGTGCCACTCTGGTCAAAAGTGAAGATTTAGCCGCCTATCAGTTGAAAGGGGTGGCTTATACTTTGTATCAGCAGCGGAAATAGTCTCGTTGTGCTAATGAAGGTCCAGTGGATTGGAACCACTTCAACACTGCCTTTTGCACAGGTTTTTTCCTACTTGAGATCAGGGAAGCCAAGGTTCAAGAATTCATCAACTTGAAGAAGAATGACCTAAGTGTGAAGGAGTACGCACACAAGTTTACTTAGTTGTCTAAGTATGCTCCGGCGATAGTAGCTGACTCCAGGTCCCGTATAAATAAGTTTGTATCTGGTGTGTCTGATGATGTGGTCAAGGAGTGCAAGACTGCTATGCTAGTTAAGGAGATGGATATCTCCAGGTTAGTTACTTATGCTCAACAAATTAAGGAGGAGAAAATCAAAGAGAGGGGAGGAGACAGGTAGAGAGCTAGGACAGGTGACTTCAGCTACTCTCAGCAGAGGTTGAAAGGTGGTAACCACTCTTAGTTCCACTAGAAATATTCAGCTCCAGTCCCATCCTCTGCTAGTGCTCTAGTGCCTAAGTCCAGGCGGGATAGGCAGGATAGGGCGCCAGTCTCTAAGTCCCAAGGTACAGTCACTAGCGGGTCCTCATCCAGTTTGCAAGAAGTGTGATAGGAACCACCTAAGAGAGTGTATGGATGGCAGTGGAAATTATTTTGGGTGTGGCAAGACAGGCCTCAGAATGAGGGATTGTCCAGCAGTTTCACAGAAGGTTAAGGATGCTCGCCCACAGAATCAGGCAAGTTCTCCAGCAGCTCCAGTAGTTCACCCTACTCAGCACGGTGCCTCGTCTGGTACATGTGGTGGTAAGTGCCAAAACAGGCTCTATGCTCTTCAGACTCAACAGGACCAGGAGGATTCTCCCGATGTAGTCACGGGTATTGTCACGCCCTGAGGCTACCCCCTAGACGTAACACAGGACCCAGGACCACAAGTGTCCCAAGTTAACCCTTGGTCATAGCATACTCAGATAAATACAAGAAACATAGCATAAGCATACTAAATTAAGATAGGAAACCATAACTTAAATAAGAACAAGGCCTAAGAAGTATCAAATCCAAATACAGAATATAAGTCTAGATATGTCTAAAGCCTCTAAACTATCATAAGAGTTGATGAGATAAGACCCTAACTCACTCGAGAAATCCAAGAAAAGACATGAAAGTAACTAAAATAGCTATGGCCCTAAAGTAATGAGGACTCACCTACCAAGTCTGGAGTACTGACAATGTCTAGCCACGAACCAGAGGGAATTAACCTGAATCTACATCATCAAGATGATGCAATGTACCGAGTATGTGAGACATGCATAAGTATGGTAAAACCATACTTAAAACTTAATTAAAACTGAGTTCATGCATAAGGAAGTATCTTAAATAAATCTCATAATTTAAAACTTAAAGCATGAAATAGAAAAGCATAAGTCTTAATTCTTCATATGCAAGTTTCTCTTAACCGGCATAAACCATGATGATCTAGATGGAGTACAGTGTCATACATCCATACCGAAAACGGTTATCCTAACTGGCAAAAGTTAGAACCTTATCATATCAGGATCCTATCATAAGCCATAGAGGGCACCTACGGTGGCACATAGTTCTGGGACTAAGGGCAATCTCACCCGATCCAACTCGGTGCTAAATATTACTCCCAAAACATATACATATAGCTCACATATACTTATGGCATATCTAATGCCAAATATGTTTGAAAAGCAATAGGGTATATCTATTACCATGCAATTCACATAGCTTAGGTAGACATATCTAGATGCCAAACCTTTCATAAAACATAGAGACATATCTAATGTCGTATAATTCATACTTCAAAAATCCTTAAAAACTTAGCATATCCATAATTCAAAATATATTTCCTTTCTAAATTCATAACTTGAAGAATTAGGCATGCAATTTCATGATCATAGAGGTCATGTTATCCAAACATGCCAATTTTGCTTAAAGACATGCCATTCAATGAAGTCATGCTAGGATTAATCATCAAACATATGGGCTTTTGAAATTATGCAAGGAATCTTAATTAAAACATGGGTAATGAATGGGAAATCATGAATTGATACTTTAAAACAAAACCCATAACTTTTCCCCAATTTATGTAAGAACTCTAATTTCACAATTTTATAAATCCAAGTAAAACATGGGGGTTTAGGCATAAGGGTGAAACGAATCCCTTATTTAATACTTACATACCTGAATTGAAGCTTCCTATGCTAGATTGAAAAGGATGGAGGCTTGAAGGTGAAGGTTATATCTTGGAGCTTGAGACTGGGAGAAAAGAAACTCTTTCTTCTTTTTGAATAGAATAACTTAGAATGAGTCCTCACTTAGAAGTTAAAGAATAGGGGAAAAGACCAATTTACCACTGACTTAAAATAAAAAGCTGCAGAAAACCTTTGCCTCACGGGCTGCTCGACGGCATCGGACCCACGATGGCCCATTGGACCAATGCGTCGGACAGTTAAGCTGGAGTCCAGAGGTTGCTGGAGGATTCCGACGGCGGTTTCCCATGGCCCTTCGCGACCGTGATGCTCGTCGGAGCAAGGGACAAGCTGGGTAAAGGCTGCTGGAAGATCCCGATGACAGGATCCCATGGGCCATCGCTACTGCGATGCCCGTCATGACGGCCCATTCGGCTGGAGGGATCCTGGATCAAGGACACTGGATAACTCCCACAGTGCACCCCATGGCCCATCAGTGCTCCGATGCCTGTGGCGGCTGCCTCTGGGGTCCAACAGTTGCAGAAAAAAATTTGTTTCTATGTTTTATATCGGGTTCGAATTTTGGGGTGTTACAATATCTCCCCCTTTGGATCATTCTTCCTCAAATGAAGACTAAGCAAGGAAAAATGAAGAGAAAACAGCCCAACCAAGCAACAAAACATGAAATTTGAGGATAACCATGAAAATTGAGCTTTTTATCAAAAAACATAACTGAACCAACTTCGGAAAACATGAATGCATGCTAGGATCATAAGAGAAACTGATGGAATAGAATCGGAGGGGAATACTAAGGAGGGAAACTAATACCTCAAGTTGAAACTGAATTAGAAGGAAAGAGATGAGGGTACTTGGCTTTCATAGCTGCTTCTGCTTCCCAAGTAGCTCCCTCATCTAGCTGAATTCTCCAACGGACCTTCACCGAAGTGACTTCTTTGTTTCTCAACCTCCGAATCTAACGATCAAGAATATCCATGGGAACTTCCTCATAAGTGAGTGTATCCTTTACACTCACATATTTCAAAGGAACAATCAAGGTCGGATCACCAACATACTTCTTCAACAAAGAAACATGGAAAATTGGATAAATCGCTTCTAAATCTAATGGCAAATCCAACTCATAAGCAACACTACCAACTCTCCTCAAAATCCGATAGGGACCTACATAGCGGCGGCTAAGTTTCCCTTTCTTACCAAATATCATCACACCCTTCATGGGTGACACCTTTAGAAATACCCAATCATCAACCTCAAACTCTAACTCTCTTCTCCTCACATCTGCATATGATTTATGTCGACTATGAGCGGTCTTAAACCTCTTCCTCATGATTTGAACCTTCTTCATAGTCTTATGAATTGAATTTTGACCAATCAAAGCTGCCTCACCTACCTCAAACCAATCAATAGGAGATCTACACCTCCGCCCATAAAGTGCCTCATAAGAAGCCATATCGATGCTAGAATGAAAGTTGTTGTTGTAGGCAAACTTGATAAGAGGTAAGTGATCATCCCAATTACCTTTTAAATCAATCACACAAGCTCTCAACATATCTTCAAAAGTCTGAATAGTACGCTATGCCTGGCCATCCTTCTGTGGGTGAAAAGTTGTGCTAAGCTTTACTTGAGTACCAAGACCTTTCTGAAATGACTTCCAAAACTAGGAGGTAAACTGAGTACCCCTACCATAGATGATAGACAATGGAACACCATGCAATTGCACTATCTCCTGAATGCAGAGTCTGGCATAATCCTTTGTTGAATAAGTAGTCTTAACAGGTAAAAAGTGGGATGACTTAGTCATCCTCTCGACAATCACCCAAATAGAATCATGTTACCTTCGAGTACGAGGGAAACCAGTAATAAAGTCCATATTGATCGCTTCCCACATCCAAGTAGGAAGATCAATATCCTGAGTCATACTACCCAGTCGCTGATTCTGTACTTTCACTTGTTGACAGTTGGGACACTTATCCATAAAACCTGCTATGTCCCTCTTCATGCCATTCCACCAATAGACTTCCCGTAGATCATGGTACATCTTGGTGGCACCAGAGTGAATAAATTACCTGGAGCTATGAACCTCCGTCAAAATCCGCTATCTCAACCCATCTATATCAGGAACACACAGTCAATCCTGATATCGAAGCACACCATCTCCCCCTTGGGAGAAAACCTCTACCCTTTACTGATGGACTGCACCCTTCAACTGGTGCAAAATAGGATCATTGTCTTGTTTTTCTGTCACTTCAGCTACCAAGGAAGATTCGAAACCATTCTGAACAATAATATCACCTTCTGTCAAATCCATAAGGCAAACTCCTAACCGAGCAAGTCGATGAACATCCTTGGACAATTCCGTCTTTCCATCCTCAACTGAAGACACACTACCCAAACCAATCATAGAAGCACCATAATACACAATAAAGTAATCTAGGCCCTCGGGTAGAGCCAACACTAGAGCTGTGGTCAATCTAGTCTTCAATTACTAAAAGTTCTTCTCACATAGATCAGCCCACTGAAATTTAACCTTCTTTTGAGTCAACTGAGTCAATGGGGCAGTAATGGAAGAAAAGCCTTACATAAATATCATGTAGTAACCAGTCAAACCCAAAAAACTCCTAACATAAGACGGGGAAGTGGGTCTAGGCCAGTTCTTTACTGCCTCAATATTTTGAGAATCAATTCGAATACCATCTCTAGTCACAATATGACCCAGAAAAGCAACAGAATGCATCCAAAACTCACATTTGCAAAACTTAGCAAATAACTGCCGATCCTTAATAGTTTGCAACACAACTCTCAAATGGTCTGCATGCTCCTCCTCACTCCGAGAATAGATAAGAATATCATCAATTAAAACAATCACAAACATATCCAGATACTGCTTGAACATATGGTTCATCAAATCCATAAAGGATGCAAGAGCATTAGTTTGTCCGAAAGACATAACCACAAATTCATAATGACCATACCGAGTTCTGAAGGCTGTTTTAAAAATGTCACACTCTCAAACATGAAGTTGATGATAACTTGATCTAAGGTCAATCTTGGAGAAGTAACTGGCACCCTGGAGCTGATCGAACAAGTCATTAATCCTAGGAATGGGATACCTATTCTTGATTGTGACCTTGTTCAACTAACGGTAGTCAATACACATTCTGAGGGAACCATCTTTATTTTGCATGAATAAGACTGGAGCACCCCATGGAGAGATACTCGGTCAAATGAAGCTCTTATCAAGGAGGCCTTCCAATTCCTTAAGTTCTGCTTGAGCCATTCTATAGGGAGAAATAGAGATAGGATACGTATCTAGAAGAAGATCTATTCCAAAGTCGATCTCCCGCTAGGGAGGGACTCCTGGAAAATCCTCGGGAAACACTTCTTGAAACTCTTTCACAACAGTAACTGACTGGAGGGATGCATTTTCAGACTCTGTTTCCATAACCCAAACTATATGATAAACGTACCCATTAGAAATCATCTTCCTAGACTTAATATAAGATATGGAATGACCCTTCGAGGATGGAGGACTACCTTGCCACTCTATGACAGGTTCATTTAGAAACTTGAAACTAATGACTCGAGTACGACAGTCAATCGAGACATAACATGCATACAACTAATCTATACAATGAATAACATCAAAATCAGTCATCTCTAACTCTACTAAATCCGCTGAAGTGACTTTATGAAGGACTGATATAGGGAAATTTTGGTAGATTATTTTTCCTATGACTGACTCACCAATAGTAGTAAAAACACAAAAGGGTTCTAAAAGCTGTTTAGGGAAAATTTTGAACTTGCAAGCAACATAAGAGGTCACAAAAGATAAGAAGGTACCAAGGTCCAATAAAGCATACATGTCGATAGAGAAGACTTTCAACATACCAGTAACAACATCTGGTGAACTCTCCTGGTCCTGTCGAGAGGACATGGCATAAAGGCAGTTCTGGCACTGACCATCAGAACTAGAAGTGGTGCCTTGCTAGTCTAGTCGACCTCTTGATATTGCTGGGGCCGACTGAGTCCTACCACCTCCCTGTACCTTCTTAGCTGAAGGGCAATCCTTAACCCTGTGTCCAACCTGACCACACCCAAAGCATCCACCTAAACCAGCTAAACACTCACCAAGATGATTCTTACCACACTTGTTGCAAGAAGGGTATGGGGTCCCCTTTAAAGTAATCCCCTGTAAATAGGAACCATATCCTCTACCAGTCTGATCATGATGAGGCCTGGGGTCCTGGGTAGGAAACACTAGCTGAAGAATGAATGGGCCTTGATAATTTATCTGTCTCCAGACTTCTAATGGCCAAAACCCTAACTCTCTTATCTAACCCTCTTATGCTCCCTTGCCATCTCTCTCAACTTGTCTCCCTCAATTTGATGGGTATGAGTCATAAGTTGAGAAATATCCATGTCACCCAAAAGCATCACAGACGTGCACTCTTTCTTTACAAAATCTTACACTCCATCAACATACTTACTCATCTCATCCCACGGGTCAGCCACAATGGAAGGAGCATTCCTAGAAAGTTGGGTGAACTTCAATATGTACTCCTGAACTATCATGGATCCTTGACTCAAATTCATGAACTCTTCGACCTTAGCTTGCCTCAACTCCCTCGGGAAGAACCGGTCAAGAAAATCTCTCTCAAAGCATTCCCAAGTCATAAGGACCACATCCCTAGCCTTAGAATCTTTCTATTAAGTGAACCAAATATGAGCCACATCTTTGAGTTAATAGGAAGCTAGCTCATTACCATTAACACCACCCACTTGCATCACACAAAAGATCTTCTTCACCTCCTCCAAGAAATTTTATGGATCCTCACCAACTTTCGAACCCCAGAACTCAGGTGGGTTCATGCGAATGAAATCTCAAACTTGTGCCACTACTCTACCTTGAAGGTGGACGGGAATATGAGCCTGCTGATTGGCCTGGGCGTCCATAGTTTGGGCTAGCATATGAATAGAATTCCTGAACTCTGCATTTGTGACCTTGGTGTCTAGAATCAGAGGGTCAACATTTCGAACGGCTCTACGAGGAGGCATAATTTGAAAAACATAAAGAGAGGATTAGAGGGTAATAGAGTTAAACTCTATCACATGATATTGATCATGAAAGAAGTGATTTTCCTAAGACACCTCATAGCTTCTCTCTCATAAGTGTGGCACATTTCACACACATGAAAGAGACTCTACTCGATGCAGCTTTCAGACATCATGGGACTCTTGAACCTGGCTCTGATACCAAGTTTGTCACCCCTAAGGCTACCCCCTAGATGTAACACAGGATCCGGGACCACAAGTTTTCTAAGTTAACCCTTGGTTATCGCATACTCAGATAAATACAAGAAACATAGCGGAAGCATACTAAATGATGATAGGCAACTATAACTTAAATAAGAACAAGGCCAAAGAAGTATCAAATCCAAATACGGAATACAAGTTTAGCTATGTATGAAGCCTCTAAGCTATCATAAGAATTGATGGGACAAGTCCCCAACTAACTCGAGAAATCCTCGAAAAGATATGAAAGTAACTAACATAGCTATCATCCTCGAGTAATGAGGACTCACCAACCAAGTCTGGAGTACTGACAATGTCTAGCCACGAATCAGAGGGAAAGAGCCTGAATCTGCATCATCAAGAGGATGCAACACAAGATATGCATCAGTACTATAGGATGTACCGAGTATGTAAGACATGCATAAGTATGGTAAAAACATACTTAAAATGTAATTAAAACTGAGTTCATGCATAAGGAAGTATCATAAATAAATCTCCTAATTTAAAACTTAAAACATGAAATAGAAAAGCATAAGTCTTAAATCTTCATACAGGAGTTTCTCTTAACTGACATAAATCATGATGAGCTACATGTAGTCCAGTGTCATACACCCACACTGAAAAATGTTATCCTAACCGGCTAATGTTAGAACCTTATGATATCAAGATCCTGTCAGAAGCTACAGAGGGAACCTACAGTGGCACATAGTTCTGGGACTAAGGGCAATCTCACCCGGTCCAACTCGATGCTAAATACTACTCCCAAAATATATACATATAGCTCACATATACTTATGATATATCTAATGCCAAATGTGTTTGAAATGTAATAGGGTATATCTAATACCATGCAATTCACATAGCGTAGGTAGACATATCTAGATGCCAAACCTTTCATAAAACATAGAGATATATGTAATATCGTATAATTTATACTTCAAAATCCTTAAAAACTTTGCATAGCCATGATTCAAAACATACTTTCCTTTCTAAATTCATAACTTGAAGAATTAGGCATGCAATTTCATGATAATAGAGGTCATGTTGTCCAAACATGCCAATTTTGCTTAAAGACATGTAATTCAAGGAACTCATGCTAGGACACATCATTAAAAATATGGGCTTTTGAAATTATGCAAGGAATCTTATTAAAACATGGGTAATGAATGGGAAATCATGAATTGATACTTTAAAACAAAACCCATAACTTTTCCCCAATTTGGTTAAGAACCCTAATTTCATAATTTTATAAATCCAAGTGAAACATGAGGGTTTTGGGCATAAGGGTGAAAGGAATCCCTTATTGCATAACCACATACCTGAATTGAAGCTTCCTATGCTAGATTGAAAAGGATGGAGGCTTGAAGGTGGAGGTTCTTGCTTTGAGCTTGAGACTTGGAGAAGAGGAACTCTTTCTTGTTTTGGAATAGAATGACTTAGAATGAGAAGAGCTTAGGCTATTAAGGGATAAAACCCTACTAAAAATTGACAAAACAACCTCACTTAGGAGTTAAAGAATAGGGGAAAAGATCAATTTACCCCTGACTTAAAATAAAAAGCTACAGAAAACCTTCACCTCATAGGCTGCCCGATGGGCATCGAACCTATGATAGCCAATCGGACCAAAGCGTCGGACAGTCAAGCTGGAAGCCTGGGGTTGCAGGAGGATTTTGATGGTGGGTTACCATGGCTTGTTACGACTGATGCATGTGGTGAATCTTGTTGGATCAAGGGACAAGCTGGGTGAAGGCTCCTCGAAGATCTCGATGACAGGATCCCATGGGCCGTCACTACTGCGATGCCCATCGTGACCACCAATCGGGCTAGAGCGATCCTAGCTCAATGCCACTAGCTAACTCACATGATTCACCCCATTGTCCATTGACGCTTTGACGCCTATGGTGGATGCCCGTGGGGTCTAATAGTTGCAGAACAATTCTAGTTTCTAAGTTTGATATTGGGTTTTAATTCCAGGGTGTTACAGGTATGTTACAAGCCTTCCATTTGGATGTTTATGCATTGTTAGAGCCAGGGGCTACACTTTCTTTTGTAACTCCATATATAGTAGTAAATTTTGATGTCAGTCTCAAAGCGCTCCCATAACCTTTCTCAGTCTTTACTCCAATTGGTGATCCAGTTATAGCTAGACGGGTATACAGAAATTGCCCTATCACAGTTTCTTAAAAAGTCACCTCAACCGATCTTGTAGAGTTAGAAATGACTGACTTTGATATAATTCTAGGCATAGATTGGTTACATTCTTGTTATTCCCTAGTCGATTGCAAAACTAGGATCGTTCAGTTTCAGTTTCCAAACGAGCCAGTCTTAGAGTGGAAGGGTAGTACCTCAGTGCCTGTAGGTCGATTCATCTCTTACCTTAAGGACAAAATAATAATTTCCAAAGGATATATCTATCATCTTGTTCAAATTAGGGATTCAAACTATGAGACCCCAACTCTTGAGTCAGTTCCAGTGGTGAATGAATTCCAATAAGTGTTTCCAGAAGATCTTCTCGGAATTTCTCCCGAAAGGGAAATCAAATTAAGAATAGATCTCCTTCTAGATACCCAACCTATTTCAATTACTCCTTATAGAATGGATCTATATGAGCTTATGGAATTGAAAGAACAATTAAAAGACCTTCTAGATAAGGGCTTCATCAGACCCAATATCTCTCCATAGGGTGCTCTAGTGCTTTTCGTGAGTAAGAAAGATGGTTCTCTCAGGATTTGCATCGACTACTGTCAGTTGAACAAAGTCACAATCAAGAATAAATATCCCATCCCTAGGATTAATGACTTGTTTGACCAACTTCAGGGTGCTAGTTGCTTCTCTAAGATAGACCTCATATCTGGTTATCATCAGATTAGAGTCAGAGATAGTGACATTCCAAAGATAGCCTTCACAACTCGGTATGGTCACTATGAATTTGTAGTTATGTCTTTTGGACTAACGAATACTCCCGCAGCTTTCATAGATTTGATGAACAAAGTGTTCAAGCAGTATATAGACTTGTTCGTCATTATCTTCATCGATGGTATACTCATGTATTCTCGGAGTGAGAAAGAGCATGCAGGCCATTTGAGAGTAGTGTTGCAAACTCTCAAGGATTGCCAATTATTCGCTTTGTTAAGCAAATGTGAATTTTGGTTGAAATCAGATGCTTTTATTGGTCATGTGGTGTCTAGTGAGGGAATTCGAGTTAATTCTCAGAAGATTGAGGCAGTGAAGAACTGGCCCAGACCCACCTCTCCGACGTATATAAAAAGCTTCTTGGGTTTGGCCGGTTACTACATGAGGTTTATTGAAGGATTTTGATCCATAGCTGCCCCATTTACCAAGTTGACTTAGAAGAAGGTCAAGTTTCAGTGGTCAAATGAGTGTGAGAAGAGTTTCCTAGAGTGGAAAACCAGGTTGACCACAACTCCAGTGTTAACTCTACCAGAGGGTTCAGGTGGCTTTGTGGTTTATTGTGATGCATCCAAGGTCAGCCTGGGCTGTGTCTTGATGTAGCATGGTAAGGTCATAGCTTATGCCTCCAGGAAGATTAAGATTCGTGAGAAGAACTACCCGAATCATGACCTTGAGCTGGGAGCAGTTATGTTCCCCCTAAAGATTTGGAGCCACTACTTGTATGGTGTCCATGTAGATGTGTTCACAGATCATTAGAGCCTCCAGTATGTGTTCACCCAGAAAGAGTTGAATTTTCATCAGATTAGGTGGCTCGAATTCCTCAAAGACTATGATATGAATGTGCTCTACCACCCGGGTAAGACTAATGTAGTGGCTGATGCTCTTAGCAGACTGTCCATGGGTAGTGTGTCACATGTTGAGGAAGAGAGGAAGGAATTAGCCGGGGATGTTCATAGGCTTGCTCGCTTAGGAATTTGCCTCATGGACATGAAAAATGATGGTGTGATAGTCCAGAATGGGTCAGAATCATATTTTGCAGTAGAGGTGAAAGAGAAATAAGATAGTGATCCCATATTACTCCAGTTAAAAGGTGCAGTTCACCAGCAGAGGGTAGAGGTCTTCTCCCAAGGGGGAGATGGTATGTTTCACTACCAGGGTCGTTTATGTATACCTAATGTGGGTGAGTTAAGGCATAAGATCCTTATATATGCCCATAATTCTAGATATTCTATTTATCCCAATGCTACTAAGATGTTCTATAATCTGCAAAAAGTCTATTGGTGGAACGACATGAAGAGGGACATTATAGATTTTGTGGCTAAGTGTCCTAACTGACGGTAAGTGAAAGTAGAACATCAGAAATCAGGAGGTGTGACTCAGGATATTAGTATTCCTACTTTGAAGTGGGAGGTGATCAACATGGATTTCATTACAGGTTTACCTCATGCTCACAGATAGCATGACTCCATTTGGGTGATAGTAGACAAAGTTACTAAGTCAGCTCACTTCTTGGCTGTCAAGACTATAAATTCCGCGGAGGATTACGCCAGGCTCTACATAAATGAGATAGTCAGGTTGCATGGGGTTCCCTTGTATATCATCTCAGATTGGGGCACTAAGTTTACATCTCATTTGTGGAAATCATTTCAGAAGGGTCTTGGTACTCAGGTAAATCTCAGTACAACATTTCATCCGCAAATGGATGGTCAAGCGGAGCGTACCATTCAGACCTTGGAGGATATGTTGAGAGCTTGTGTGTTCGATTTCAAGGGTAGTTGTGATTATCACCTACCTCTCATAGAGTTTGCCTACAATAACAGTTTCATTTCTAGTATTTAGACGGCCCCATATGAGGCACTATATGGTTGTAGATACAGGTCACCAATTGGTTGGTTCGAAGTTGGTAAAGCAACTATGATTGGGCAAGATTCAGTTCACGAGGTGATGGAGAAGGTTTAACTCATTAGAGAAAGATTAAAGGCAACTCAGAGTCATCAAAAGTCCTATGCTGATGTGAAGAGAAGGGACTTAGAGTTTGAGGTTGAGGATTGGGTTTTCCTGAAAGTGTTACCCATGAAGGGTTTGATGATATTTGGAAAGAAAGGGAAAATCAGTCCCAGATATATAGGTCTTTACAAAATACTGAGAAGGATTGATAATGTGGCCTGCGAGTTAGAGTTACCAGCAGAATTAGCAACGATTCACCCAGTCTTTCATGTCTCGTGGTTAAAAAAATGTGTTGGGGACCCAACATCAATTGTGTATTTAGAGAGTGTGGCCTTGAAGGATAGCTGCACATATAAAGAGGTTCCAGTTAAGATTCTCGACCATCAGGTTCGTAGGTTGAGAAATAAGGAAGTCGCTTCGTCAAAAGTTTTTTGGAGGAATCAGTCAGTTGAGAGAGCTACTTGGCAAGCAGAGGCAACCATGATGGCCAAGTACCCTTACCTCTTCCCTTCTGATTCATCTTCAGCTTGAGGTAATAGTTCCTCTCTAGTTTCTTTGTTTACTCATGTGTATTTCAGTCTCAGTATCGTGTTCCATCAGTTATTCTTGCATTCCAGCATGTTTTCATGTCCATAGAACTCAATTCAGTTAGATATCAGATTCTAGTACTCAGTTGGTAGGGATTGCATCCCTTTCCCTCCAAACTCAGCTTGTTTAGTCTTCATTCGAGGATGAATGATCCCATAGGGGTGATATTGTCACACCCTAGGATCTGAACCAACTACAGGATGGTGCTCAGCAGAAAATCTCAAAAAAAAGTCAACTTTTCAGCAACCGCGATTAAGATCACGGATCTTAGTTTGGAACCATGGTCCATCATTTCAACCGTAGTTCCAATTTCTAGAGGCCCCCCAGTTCTTTGTCCTGGAACCACGAGTCAAACCATGGGCCGTCATTTATTATCACGGTCCTCATGTGAACTTGTGGTCCCCTCTTTCAGAGGACCCTCAGTTCAAGGTCCAAGAACCACGAGTCGAACCACGGACCATCATTCATTATCACAGTCCGTCCTGTAAACTCGTGGTCCCCTCTTTTAGAGGACCCTCAGTATAGGTCTCAGGGACCACGAGTCAGACCATGGACTATAGGTCAGAACCACAGTCCGTCCTGTGACTCATGGAATCACGACAGAAGAGAACCCCACAAGACTTAAGGATAGAACCATGACTTAGTCGATCTTCTGTTATCAATGACTATGGTCGATCGACCAAGTCGTGGTACCTGAGTCTTGATTCTTAGCAACTTCCTTTTAAAACTCGTAGGGGTATTCTGGACTTTTTCTATCTCTTTTAAGGCCTAAGCTACGTCATTTTTCTTAGTCTAGGCCAAATTAATTAGTCAAAAACTACCTAAATCACCCATTCTCCTAAAATCATCAGTCATTTAGAAAGAAAAGGAGAAAAATGGCAACAGTTTCTCTCAAGAACAAGCAGAAGGTTTCTTCAAGCTCAGCCCCAAAAATCCAAGGATTTTCTCCATAGATTTTCTTCGAGGTATGTGGGATTTCACTAGTGGGTTCCTTTCACCCATTGGGTCCCTAGATTACGTTTAGTTCTTCAGTTCTCCATTAGTTCTTTAGACCTAGGGTTCCTAAACTTTATGAAATCATTGCAACTCATATCCTATTGCTTGTATGACAGTTATTACATGTTTACTTGGGAACCTAGAATAGCTATGTGTACAGAATTTAGTAACCCTAGCATGTGTAAAATTTTAGTATTCATGATTTATACTTGCTGGTTAGATAATTCAGTCAGTTATGCTTCAGAATTATAATGCTATCAATTTCAGTATCATTATATTGCATACTTAGATGATTATCAATATTTGAGCTATCCGACATTTTAGTTTGCATTCATTGCTTTACATTCTGTTGGGAGTAGACTTAATACCGAGCGGACGAAGGGATGAAGGCTCAGCTGTCAGACTAGGATGAGACCTTTAGTAGAAGTCCCTAAGTCCTAGAACTACGGCACCACCATAGGCATGAAAGGGGTCAACTGTTAGATTAGGTTGTACACCCTCATCCTTTGTGGACATCAGTTTAGTGGATCCACGTCAGATTTGTTTGTAACCTTGGAAAGGTAAGAACACCCTTCCATTCAGGGTTACAATTTGGCCCTAAAGGTAGCTCAGCTTAGGGTATGTCAGTTAATAGTATCTCCCACAGTCAGACTCATAGTGCATTGACCTTGTATTCAATTATCTAGTTCAGCATTCTATGTATTCATATTAGTTACTTGGTCATTGGATTCAGCTTACCTTTCAGTTCATGCTTCAGTATGTATTTCCATGTTCAGTCTTTATGTTGGTCAGCTTAGAATATATCCCGCATGCTCAGTATATTCAAAGTACTAACGCATACTATTGTGCTACATAATTGTATGATGTAGGTTCAGGTGCTCAGCATCCAGACTGCATTTAGCTCAATTTCTAGTCCTTACTTAGCAACTTCAGTGGTGAGTCCCTATAGTTCGAGAATGATAGATATGCTTTTATCTTTCAGTCTTATAGTTCAATTTTAGATTATTAAAGTTAACTGGGGGCTTTTCCCAGCAACTCATATCAGTTAGAGACTTTCAGACATAGAACTAGATTCAACAACTAAGTTGTTAGTACTGTTTTTCAGACTCATTTTACTCTTATTTATATTTTATATTCATGCATGTTTGGGTTTCTTTCCCATCTCAGATATTTAAATACTTTTAGTCTTTTGCACAGTTTATGTTTTACTAGAAATTGTCTAGTTATGCCAGACCATGGGTTAGCTTGGGGTTACTTGTGACACTAAGAACCATGTTACGTCCAGGGGATAGCCTTGTGGTGTGACAAGACGTGTCAAAAATAATTTAAGGTCTAAGGAGAACTCTAGCACAAAGTCGAGTTGGAAGCTATGTCATATATTATTATTTCAAATTAGCTCACACAAAGTCCAAATCTAGGAAAGCATATCTCCAAGGATATAAAAAGTTATATTATGGTTTATTTATCAAATTAAAGATCTTCGAGTATAGTTTCCAACACTTCAAATCGTTCATCATTTACTAGAAGGTAGCATAATAAATTGTTAGGAGGTTCGGGAGAAATATGTTGTCCGCATATATATTGTGTTCCATATTTTGTACAAAATATTGGAGCATGAGCTCTTATGGGAAATAAAGGGTTATGTATGGAATGAGAGCTGGAGACAAATAATATGGTGTAGTTACTGAATTTTCTATCAATGAAGACTTGGAAGAAGTATCAGAGCAAATTGAAGATGATAGTTGGAATGCATATCTTTTACAACAATCATTCCTTGAGGATATTGTGAATCTTATAAGGACTTAAGTTCACTTTCAACAGATAGAAAAATATTGGGATAGACCATGGTGGATGGTTAGAAATACTGGAAAGTTTACTATCAATAGTGCTTGAAATATTTTGAGAAATAAATCTTATCCACGAAGAACATTTAAGCATATATGAATTAAAGGCTTGGCATTCGTAATATCCTTCTTGTGGAGATTATGAAAGCTTAAGATTTCTACTGATGATCAACTATGGAGGATGAGAATCTCAGTGGTGTCAAGGTGTTGGTGTTGTAGGATACCACAACAAGAGGCAATTCAACATTTGCTTTTAATAAATTCCTTTGTAGCTAAGGTTTTGAAGATATTCTTGAATGCATTACATATGAATCAGGAACAAATTCATCAGTTCATAAGAGATTCATGGATGGCATATTATTGTGCCAAACATAAACCTATATTCAACATTATGCCTGTAATGATAGTCTGGAAATTATGAAAGAGAAGAAATTCAAAGAAACATGGAGGAACAGTGAACTTTAACAATGCCGTGCATATAAACAACAACAACCTTTTCTATTTAACAAATGTGAGATATCCATGGCTTTCTAGCATACCATTCTTATGTCCTGACCAGATCAAATTCTTGGAGGGGTATAAACCTATAATTGTAACAACTAAAGTATGTTAGCATTTTTCTTATGATGGATGATATAAACGCAATGCTTATTAGGCATTAAGAGAAAATCACAAACCTAGTTTTATTGTCTTTTGTGTGGCGGACATTAATGGGGATCTTGTGTTTGTAAAAGTAGTGGAACCGAATGAGACAATCAATGTTGTGGAGGAAACTAGAGCAATGATTGAGGAACTTGCTTATTGTATGGATCACTAGTGACACCCTCTTATTATAAAAACTGACTCACTTCTGATGAAGAAGATTGTAGATGGAACCTAGTATCCCCCATGGTGTTTTATCGAAGACACAGAGGAATTCCAGTGGATGAAGAGTAGTTTCAATGTGATCATAGAACATATTTAGAGGGAGGGTAATAAACTCATGAATTTTTGAACAAACTATATTTTGATTTTATAATTGAGATTATTTTCCATTCTGTAATGACCTGTTCGGTCATTATTAAAAGACACACTGTTATGAGTAAGCTATTCGTGCAAAGAGCTTGTTAGAAAACTTCCGGGTTGGGGAGTTGGAAATTTTGGGGCTAGGCTAGCCTCAGACAAATTCTGAGCGAGGTAAAGTCTAGGGAAATCTGGGAATAGATTGGGTAAACTGTCTAAGGTTGAGCTAATTTTTCCATTAGATAAGGCGTTAGGGACTCTGTAGGACTTTCGAATGTGAATTTGGATGAGTAAAACTCTCGATATCAAAGTTAACATGAAAGGGTTGGTTCGGAATGTCATGATTTTGAAGTGTGTTGTAAAATGGGCCATTTTGAGGGATTTTCTAAGGTTCTGTTACATGTCAATCACTATTGTAGTTGACACTGTGCTACAATGATGATCGCTATAGCGGAGAAATTTTCGCTATAGAGGAAGTCAAGGCGGTCAACTACACTATAGCAGGCAACTACAACTATGACGGTACTGTTATAATGGGATTGGGCCTCTATAATGGAATGACAGGACTAAAAAACCCAAAATCATATTTTATAATTTCCTTCTCTCCCTTTCAGCCCCATATACAGACGAGGGTTACTCAAAAAACCCTTCTAGGATGCTCCAAGTCTTGGAAGCCATAAAGAGGGGAGATTCCGGCTAAAAGGATGTGAAACCATGGATTTCTGGCCTGTCATCGATCAGGAAATGCCTTCACAGAGCCAGAATATGTGTGTGCAGCTACTTGACATCTAGCTAGGCTAGGTTCTTTTCATTGAGTAGACTTAGACCTATTTCCATTTCATATTGTTGATATAGACGGAAAGGAGAATTCATATTTAGGCCTACGGGCACAGAGTCTAGAGGAATATGGTATGGTTTGGCTGGTTGATTTGTTTGGGAATGATAAGTGTGGGACGATGTGGTTCTTTCCAGGTTCGTTTATAATTATTAAATGGGTGTGATGCTAGAGTCCATGAAATTAGACTGTTGGGTAGGTTTGAGAAATCAGAAGTGTTATCGATAAATGTAGCAGGTTATAGTGGACCTTTGGGAATGTTTCCATTAAAAGAAGAGTTGCAAACAGGAAAGGTCAGAGTCTTAATGTTAGGGGATTGTTTCCATGTACTGTGTTTTTCTTGAAGGAGGGTTCCTGAATGGGTCTATCTAAGGAATATATGTCTAAAGGGTAAGTCGGGGATTAGTCTTTGGGCGGGTCAAATTATACATTATTATTTGTATATATTGATGGTCCCATGAGTTGACCGGGTTTAATTGTTGAAACTGTGATTATTGCATATCAGCCCATGAGAGGCTGGGTAGTTGAACTTAAGTGTGGGGTTGGTCTTAGTGTAGACCGGGATGTCATGTTGAACACTTAGTTGATGGTTATAGTTTTCCTAATATGCAATATGTGATATACTATCGCTTAGTATTCTATGAGCTGCATGCTTAGGGAATGGGATTATGAATATCTAATTGTCCGTTTATCAGTCATATGAAAGGAACTTGGTTTTGTTGCTTGTTGGTTTACAAGGGTAATTTTGTTCATTGTTTGTTGACGATTAGATTTTGTGTGACAAATCATTGGCTCGGGTACCACACTTGATACGGGATATTTATCGGTTAGCTCAGGTACCATGCTTGGTATAGGATATTTATCGGTTGAATTAGGTATCACTCCTGGTACAAGTTCTATAATGGTTGGCTCAGGTACCACGCCTGGTACGGGATACTTATTGGTTGGCTCTTGTACCACACCTGGTACTAGTTCTATCATGGTTGGCTTAGGTACCACACTTGGTATGGGATTGGGTGTTACATGTGTGTTGGTTCCTTGAGCGAACCGGGTCTATTTGTTACTTGTTGTTCCTTACATGTTGGTTCCTTGAGTGAACTGGGTTATTTGTTATTGATGTTCATTACATGTTGGTTCCTTGAGTGAACCGGGTTATCTGTTATTGATGTTCTTTACATGTTGGGTTCCTGAGAGGGCTGAGATTTATTATTATTTGGTATATAAAGTGTTCTTGAAGGGACGGGTTGGTGTGCTTAAGTGACAAGGTGGTCCTTCTGTGAACCAGGGTCGCATGTTATATGACATAGATGACGTCCTAAGGATCCTTGGAATGTCCGGGTGGTTTACAAGTTATGACATAATTACCTGTGGTTTGTTTACTTGCATAGTTGGGCATGACCTCTAAGGTGATTGAGTCTAGTTTTTGACTGGGGTCTTATTGTGGGAAGGTCATAGGCGACCATGTTGCGGAGTTGGAGGCGGAGCAGGGTAGGAAAACTTGGGACATAACGTGTAAGTTCTTAGTGTCAATATCATGGTGGGTGAATGGAATGTTAAAGGAAATGGATTACTGTAACTGTTGCATATTTTCTCTTGATTTCTTGTATGATGGTATGCGGTGGATTCGGGTCGACCGATGATGCCTACCAATACGTGTTATTTGTACTAATACTACTCTTGCTATGCCTTTTGGTATAGCCTGGATGTAGGGTCAGTGAAGTTTCTTAGGTACCGAACGATGGTGATCTCCAATAGCTTCTGTCCTTTGATTCCATGATGGAAGTTATGTCTCTTCTTCATTTTTCTGTACTTTTCTTTAGAGCTCTTGTACCTTCTTAGACCAAATCCTAGGGAGGGTTGTTTTGGTTTTAAAAGTGGTTTTACTGTATTCAACTTTGTAAAGGATTTCCTAAAGGAAAGGTTTGTAAACATTTTCATGTATTAAGAGAAGGGTATTTATGACTTTATTTTTATTTCTGCAATTGCCTGTTGGATCGGGTGGTAAGGGTTCGCCTATCGAGGTGCTTAGAGTAGGTACCCGCATTACCCAGTAGTTGGGTCATGACAGATGGTATCAGAGCCTATGTGATACACCCAATTTACACCTTCTTTTAGAAGCGTAAGCAGTCATTGTTCAAATATAGAACCCAAATAAGGTTGGGATCGATCCCACAGGGAATATGGTAGGACTATGGTCGATTAATGTTTACTTGTGCTCTTAGCCATTTATTTCCCTATGAGGGGTTTTTTAAAGGTAACAAGTAGTAATTGTAACTACAATGTAAACAAGTAACACGTGATAGTTTTAAGAGTTGTGGTCAATGAGAGAAGTGACTAGGGTAGTGTTCCGTATGAGATCATAACTTAGTAAGGCTTTGTACTTATTAAACTAGATCACCGGTTGCCCGAGAAGCAGCATCACCATGAACTCCCTCAATGGGGACTAAAGAAGTTTCTTCTTTGGTGCCCGTGACACCACTTCCTGAGCCACCCATAACAATGGAGTCGATACGAATTTGATGGATGGCTAGGGATTCTTTTGCTACCTCAGATTCTTACTTCCGCCTCTTCTTTTCAGCTTTCTCTTCCTTTTTCTTCTGCGATTAAGGACTCAATTGGGCATTTTCGTCCTGAACCTTCTTATCTCTTTTCTTTCTCTTTCTTATAGGTTCTGGGTCAGTTTTAGCTTTTCCAATTGCGTCATAAGGAGGGAAATCTGCCAGCAAATCAATGAAATCATCCTCCGCAGTCCCGACATGTGGTAACTGAATGTCTGGTACCTGTCTCTTTTGGATCGCATCAATGTCCGCTCGAGCCTTTGCAAGCTTGGTCAGAATAGCCGTGAGGTCCAAAACAGTCAGACTCCAAAGACTGTCATTCACCCTAATTTCTATGTTATCCAACCGGTCATTGAGATTGTCAATCAATTTATGGATCGGAGCAACAACATCAGTTATTTCCCTGCGGAATAATGGCTTCACGGAGTATGAGAACCTCTTAATTAGTTCATTTGCATGAAAGGATGCTTTAGCAACCTTACTAAAAACCTCACTGGTGAAGAAATAGGACTGTCCTTACTTGATGGATGGAGCAAACTGAGCGGATAAGAATGGGCCCAGTGCGACAGTAGAAGGGTCAGAAGCTGGTGCAATATTCTCGTCAAATACAACCAAGGCGTCAGAAGGCAAATCCCCACTAGG
This sequence comes from Jaltomata sinuosa, assembly GCA_003996215.1. Lineage (NCBI taxonomy): Eukaryota > Viridiplantae > Streptophyta > Magnoliopsida > Solanales > Solanaceae > Jaltomata > Jaltomata sinuosa. Next base: position 104,852 of record QJPP01007556.1, on the reverse strand, counting down.
CTCGGGGAAAAAAATACTCTCGGATGCTGCTTAATGAGTTCTTGCCCTTGCCATTGGGTTAGTCGTATCTCAAATAAGGGTTATGTCTTGGGAACTAGTCGCTTGTATGAACTTGTCTACCCCAATCATCTCGGGCACCTCAGCTGCCTGACATAGCTTAGTGACCAAGCAAGGGAATGGAATGGATGTGGATGGACGCACCGCCCATTCTTTGAGTTCCTCCGTGATGATGCGGACAATAATAATATCATATCTAGACATGATAGCTGAAACCAAGATGGCCCTGTTTGGAGTTAGTGTATTATCCACTGTAGTGGGTACCGACCGATGCCTAACCACAAACCACCAAAACTTTCCAGCCATGCTTAACGATGATTTCGTGATCTTTACAATGTTTGTCGTCAACCACGATGGGTTTTCATCAGTGATAACCGAGGTAATCCACCTAAAAGGTGTTTTCTTTTGTCTAACCTATTCCAAATGGGCATCTAAATCCAGCTGGGCTGCTGGTGCTACAAAGTTAGGGCCATAGATGAAATGCTGAATGGTGCGCTCTAAGATATGGACCTGGACCCCCCTTACTTGCACTCTTTCCAGAGTTAGCTGCAATTTAAGACTCTTCCCTTTTTCACACATGTTTGTCAATATAGCCGCATATGCTGCATAATGGACTAGTACCAGGTTATACAGACCAACCAGATAACTCAGTCACTGAAATCCATAATGATCGTACAACCCCTTAATGTCGGCCATGTCATTTAAAGCAGCAGATCTAATCTCCACTTCTTCATGGATGCTACGCCTTGGGTGCCCTTAATCATTCAAGGCCAAGACTTCATGGTAAAACTAGGATGTACCCTATATATCCCATCATACCTTGTCCCGCACTCCAGTGGTTTTGTATCTAAAGGTAGAGGGAGCTACGGGGGTGGCCGTATCCACTTGCAACTCTGTTGTAGAAGGAATCTCTTCACCAGGTTCGCTAGCAATCTCATCATCACTCTGGCTAGAATTCTATGATTCTGATTCTGAACATTTATTGTTCTTGATGCCCGAAGCAGTATCATCCCCAGACTCAGACTTTTCAGTACTGCTTCCTGGTGGTGATGAACCAGACTCACCCTGTCTTTCTTCAGACTGAGGAGAGGTTGTCTGTGCTTGGACCTTTGATTGATGCCTAGTGGTCTGAGGTACTGCTTCTGGGTCATATTCAATAGTATAAACCTCCTCGAATCCACTGTCTTCTGACTCATAGGCTTCATCTTATAGTTGTCATTTCTTTCGGATCATTGCCTCTAAGTCTTTGGCTGCGACCTTCTTCTGAGTATTCTTTGGTGGCATGGTACCTGTGGGGTGGACTTCATTAGTACAGATTGTAAATTACACAACAGAAGTATTAGGGAGTACTACTAAGTTGACGGCCCATGGTTTAAAACCACGGGTCCGTCCTGTGAGTCGTGGTTTAGCATCAGAACCTGCCCCTACTTTTACAGTTGTTTCAGTGACCACGAGTCATTTAGACAGTCCTTAATTGTGAACTACGGCTCATCTTGTGAGTCGTGGTCCATTTATCAGAGACCATAAAGTGGGAATTTGATTTTACGAATGAGTTTATGGTCCGTAAATTGAACTATGGTCCGTAGATTCACTTATTTTTTCTAAGTAACCAGTTTTACAATCAGAAACTCCCTTGTTCAATTTTACACAGTTTTATTCAATTTAACAACCAAACTTCCCAAAAAAAATTGACATTCAAACCTATCACACATTACAGATCTTTCACACCTTCATCTAGGGTTTCAAAATTTCGAGTTTCACTCGAAATAAGATCCCTAGTTTTGATTTCTTATAAAAAAAAGAGAATAAGAAGAGACGTTACCCTTGATTATCAAATTCTTTTTCGTGTTAGATGAGAGGTTGTGTGATCGATTTGTGTGTGCAATAGGTTGAAAACTTGCTTGGTGAACTGAATTGGGAGTTTGAGTTGGATTGGGAGTGAAAGAGGGAAAAATTTGATTCTTTCCTTTTCTTAAATATGGCAGTTACCTTTTGTGGAAGGGAAGAAGAAGATATAAGCCAGGCCGGGTTTTAGTTTTAAATAATTGGGCCGACCCGTGACCCAGCTACTTACTGTACCTGGGACTTACGAGTCAGAACTATGGTCTGTCTTCCAGAAATATGGTCTGTCGTCTAACTCGTGGTTCTTTGTTGTGCACTTACCTTCTCCCAGGGATGACGATAGAATATACGGTCCATCGTTGTGAAGAACGGACCGTCCTGTTGATTAGTCGTCGATCCCATCAAATACCATGAGTCAGTCCCACATGGACCGTCCTGTTAGTCATCGGTTCCCTTTTCAGAGACCCATCTCTTTTACTCCAAGGACCACGAGTTGGTTTACGGTTCATCGTTCCAAAGAACGGACAATGAACTCATTCATGATTTCTGGGGATGTCTGCATTAGTATTCTTTCCTTCTCACCTGCACATGAAACATACATTAGTCTTGGGTTGCGTCCCAAGCAGCGCCTAATTTAACGTTGCAGCATGATGCAGGTTGCTTGACTACTCAGACATCATTAAGCTTCCTCATGGATTGCCTCCCATGCAACACCTGATTTAACGTCGCGGAATGACGCAGGTTTCCTGACTACTCAGACTTCATCAAGCTCCCTTGGTGTGATGAATTCATCAAGGCTCCAGGCTTCAATTATTTTGAGCTCCTCCGCTATTCCAAAGTAAGCTTTAATACACTGTCTGTTAGCCTTGAATCTTTTTCCTTCATGATTCTCAAGTTCAAAGGCCCCGTGAGGAAACACTTGTACCACCTTGAAAGGTCCAATCCACTTGGATTTCAACATGCCAGGGAACAAGTGAAGTCTAGAATTGAAGAGCAGGACCAAGTCACCCGGCTGGAAGTTTCTCTTTTCTATCTTCCGGTCATGATACAATTTCATCCTCTCCTTGTATAATGTTAAACTCTCATATGCATTCAAGAGGAACTCATCCAACTCATTCAACTGCCCAAGCCACTGTAACGATGCCTCAGACCAATCTAAGTTCAGCTTCTTCAATGCCCATATGGCTTTATGTTGTAACTCAACCGGAAGATGGCACGCCTTACCAAACACAAGCTTATATGGTGACATACCTATGGGGGTCTTGAATGCAGTTCGGTACACCCACAAAGCATCATCTAACTTCCGCGACCAATCCTTTCTATTGGTATTGACAGTCTTGGACAGGATCGATTTTATCTCTCTGTTGGAAACCTCCACTTGTCCACTCGTCTGAGGATGATAAGGGGTTCCAACTCTGTATTTTACTCCATATTTCTCAAGCAATGCTCGAAAAATCTTGTTGTAAAAGTGAGAGCCTCCATCACTAATTATTTCCCTTGGCGTACCAAACCTAGAGAAGATGTTCTTTTTTTAAGAATGTTGTGACACACTTGCCTTCATTACTGGGAAGTGCAACCTCTTCCACCCACTTAGATATATTGTCCACAGCTACCAATATGTACCAGTTTCCATTGGACATCACAAAAGGACCTATGAAGTCTATACCCAAATGTCAAACAACTCAATCACAAGGATGGGATTAAGGGGAAGCTCATGCCTCCTTGATATGCCTCCTTCCCTTTGACATCTGTTGCAAGCCATAGCAAAATCATGGGCGTCTTTGTGAATAGTTGGCCAATAGTAGCCGCATTGTAAAATCTTATGTGCAGTCTGGATACCACTATGATGACCCCCAGCGGGGGATGAATGGAAAATGCTTAGTATCTCCATCATCTCAGCTTCAGGCACACATCTATGCATCATAGTATCAGCACACACACGGAACAAGAATGGCTCTTCCCAAAAGTATTTCTTAACATCGGACATGAACTTTCTTCTTTGGTGGACAGACATATCATCAGGCACCAAATCATTTGCCAAATAGTTGGAAATGTCAGCAAACTATGGAATCAAATCATGCAAAGCGGCTAACACTTGTTCATAAGGAAACCAGTAATCTATCTTTTGCTCATCATTCAGCTTCAACATTGCCTCTTCTTCTAGTCTAGAAAAGTGTTCTGCTACTTGGTTCTTTGTACCATTTCGGTCCATGACTTCAAATTCAAACAATTGTAGCAGCAACACCCATCTAATCAACCTTGGCTTAGCATCCTTTTTCTCCATGAGATAACAAAGAGCTACATGGTCAGTATGCACCACCACCTTGGTGCCTAGCAAGTAAGATTTGAATTATTCGAAAGCAAAGACCATAGTAAGCAGCTCTTGTTTAGTCACAGTATAATTCTTTTGAGTCGGGTTAAGTGTTTTACTAGTGGAGTATATAGAATGAAGAATCTTTTCAGGCCTCTAGCCTAGGACTACTCCTAGCGCCACTCCACTAGCATCACACATAACCTCAAAAGTTTGAGACCAATTTGGAGAAATAATGATAGGAGCCGAGACCAAATTTTCTTTAAGGCATTCAAATGCCTTCATACATGCATCATCAAACACAAACATTTCCTCCTTCTCCAATAATTTGTACAATGGATTAGCAATTTTGGAGAAGTCCTTGATAAATATCATATAGAAACCAGCATGCCCCAAAAAGCTCAGAATCCCCTTTACAAAAATTGGTGGAGGCAATTTTTCAATCACCTCAATCTTCACTTTGTCGACCTCAATACCCTTCTTGGAGATCTGATTGCCAAGCACTATACCCTCTTTCACCATGAAGTGATATTTTTCCCAGTTCAACACAAGATTACACCCTTCACATCGTTTCAGCACACAACTCAGATGATCCAAGCAATCTTCAAAGGAGTCACCCACTACCAAAAAGTCATCCATAAATACCTTAATAGTGTCCTCCACCATGTTGCTGGTGCATTGCATAAACTGAAAGGCATCCTTTTTAAAGCAAATGTCCCATATAGACAGGTGAAAGTGGTCTTCTCTTGGTCTTTAGGAGCAATCAAAATATGATTGTATCCCTAATAACCGTCAAGAAAACAATACCATCCTCTACCAGCAAGACGGTCTAACATCTGATCCATGAAAGACATCAGAAAATGATCCTTTTCAGTCCATGCATTCAACTTCTTGTAATCCATGCATATGCGCCAGCCCGTGACTGGCCTCATCACAATCAACTCATTCTTTACATTTGGGACTACAGTAATCCCACCCTTCTTTGGCACACACTGAACTGGGCTCACCCACTAGTTGTCCGCAATAGGTTAAACCACACCTGCATCCAGCTACTTAATAATCTTCTTCTTGAGGACCTATTACATAGGATGATTCAACCAACGCTGGTGCTCAATACTCGAAATATAATTTGGCACGAACTGAATTTTATATGTACATATTCCAGGTGGAATCCCAATGATGTCTATGATGGTCCAGCCAATGGCCCTCTTAATCTTCTTCAAAATAGAAACCAGAGCTTCAACCTGCCCTTCAACTAAATCTTCAGCAATAATCACTAGCAAGGTCTCATTAGCTCCTAAGACCATGTACCGCAGATGAGCTATAAGTGCTTTGAGCTCCAAGACTAAAGGCTCCTCAATAGATGGTCTTGTAGGTGGTGTCTGTCTATTTTTCAAGTCCAAATCAAGCTTCTTTGGAGCATAGTTGTAAGACCCTATACCTGCAAGTGCTTCAACCATATCGTTATACTCATCAATAGCATCTCCATCAAAATTCATAATCACAGCTGCAAGTGATTTAACACCAAGTCTCTCCTTAACATGCACAACTAACAGATCCTCATCAACCATATCAATAACAGAAATCACTCGTATATTGTCATGGTGCTTCATAGACTGGCAGACATTAAAAGTAACTACCTCATCATTCAATCTAAACTTCATATGCCCAGTCTCATAAGTAAATAAGCGTGCATCCAGTAGCAAGGAATGGTCGCCCCAAGATGATAGGAACTTCAAAATCCATCTCACCATCCAGAATCACAAAATCTGCAGGGAAGATAAAAATATCAACTTTGACAAGCACATCATAAATAATCCCTACGGGCCTTTTCACTGTGAAATCTGCCATAAGAAGCTGTATTGTAGTCAGTTTGGGGGCTCCCAAGACCAACTGATTAAACACTGCTAGTGTCATTAAATTGATGCTTGCACCCAGATCACACAACGCCTTAGCAAAGTAAAATGCTCCAATTGTGCACAGAATAGTAAAGCTCCAGGATCTTCCTTTTTCTGCACCAAATAACGAGAGGCTATTGCACTATAATGGTGCAAATTATCCGCTGGCTCAAAACACACAGTTCTTTTCCTAGTCACTAGATCCTTCATAAATTTGGCATACCCAGGCATCTGCTCTAATGCTTCAACTAGAGGAATATTTACTGAAAGTTGCTTCAGCATGGAGATGATCTTATGAAACTTACCATTCTCAACCTTCTTCTTCAATCTTTGTGGGTAAGGTGGAGGAGATAATGGCATGGGCTTCAAGACCGGTGCAACCTCTTTGTTTTTTTTTTTCGGCTTAGAAGACTTTTTCTCGCTTGGACCTTCACCACTGTATTTCTCTTCAGACTCTACCATAACCTCATCATCATTACCTTTAGGCTCGGTCGGCTCTTCAGCAACCATCGGCATAGGAGGATCAATAGTTTGTTTTCCACTTCGGGTAGTCACAACAATAACTTGTCAATCATTTTTCAGATTTTGAATTATATCACTTGGGAGAGTACCCTTTTGACGCGGATTCAGGGTTGTAGAAATCTGACTCATTTATGCCTCGAGCTACTTTATCGCTACAGAATGAGACTCAACCTTCTGACTCATGCCAGAAAGATCCGCATGTATATCCTTTAAGCTTCCCTCCATAGCATTAGCCTTATGCAATAACTTGTTCATCAACTCTCTCATGGGTGGGAGTGGCTGATCAGCACCTGATGCACGATTTCCAAAGGGGAAATATAGGCCGCTCCTATCATTCTTGTAGCCATCTCTCTTTTGCTAATCATCATCTCTACCCTTGTTCATGTCTCTATATCCAGACTAATTGTAGTTATCTTCTCTATTCCGACCTTGGTTTCCTTGGCCATTGGCTCGGAAACCCGTTCCTTGGCCATTGGACTGGAAACCCGTTCCTTGATCATTCAGGTAACTAACTTCCACTTCAGAATCATACTTATCTTGCCTTGGAGCTCTTCTTTGTGAATCGATTGCCTTTACCTTTTCAAGCCCACCATTGAGAATTTGCTTCGCAATTAGATCCACAGTTGTTTTCAAGCTTGCAAAACCCTGTTTAATATCCTGAAATTCTTGATGGTCGATGGAGTTACCCACTACATGAGTACTCACTGCAATCTCAGCTTCTCTAGCGTGCCAAGCTCTGTTTGTCTTAGTGACCCTATCAAGCATCTCAGCCACCTCGTATTAAGTGTTCTTCATGAATGCTCCTCTAGTCACCGTATCTGCTACGGCCTTCGTGTTGGCATTCAATGCTCTGTAAAATATCTCCATCAGATTCTCAAAAGGGATTCTGTGTTTCGGGACCTGCTTCAGCTTCTTATTAAACCTCAACCATGTTTCATGTAGTGCCTCCGTGGATAGCTGCTTGAAGTTATAAATCTCTTGTTTTAGCTATAACACCTTAAACAGTGGAAAGAACCTCTCAAGGAATTGAGTTCTCAGCTCCATGCATGTATATATAAAAATTTTGGGCTGCTCACTCAGCCAAACAGTCACCTCTCCAGACAAAAAAAATGGGAATAGCCTCAGTCTAATAACATTCTTCTCGCCTCCTGGCAGATTATGCGCTTTGCAGATTCCCACAAAATTAGACACATGCAGATTTGCATCCTTAGAGTACAACATATAAAATAGTCCTTTCAGATTCAACAGCTGTATCATAGTGCTGGTAATGTCAAACTTTGTACCTACTGGCAGTGGTGGTACTACTATGGGTCCAGTAGTTCCTACGTCATCTGCATCATCATCATCAATGTCATACTGAGGTACTTGTCATGGTTGTTGTAACTATCAGACGCTGTTCCCTCGTGGAACGACTGGTCCTCTAGGAAATTTTTTGAACCCTGCCCCGTCTATTGTCGCTTGGGCATTTAGTGCAGCTGGACGGGAAGCCTATTTTCATTCCTGCCTTGCTTTCTCAACTACCACATTTTGAGTTGCGAGGTTTGCTGCAATTGTAGCATCTTCAACAGCAAGAGCGTCTTCTCTTTCCTATTTCCTTTGCTCTACTTCGGCCAATAATCGGGCTATGATTTGTTCCTGTGTCTCATGCTCTCCTCTTTAGCCATGTTTCTTAAGCTTCAAGAGAGCTCAGGATCGTATGGGATCAAGGTATTGCCGTGACTCCTTGTACTGGGCATGCACAAGTGTGCAACCTATAGAATAAAACAAAAACAACAGAAAAAGTAAAATCAGGAAATAAGGACTAATAGTGAAATAAACACAATCTATCTTAATCCTAAACCGTATTCCTCGACAATGACACCAAAATTTGATACGCCCAAATTACACCTCCTTTTAGAAGCGTAAGAGGTCACTGTTCAAATATAGAACCCAATTATGGCTGGGGTCGATCCCACAGTGAATATGGTAGGACTATGGTCGATTAATGTTTACTTGCACTCTTAGCCATTTATTTCCCTACGAGGGGGGTTTTAAAGGTAACAAATAGTAATTGTAACTACAATGTAACCAAGTAGCACATGACAGTTTTAAGAGTTGTGGTCAATGAGAGAAGTGACTAGGGTAGTGTTACATATGAGATCATAACTTAGTAAGGCTTTGAACTTAGTAAACTAGATTGATGCTCAGCATGCAGAATCGGTAAGTTAGGTCACCTAAATCCTTGGTCCGACAGATAGATGAATTTCACCACATACCTTGGTCCGGCCATGGGTGTGTGCTTTACTAACCCTTACCCTGGATCCTAGATTAGTTATTCCCAGACAAGGTCAAGCTATTAGATGAGGGTTGGTAGCCTCAAATCTCCATCGTTAAATAATCTTTTCCCATCCATCACCTCCTTGGTCTGACAAGTAAGGATAAGGCGAGTTCTAACATTGGCCACCATTAAAAAGCAATCAAAATAAAGGGAAGAACAATACATGCATAAACACCGCCCTGGAATACCCAAGTACTTTGCCTACTTTATTAGTCCTTCATGTTTCCCACAACCCTAGTTGTGGATTTAGCTACTCATGTTCATAAGTAAACAATAAGAAATTATTAGTGTATCCATGATCGTATACTTACAATAAGAAGTAAAGAAATTCGTGGACTTGAATAGGAGAAGATGGAAGTAAGAACAATGAACTATGAATGTGTATAACTCTCAAAACCAATAATAAACCAAAGTCACAATGTTTCGAATGTATTTTTGACAAATTAACAAGCATAAGAAACATAAAATAAAACCTAGGAAAAGTATTTATAGACAATGGAAATCTTGCCCTAACCAAACTAGGAAACTCAACTCGGCAGGGAACATGGGTGGGAATGACAACCCGTCATTTGAAATGACAATTTGTAGTCTATTAAGGTCAACTGTGGTCTTAGCTCATCCACATCTTCTGTCCTGAGAAACTACTGGTGGAACCACGAGTCGTATTTCTGAATGACGGCTCATCTCTTTGACTCGTGGTTTCTTGTTCCCTTCTTGTGCCTTCTCTGATCAGTGACTATGAGTCTAACAAGCCAAGTCATACTTTTGGAGTATGGTTTGTACTATGAGTCATGCTTCTTGCTCTTGCTTTTGCACTCTGCAGTACCTCTAATCTACGAGTAGACAAGATTGGTTGTAATATAAAACCACAACTCGTCAACTAACTCGTGCTTATTCATCCATACTTGCATAGATTCTGGACTTTGGTGTACGAGTTAACAGGACATGTCCGTGGTCCAGAACCATGGACCATCAAGTAATCCGTCATCTCTACAGCCTTCTCTTTTTTGCTCAATTTCTAGTATTTTGCTCTAGGGTCCATTTTCCTGCACACTTAACAAGAAAAATAAAATCTACCAATAACATGCTAAAGAAATTGTGACAAATCCTAAGTAATACGTGTCGAAAGTGATGTATTTCTACGTCATATCACTATGTTACTGGTCTCCCGGTAAAAGAGCAAATGTCGAATAGAGTACTATGGATTCATGTGTTGACGTCTACATCTAATCTTTGGGAAGCTATGAAATATTCTAGGAAACATCTCTCTCCTTTTATTCCTTTTAAGCAATTTTTTGCTTGCTTTTATTGGTTGAGTCTAATTGGTATCTCTCGATTCTAATTGGTATCTCGACAAGGAAAAAGGATGTCATTTGACTCTGATTGAGATGACACAAGCAAGAGAAATTGGAACTGGGAAGGTTCCAATTGGTATCTGGCCTGGGAGGCTATGTAAATATATGGATGAATTGGCTAACGGTCATCCATGAGGCGAATAAAAGGTAATGAAACTGATTTGATTGAGTGTTGAAGCTTGAGACTTATGAATGTATGCATTGCATTGTTTGAATGACTGGGAATGTGTGGTATGTAAATGCTTGAGATACTTTGAAATTTGTGGTTAGTGAAGAGTCTTAACTTGGTTATGTGTTAATGATTGAAGGAATTCTTGTTTTGTGATTTCAAGTGGAAAATAGTATGCAGGGTCTTATCATTGGTAAAATGTTAAGGGAAAATGATATATATACTTGTGGAAGATTATGTTTCAAATCGTTGGTATGTGAATAAGTACCAGGAACAAGGGCTATTATTGCCTAATAGCAAGAATTGCGGTAAGAAAATCTTTGTGGTAACTCATGATTGTGACTTAAGGAAAATTTATTCTGGCCTTAAAATTTGCGATTGCTTTAGTGATAAATTGTGTTATGCCTAAATTGGAAGGATTTGCATTACATTCGGGTATAGATTTACCATTGATATATATGGTAAAGGAACAAAAAACGTATGATGATTGTGGGGAAGCTTCGGTTTTGGGACAGTCAGGATTGGTTGGGAACCATAGAAAGGAAAAGGGGGGACTAGTAGTGTACGATAGCGTGAATGTGTTATTGTACGCTGTTCTAGTGTGTTTCATAACTGATTTTATGATAATGTGGTGTTAAATTCTCAACTATGCATAGTTGAGGTTAGTCTTGAGGTTATGTTTTAAGTCCATAACGTGAATTCATATGTTAATAGTGAAAACAAGGAAGGGGAATGAGAGGATTTTGCAGAGAATGGTAAATTTTCTGGGCCGCTATTGTTAGGGGTCACTATAGCAGCGTGCAAGCCTCTATAGTGGGATGGGCAGCGCATAATCCCTATCATTTTTTCCCCTATTTTGTTTTTCATTCTCGAGTAATTTTAAATTGGTAAGTGACCTGCGAGTTATTGCATGAATTATTTAGAATCCATGCGCAATAAAAGGAAAGGGTAGATACGGTAGCTCGGGGTATTGGTAAAATTATGATTAACCATTTGAGGGAATAGTCACCCATGTAGAATTTGGCAAAATGACCCGTATTGACTGAGTAGTGTTGGACACTGCTCATAGGCTTATGTTATGAGGGTGATTATAGGCTGGTTTATTATTGATGATCCTTAGTGGTAGGGTCAGTTGAAGGAGTGGGGTTATTAAATGGATTCTTTAACATTGTCATCCCTCTTGTCGGTCATGATAATAGTTGGTGTTCTGCTCATTGAGTAATGGGGGTGTGCTCACTATAGCATTGGTTAGGGTATAAGTGCTTGGGTAGAATTCCCCCTAAGACGTAAGTTGACAAAAATCTCAAGCTAGGATGAGTTCCAATGGAATTTCGATGTTGTGTGGTTTAGAGATACTTGGTGTCTCAGGGCGTAGTGTTGATAGTAGCAAGGTGATACCATGATAGGCATGGGGCATAGTATCTCATAGAAGTTTTGAAGGGAGTTCGGGTTAGTAGATCTCTTGGTATAGCATTTAACATAAAGGGATCTAGTCCTCGTGGCATGGGAAATTTTTTGATTCATTAAGTGTGAATTTTTTTTCCTCCGGTATTTTGACGAGGCCCCAGATTTCTTGAACACTCGTGGAGGGGTAATCTAATTAGCCTTGTCTAACTTGAATGAAAGAATTCCTTGATAGAGCGAAAGTGAATTAAATTTCGATTGAGTTGGGTAATACAAGAGTTTTAAAAGTTTTGGTGGTTCGCGTAAGGTTATGATTATGCTGTCATGGCAGAGCGTAAAGTGCAATGGGCGACTCATTCTTTTCCTTCTATCTTAGAGATCGTTCGAGAATGAAGAATGGGTAAATTGGTATCTATTGTAATGACCTTTTCAGTCATTATTAAAAGACGCATCATTATGAGTGAGCTATTTGTGTGAAGAGCTTGTTAGAAAACTTCTGGTTTGGGGAGTTGGATATTTTGGGGCTAGTCTAGCCTCGAACTAATTCTGAGCGAGGTAAGGTTTAGGGAAATATGGGAAAGGATTAGGTAAAATAACTAAGGTTGAGCTAATTGTTTCATTAGCTAAGGCACTAGGGAGTTCGTAGGACTTTTCAGAAGTGATTTTGGGTGAGTAGAATTCCCGATATCGAAGATAACGTGAAAGGCTTGATTTGGAACGTCAGGATTTTGAAGTGTGTTGTAAAATGGGCCATTTTGGATGATTTTTTGAGGTACTATTCTATATCAACTGCTATAGTGGTTGACATTGCGCTACAACAATGATCGTTATAGTGGAGAAATTCATGATAGAGCAAAAGTCAAGGAGGTCAACTCTTCTATAGGTGCTACCACTATGATGGTACCGCTATAGCAGGATTGGGCCACTATAGTAGAATGACGAGACCAGAAAACCCAAAATTGGTTTTTATAATTTCATTTTCTCCTCTTTAGCCTAAAAAACAGATGAGAGTTACTCAAAAAACCCTCCAAGGCTTAGGAGCCATGGAGAGGGGAGATTTCGGCAAAATGATGCAAATCCATGGATTTCGGGCCTGTCATCCATCAAGAAATACCTTCATAGAGAGAGAATATGCATGGTGCAACAACTTTGTATCTAGGTATGCTAGGTTTTTCTCATTGAGTAGACTTAGACCTGTTTCCATTTCATATTATTGTTATAGACGGAAAGGTGAATTCATGCTTAGGCCTACAGGCACAGAGTCAGGAGGAATGTGGTATGGTTTGTCTGGTTGATTGGTTAGGGAATTATAATGGTTGGATGATGTGATTCTTTCCAGGTTCATTTATAATTGTTAAATGGGTGTGATGCTAGATTCTAGGAAATAGACTGTCGGGTAGGTTCGAGAAATCAGAAGTGTTATGGGTAAATATGGCAGGTTATAGTGTACATTCGGGAATGGTTCCATTAAAAGAAGATTTGCGAAAAGGAAGGGTCAGAGTTTCAATGTTAGGGGATTGTTTCCCTGTACTGTGTTTTTCTTGAAGAAGGGTTCCTGAATATGTTTATCTAAGGAATATATGTGTAAAGGGTAAGTCGGGGATTAGTCTTCGGGCAGGTCAATTTTTACATTATTGTTTGTATATGTTGATGGTCCCATGAGTGGGCCGGGTTTAATTATTGAAACTGTGATTATTGCATATCGGCTCATGAGAGGCCGGATAGTGGAACTTAAGTGTGAGGTTGGTCTTAGTGTAGACTGAGATGACATCTTGAACACTTAGGTGATGGTTATGGTTTTCCTAATATGCAATATGTGTTCATGTACTATCGCTTAGTATTCTATGAGATGTATGCTTAGGGAATGAGATTATGAATGTCTAATTGTCCGTTTATCAGTCATGTGAAATGAACTTGGTTTTGTTGCCTATTGGTTTACATGTGTAATTTTGTTCATTGTTTGTTGACTGTTGGATTTTGTATGATAAATGGTTGGCTTGGGTACCACGCCTAGAATGGGATATTTATCGGATGGTTTGGTTACCATGCCTGGTATGGGATATTTATTAGTTGCCTCGGGTACCACGCCTGGTACAGGTTCTATAATGGTTGGCTCGGGTACCACGCTTGGTACGGGATACTTATTAGTTAGCTTGGGTACCACGTGTGGTACAAGTTCTATCATGGTTGGTTCGGGTACCATGCCTGGTACGGGACTGGGTATTACATATGTGTTGGTTTCTTGAGTGAACCGAGTTTATTTCATACTTGTTGTTCCTTATATATTAGTTTCTTGATTGAACCGGGTTATCTGTTATTGATGTTCTTTACATGGTGGTTCCTTGAGTTAACCGGGTTATCTGCTATTGATGTTCTTCACATATTTGGTTCCTGAGAGGGCCAGGATTTATTATTATTTGGGATATAATTAGTCCTTGAAAGGCTAGGTTGGTGTGCTTAAGTTACAAGGTGATCCTTCTGTGAACTGGGGTCACATGTTATATGGCATAGATGACATCCTAGGGATCCTTGGAAGGTCCGGGTGGTTTACAAGTTGTGACATAATTACTTGTGGTCTGTTTACTTGATAGCTGGACATACTTATAAGGTGATTGAGTTCGGTTGCTGAATCGTGTCTTACTGATAGTCATATGGACTTGGTTGATTCGTGTTGTCGGGGCGTATTTCTTGAGGGGTGCAATGAACTTGGAGGTCCTAAGGTTCATAGAGAGTCAGGATTGATTGGGTTAGTGAAATAAAGCTAGTATTGGGTGAGTGCCTGATCTGGCAGGATGTCAAGGGCAAGGAACCTTGGGGATTGAATATGCATTACTCACCGATAGTCCTTTGTGTGTCTAAGGGATAAGGGTCAAGTGGTTTACTTAGGATCTTAATTCGAGTCAACATGGCAAGTCAAGGTTCTGTAGGTTGTCTCTGAACTGGCTAGCAGGGTGGATAGTAGACCTGATTGTTGAAACTAGAATAAATGAGGTGCTTATAGTGGTTGGTAAGATGCTGATTTGGGAAGTCTAGTGTTAAGGGTTACTTGGGATGTCTAGTGCTAAGGGTGACTTATAAAGTCTAGAGTTAAGTGTGACCTGGAAGGTCCTAATTTTAAATGTGATTGTGGGAAGGTCATAGGCGATACGTTGTACTAGGATGGGATGGTAGAGAGTCTCCCATGCTGCGGAGTTGGCAGCGGAGCAGGGTAGGAAGGCTTGGGACAAAACGTGTAAGTTCTTAGTGTCAATATCATGGTTGGTGAATGGAATGTTGAAGGAAATGGATTATTGTAACTATTTCTTATTTTCTCTTGATTTCTTGTATGATGGTATGCGGTGGATTCAGATCGATCGATGATGCCTGCCAGTACGTGTTGCTTGTACTGATACTACTCTTGCTATACCTTTTGGTATAGTCTGGATGCAGGGTCAGTGAAGTTTCTTAGGTACCGAACGATGGTGATCTCTAGAAGCTTCTGTCCTTCGATTCCATGACGAAAGTTGTGTCTCTTTTACATTTTTCTATACTTTTTCTTTAGAGATCTTGTACCTGCTTAGACCAAATCCTAGGGTAGCTTGTTTTGGTTTTAAAAGTGGTTTTACTGTATTTAACTTCGTAAAGGATTTTCCTGAAGTAAAGGCTTGTAAACATTTTCATGTATTAAGATAAGGTTATTATGACTGTCTTTTGATATCTTCAATTTCCTGTTGGATCGGGTGGTAAAGGCTCTCCTATCTAGGTGCTTAGAGTAGGTGACCGCATGGACCAGTAGTTGGGTCATGACAGATGGTATTAGAGCCTTGGTTAATGTCTCCCAGTACAAGGGCAAATGTCAAATAGAGTCATGTGGAATTATGTGTTGACGTCCATATCTAATATTTGAGAAGCTATGAAATATTCTAGGAAACATCTCTCTCCGTTCATTCCTTTCATGCAGTTTGTTACTTGCTTGTATGGGTTGGGTCCAATTGGTATCTCTCTATTCTAATTGGTATCTCAATAAGGAAAAAGAATGTCATTTGACCCCGTTTGAGATGACACAAGCAAGGGAAGTTGAAACCGGGAGGGTTCCAATTGGTATCTGGACTTGAAGGCTATATACTAATATAGATGAATCGGCTAACGATCATCCTTGAGGGAATAAAAGGTAATGAAATTGATTTGATTGAGTGTTGAAGCTTGAGACTTGTGAAGGTGTGCATTGCATTGTTTGAATGACTGCATATGTGTGGTGTATAATTGCTTGAGTTACTTTGAAATTTGTGGTTAGTGAAGAGTCTTAACTTTGTTATGTGTTAATGATTGAAGATATTCTTGTTTTGTGATTTCAAGTGGAAAATAGTATGCTAAATGCGGGGTAGTGTCTTATCATTGGTAAAATGATAAGGGAAAAATGATATATATACTTGTGGAAACTTATGTTTCAACTGGTTGGTATGTGAATAAGTACTAGGGACAAGGGCTATTATTGCTTAATAGCGGGAATTGCGTTAAGAAAATCTTTGTGGTAACTCATGATTGTGACTTAGGTAAAATTTATTTCGGCCTTAAAATTTGTGATTGCTTTAGTGATAAATTGTGGTATGCCTAAATTGGAATAGTTTGTATTACATTCGAGTATAGACTTACCGTTGATATAGATGGTAAGGGAACAAAAAAGGATTGATGACTGTGGGGAAGCTCTGGTTTGTGACAGTCAGGATTGGTTGGGAACCATATAAAGGAAATAGGGGGACTAGTAGTGTACGATAGCGTGAATGTGTTATTATACACGGTTCTGGTATGTTTTGTGACTGATTTTATGATAATGTGGTGCTAAATTTTCAACTACGCATAGTTGAGGTTGGTCTTGAGATTATGTTTTAAGACCATAATGCGAATTCATATGTTAATGTTGAAAACAGGGAAGGGGAATGAGAGGACTTATGCAGAGAATGGTAAAAATTTTTGGGCTACTACTATTGGGGGTCGCCATAGCAGTGTGCAAGCCGCTATAGCAGGATGGGTAGGGCATAATCTCTGTCCTATTCTCCTCTATTTGTTTTTCATTCCCGGGTAATTTTAAATTGCTAAGTGAGCTGCGAACTATTTCATGAATTATTTATCATCCATGCACAATAAAAGGAAAGGGTAGATACGGTAGCCCAAGGTATTGGTAAAATTATGATTGACCATTGGTAGGAATAGTCACCCATGTAGAATTTGGCAAAATGACCTGTAATTGACTGAGTAGTGTTGGACACTGCTCTAAGCTTACGTTATGAGGGTGATTATTGGCTGGTTTATTATTGATGATCCTTAGTGGTAGGGTCGATTGAGGGAGTGGGGTTATTAAATGAATTCTTTAACATTGTCATACCTCCTGTCGATCATGATAATAACTGGTGTTACTACTCATTGAGTGATGTGGGTGTGCTTGCTATATCATTGGTTAGGGTGTAAATGCCCGGGTAGAATTCCCCCTAATACGTGAGTTGACAAAAATCTCAAGCTAGGATGAGTTCCAATGGAATTTTGGTGTTGTGTGGTTTAGAGATACTTTGTGTATCGGGGTGTAGTTTTGATAGGAGAAAGGTGATACCATGATATGCGAGGATCATAATATCCCGTAGAAGCTTTGGAATAGAGTTTGGGTTAGTAGAACTCTGGGTATAACATTTAACATTAAGGGATCTAGTCCTCATGGATGGGAAATTATTTCGTTCGTTAAGTGTGAATTTCTTTTGCTCTGGTGTTTTGGACAAGGCCCTGGATTTCTTGGGCACTCGGGGAGGGGTAATCTAATTAGCCTTCTGCTGCTCGAAAGAAGGAATGCCTTGATAGAGCGTGAGTGAATTAAATTTCAATTGAGTTTGGTACTCCTAAAGTTTTAAAAGTTTTGGTGGTTCGCATAAGGTTACGATTACACTCTCATGGAAGAGCGTAAGGTTCAAGGGGCAGGCTCATTATTCTCCTTCCGTATTAGAGATCATTCGAGGATTAACGATGGGTAAATCGGTATCTGTTGTAATGATCTATTTAATCATTATTAAAAGACACATTGTTATGGGTGATCTATTCATGCAAAGAGCTTGTTAGAAAACTTCCGAGTTGGGGAGTTGGAAATTTTGGTGCTAGGCTAACCTCAGATGAATTCTGAGTGAGGTAAGGTCTAGGGAAATCAGGAAAAGGATTGGGTAAAATGTCTAAGGCTCAGCTAATTTTTCCATTAGCTAAGGCGTTAGGGAGTCTGTAGGAATTTTCAGAAGTGAATTTGAGTGAGTAGAACTCTGGATATCAAAGTTGACGTGAAAGGGTTGGTTCAGAATGTCAGGATTTTGAAGTGTGTTATAAAATGGGCCAATTTGGGGTATTTTCTGAGGTTTAGTTCTGTGTCAACCGCTATAGCCATTGACACTGCGCTACAGCAATGATTGTTATAGCGAAGAAATTCTCGCTGTAGCAAAAGTCAAGGCGGTCAACTCTGCTATAGCGGGCGGCTACAGCTATGGCGGTACCACTATAGTAAAATTAGGCTGCTATAGCAGAATGACGGGACCAGAACACCCAAAATTAGGTTTTATAATTTCATTCTCTCCCCTTTAACCTCAAAAACAAATGAGGGTTACTCCAAAAACCCTCCTAGGCTGTTGCAAGGCTTTGGAGCAATGGGGAGGGGAGATTCTAGTAAAAGGAAGTGAAACCATGGATTTAGGGCCTGTCATCCATCAGGAAATGCCTTCACAGAGCCAGAATATATGCGGTGCAGCTGTTTGGCATCCAGATAAGTTAGGTTTTTTCATTGAGTAGACTTAGACCTATTTCCATTTCATATTGTTGTTATAGATGGAAATGAGAATTCATGTTTTGGCATATAGGCACGGAGTCTGCAGGTATATGGTATGGTTTGGCTGGTTGATTGGTTAGGGAATGATAATGGTGGGACGATGTGGTTCTTTTCGGGTTCGTTTATAATTGTTAAATGGGTGTGATGTTAGATTCTAAGAAATTAGATTATTGGGTAGATTCGGGAAATTAGAAGTGTTATGGCTAAATGTGGCAGGTTATA
The DNA here is from genome assembly GCA_003996215.1 of Jaltomata sinuosa. Taxonomy (NCBI): domain Eukaryota; kingdom Viridiplantae; phylum Streptophyta; class Magnoliopsida; order Solanales; family Solanaceae; genus Jaltomata; species Jaltomata sinuosa. Next base: position 85,926 of record QJPP01007556.1, on the reverse strand, counting down.
GTGGACCTTCGAGAATATTTCCATTAAAAGAAGAGTTATGAACAGGAAGGGTCAGAGTCTCAAAATTAGGGGATTGTTCCCTGTATTGTATTTGTCTTGAATGAGGGTTCCTAAATAGGTGTATCTAAGGAATATGTGTCTAAAGGGTAAACCGGGGATTAGTCTTTGGGCGGGTCTAATTATACATTGTTTGTATATGTTGATGGTCCCATCAGTGGACCGAGTTTAATTGTTGAAACTGTGATTATGGCATATAGGCCCATAAGAGGCCGAGTAGTTGAACTTAAGTGTCGGGTTGGTCTTAGTGTAGACCGGGATGGCATGTTGAACACTTAGGTGATTGTTATGGTTTTCCTAATATGCAATATGTTTTTATGTACTATCGCTTAGTATTGTATGAGATGCATGCTTAGGGAATGGGATTATGAATGTCTAATTGTCCCTTTATCTGTTATGTGAAATGATCTTGGTTTTGTTGCTTGTTGGTTTACAAGTGTGATTTTGTTCATTGTTTGTTGACTATTGTATTTTGTGTGACAAATGGTTGGCTTGGGTACCACGCCTGATACAGGATATTTATCGGTTGGCTCGGGTACCACGCCTGGTATGGGATATTTATCGGTTGGCTCGGGTACCACGCCTAGTACGGGATACTTATTGGTTGGCTCGTGTACCACGCTTGGTACAAGTTCTATCATGGTTGACTCGGGTACCATGCCTGGTACGGGATTGGGTGTTACATTTATGTTGGTTCCTTGAGTGAACCGGGTCTATTTGTAACTTGTTTTTCCTTACATGTTGGTTCCTTGAGTGAACCGAGTTATTTGTTATTGATGTTTTTTACATGTTGGTTCCTTGAGTTAACCCGGTTATCTGTTATTAATGTTCTTCACATATTGGGTTCCTGAAAGGGTCGGGATTTATTATTATTTGGCATATAATTGGTCCTTGAAGGGCCATTGTTGGTGTGCTTAAGTGTGACAAGGTGGTCCTTCTGTGAACCGGGGTCGCATGTTATATGGCATAGATGACGTCCTAGGGATACTTGGAAGGTCCGGGTTGTTTACAAGTTGTGACATAATTATCTGTGGTACATTTACTTGTATAGCTGGGCATGACTTATAAGGTGATTGACTTTGGTTGTTGACTGGGGGCTTATTGATTGTCATATGGACTTGGTTAATTCATTTTGTCAGGGTGTATTGCTTGAGGGGTGCACGACGAGTGAACTTAGAGGGACTAAGGTTCATAGAGAGTCAGGATTGACTATGTTAGTGAAACAAGGCTAGTATTGGGTGAGTGCCTAATCTGGTGAGATTTCAAGGGTAAGGAACCTTAGGGGTTGAATACGCAGAACTCACCAGTAGGCCATTGTGTGTCTAAGGGATAAGGGTCAAATGGTTGACTTAGGATCATAATTCAAGTCAGGGTGGCATGTCAAGCTTTTGTAGGTTGTCGCTCAACTGGCTAGCAGGGGTGGATAGTAGACCTGATTATTTAAATTGGAATCAATAAGATGCTTATAGTGGTTGGTATTATGCTGACTTGGGAAGCTTAGTGTTAAGGGTGACTTGGAAAGTCTAGTGCTAAGGCTGACTAGGAAAGTCTAGAGTTAACTGTGACCTGGGAAGTCCTAATGTTAAATGTGATTGTGGGAAGGTCATAGGCAATATGTTGGACCAGGATGGGATGGTACAGAGTCTCCCATATTGCAGAGTTGGCAGCGGAGAAGGGTAGGAAGGCTTGGGACAGAACGTATAAGTTCTTAGTGTCAATATAATGGTGGGTGATTGGAATGTTGAAGGAAATGGATTACTGCAACTATTGCATATTTTCTCTTGATTTCTTGTATGATGGTATGTGGTGGATTCGGCTCGACTGATGATGCCCATTAGTACGTCTTATTTGTACTGATACTACTCTTGCTATACCTTTTGGTATAGTCTGGATGCAGGGTCAGTGAAGTTTCTTAGGTACCGGACGATGGTGATCTCCAGCAGCCTCTGTCATTTGATTCCATAACGAAGTCGTCTCTCTTTTACATTTTCTGTACTTTTTCTTTAGAGCTCTTGTTCTTGTTTAGACCAAAACCTAGGGAAGGTTGTTTCAGTTTTAAAGTAGTTTTACTGTATTAAACTTTGTAAAGGATTTTCCAGAAGTAAATATTTGTAAATGTTTTCATGTATTAAGAGAAGGTTATTTATGACTTTATTTTGATTACTGCAGTTGTCTGTTGAATCGGTTGGTAAAGGTTCGCCTATCTAGGTACTTAGGGTAGGTGCCACGGCCCAGTAGTTGGGTCATGACACGTTCTTTCTCTGAACTTTGTGGTGTATGATGGAGGCTGTTGAATCTAAAAAAAACACATATATTGCTAATCTAAAGATTAAGACTATTAAAATAACAACCTCTAACTGATAATAATGCACTAATTGTAGATGCTTGAACTTATTGGATTTAGTCTTATTGTTGACATACTTCCAATGTATGGTATTAGCTCTGACTCAATATATTGGAGGTTAATTGTTGTGGATAATGCATATGCAAGTATACACATTCGTACAAGTAATATAGGAGATTAAGTTCAAGTATCGATCCCATAGGGACTTGTTGAGTTGATTGTCTACTTTGAATTATTATGTCGACTTTTTAGCGGGTAACAACAAATACTAGGGAAATTGTTGTTTATTATCCTAACTTTAACTAAGAGTAATGCAAGCCAAAAAGTTGTTTTTAGGGTAATTGAGATGAGAAAAAAATCCAGGGTTGTGTTAATTTGACAATCTGGTTGAGTTATCCAATCATATGCTTAATTGTTTTCCTTAGTTACTAGTTGCAGGTTTGATATTACTTTATTGAGTGTTTTGCAAACAACTCTTAGACTACTCAACTATTCCTTACGCCTATTCCTATGGTTATCAGTCGATAGTGAAGTGCATGTGATAAATCATCTATATCAACCGAGGAAGGCTAATACGTATATTCCTATCCATGTTAGAAAATCATTCCCCTTTCCCTCTAAGGTTCACAATCAAGCCCTCTTTTCTCTTATTACACACGTAAATTCCCTCTTCCAAGTCTAAGTTAAGCGCAAAATATAATATTTGATATTTGAACGGAGAATCAAATAATTAGGTTCAAGAAAAAGTAAATAACTCAATATCTGAAAATCAAAATAAACATACAATTATAAAATATCAACCATCATGTTCATACCAAAACCGTAGATACTAGAAGTTTTAGCTACTCATAACTTGATTACAAATCAAACAAAGTATGAATAAAATAAGTTCAATTGTTAATGAAAGAAACAAATAAATAAAACCTATAAAAATATTTTTCTTCAACCTTCCTCTGTGTTTTAGGCTTCAATATCCTCTAAAATTCGAGTTTATGATGTATTTATAGAGTTTCTAAAACCCCTAGGAACATTACACTTCAAAAATTGGACTACCTAAAATTGGCCCGAAATTGTACTATGGCGAGACCCTAGGCCCCACCATAGGCCATTCGGGTAGTGGGCAAGAAATACCACTTGGAGCTCAATTTTGTGCAGCTACATCACCCAGGGCGGCGCCAGGGTCAGCATCATAGTGTTTTTTTTGCGCCTACATTATTGGTCTTGCACTTTCGTACTTGTTATGGGTTAATATTTCTGGCTTCTTCTCAGACTTCAAATGTCGCGACCAGAAATCGAGCAATGATGGAACCTACTATCACCCCCTAGTAGGTAAGCTAAAACCAAAGATATATACAGAAAGTAACGATTAACATAAATAAAGAGGAAAGCTTAAATGAGACAACAAGGCCACTATGTATTGATGCATACATCACATGTACAAAATATATAATATAGGCCCTACGGAAACAAAAGAAAGACCAAATATACAAGATATCCAACCTCGGACCTGGTGTCACCGGTGCAAGGCCACTAAGTACGGGAATAAAACTATACTGCTGCAAGTTGTCCAAAAAGTACAAAATAAAGACAAACGATACAAGATAGAAATGGATAAGTCACTAGACGTCTAGATCTCACTACAAATCCGGTCAATCAGTGCCGCCAAACTAATAGAAATCAGCAAGGGTGACTCATACTGGGCTCTGGATCAGACAAAGATGCAGAAGTGTAGTATGACTACCAAAACACAGGGTGCTCATTAGGCATTATAGGCCGACAGAGCTCAACAAACAATATAAAGCATAAATAACATGAAAAGGAAACTATACATCAGAAGTTAACCTGGAAATCTTACATATAACAGGGATAAAGTAAAATAGTAGTAATAATACATGCATCTTAATAAAAAATGTCATTCAGAATGATGATGATGCAATAAAGTATTTGGCAAAGGTAGTGAAACCTTTAATCTTACCTCGGGCCACTCAGTATCTATCCTCAGACCTAGTAACCGTGAAACCCTAAAATATTACCTCGAACCCACTTGAAATCTCACCTCGAATATAGTAAAACAAGTATAAAAGGAATAAAATCTTACCTTGGCCCAAGAAAAGATGGAATAATCTAGAATCTTACCTCGAACTTAGTGAAAAATGTTATACAATCCGATGGTAAAACAAATATTCATATTTTTCCTCAACTCCAAGCCATAATCCATCCGATGAGTGTAAGAGTATGAGTATGATGTCAATGCAAGTGTGTGTATGTGTGTGTGTGTATATATGTATATACACACACATAAAATAGGGTAAACCACTCTCACTATCAAAATTGCACTAACGTAGAATCCAGCCAGTCCAAATTTATGGCCTCGGGCCCACAATTTTATAATGGAAGAAAATTGTCACGACCCGATTTCTCAAGTCATGATGGCACCTACAACCCCCCAGTAGGCGAACCAATTCTCGTGGCCCGGAACAGCTAGTACTGGGCTACTACCTAACCAATACGCTCAACAAGTTGAGATAAGAAGAAGCAGAATGTAAAGGTAGACAAAACGGAAGCAAAACTCGAATATAAATACATAAAGGAAACTATACCAACCCTAAGACTTGGTATCAATAGTAGAGAAGCTTCGAATAGAATACAAGTGCTAGTAGTAACAAAATACAACATAAATTGCCTTCGAAAGTACAAGGAGCAACAGTACAACAGATTAGATGTAGACAAGCCCCGACCGTCAGGCGCTCACCCTAGTCTCAAAGATCCAAAAGCTGCACGAGTCTCCAACATGATCAACGGCGAAAGCTCAGCTAATATTTGGACCAAAAAGTGCAGAAGTGTAGTATGAGCACCAAAACAACGGGTACTCAGTAGGTATCATCGGCCGACTGAGCGCATAGAAGATATAAAAGTAGTAAGTAACAGATAGCAAGAAAGCAGTCACTGAAGCAATAAGCAAGGCACAAGGAGCTAGCACAAATCATCCATAACCAAGAGTTTCAAGTAACACATGCTAGCACAGAGATACAAGTACATAGAATCACAGGTGAAGGAAAGCAATATGAGTTGAGAAAATGGCGGTATACCGGTAACCTCGAGTAAAAGGAAAAGACGGAGAGGAGTCTAACATACTCAAAATGGAATCAACAAGTATAAGGAAATCATAACACCGATCCAATCACATGATAGCATAACCAGGGAATCACCTCAAAAGTACCACACTAGGATGAAATAACTAAACCACAATAACCGAGAGATACCACTCAGCTTCCCACAAGAATAGAACCAGAGTCTCACACTCTGTTCAGAAGGCCACACAAAAGTTCCTCAATAAGATAGGACTCTAAAGCCCTCTCAATAATCAAAAATCCCACAACCAAAGCCTCAACGGGCTAGCCATCACTAATCTTTCAAGAACCGGGTGCCAAGACAAGCTCTAAGTAAAAATAGGAGTAAATATAGTCTACCTACAGTCCCAACGGCCACCCATACAACCGAGGAACACAATCAAGTGAAAGCAAACCCTCCGGCATCCCATACTACCGGGGCGTACACTGAACACATAGCAAACAAGGGTGGAATCCAATGCATGATATGTTATGATGTGAAATAGAACCTCTGTATGTACCTCCTCCGATGCCAATCGGGCCCAGCAGGAAGGTTCCATGGAAGGGCTCAGCCCGTATACCTCTACTCCACCGTATACCCTTTCCTCCAACGCACGCAGCCCGAAGCCCCAGGCCCGGAGTGGCAAGGTCCATGGAGGTCCCCAACCCCATACTAAAACTCAGTATCAAGACATGTCATCTGGAAGCAAGTCCGGGATCAAGATAGAGACCCAGTCTCGAATATGCATGCCCAGACCCTATCCAGGACTAAATTAGTAGAAAATGCCTCAAAAACCCCTCAAAGGGTGCCCGGGCGTAACCAGGTCTAAAACTGTATTAAACCAAGTCTAGTGCTCCGCCCTGCAGAGACTAGTATCAGTAATAAAATCAAGTATGGTGCTCTTCCCCGCAGAGACTAGTATCAGTAATAAAATCAAGCCTGGTGCTCTGCCCCGCAGAGACTAGTACCAGTAATAAAATCAATGCAAAAACATCCAAAAATCCTCTTTTCTATCATCAACAGTACCAAAAAAAGGGCCCCCAGGGGCATGCAGATTTAGGAAAACTGTCAGTAGTGGCTCGCAGCCAAAACTGTAGTAAAACATGCAGGGGAAAACCTTTTTTAGGGATGATATTCTTGCACACAAATATCAAAGTAGCCCAACGTCTCACAACAACTCCTATCAGCCCTGCACAGGCCTAACAGCTACTCAGCAGACATAACCAGCCTAAAAGGATCATATCTATGTCCGGGTCTTGCGGACATTCCCCAAATAACCCACCATCTATGTTCCAGAGTCAATACAAGGCCACACAGGACCACAAAGGTAATATACAATACTACACGAATACTACAAACAACGTATAAAATATACGGACGAAAGGCAGACAAGGTCTGGGGTATCAACCTATAACAACCCATCCAAGGATGCTAATTAATGCAGTTATAGCCTATATACGCAGATTCTAGATAGGGGAAAACCATAACCTACCTATCATCCGATGACTAGTTGCGGGAACGGCGTCGTCCAAACTAGAACTGCTCCGGGAAGCTCCAAATCACAAAAAATACTTTTTACTGAAGCCCCAAAGGCGTCTCTATGAAGGCTGACCAACCAAGGTAATGGAACAATTACTAGAATCGACGAGGATGCAAGAACGAGCCATAACCATTTGATAAGGTGTTAATGTCACACTCGCAACCAGCCAACTCCAAAACATAAAATGAGGCCAATAACAATAAGAAATGGCAGCTAAATCCAACAATAATATGTTAACCACATCTCAAAGGAGCGACGACCTACCGAGGCACTATTTCAAGGCATACTTCACGTTGTCCAATCCAATCACTATCGTATGCGATCCCAAAAAGAATCGCACAATTTCCCAATCCCTCCAGCACCTTACCACTACCAGAACACCACAACAATAACCAAACATAACAAGATAAAGAGGCTGTCCAAAGCAACGAATCCAAAATACCACTTCGTGGATCAGAAATCCATAAAACAATACTAGAACATATAATAACAAAGGAGGGTCATAGGGGAGAGATTCCTTGACAAAAATATTCAATATCCCAAGATTAACAACCTGCCTCCTTGCAGGAACAACAAGCATATCCAAATCGAACAAGAAACTACTACAAGTTATCGAAAAATACAACTTTTCGTAACTAGAAACTTAGAATCATGATTCAACAAATAGATAATTGGACGGGATCCATACCTCACCAATATAACTTTATAGCTACTGCCAAATACTCAGAAAAAACCTGCTGCCTTGCTGCATCAACACCCACGAAAATACCCCATGAAATCGATGGGGAAAACTATACCAAAATGATGAGCTCGCGATGTAGAGCAACTTCCGTTAAACTTCCAAATTGAAAGGATCAAAGTACATGGAGTATCCAGGGGATTTACCTCTGATTTTCTGAAGTTTCTGGTGAAAATAATGAGTTAAAATAAAGGGGAAATCAGTTTTTATAAGCTGAACCGACTTAGGATGTGGGCCTCACCTTGACGTGTCTGCTTGTGCAGTCTTACGAAAATATGAATATCTCTCTATTCTGAAGTCGTATGGACAAACGGTTTAGTGTGTTGGAAACTAGACTCGTAGACTTTCGATTTGGTATATTGGGGTCCCACTAACTCTTTATAGATAGGGAGAAACACCCCAAGACAATTAACCCAAAGTTGAAGAGAATTCCTTAAAGGAATTTACAATAACTTTTTCCGACTTTTGTTTCGCAACTTGCTTGACTTCAAAACTTATCGTACGACCATTTTGCCATTACAATACCTCATAACACATCCTTCTTAGTATATTAGACACTATTAGTCTTACCCCAAAGGCACGGGTTACTTTAAACCTTCCAAACGGGCGAGGTGTTACACGAGGCAATTCTTTAACTCGAACTTTTGAGTAAGGGATTCCTTTGACCTAGAACCTTGGTTTAATTCTTTGATATTACCAAGAATGTTGTCGGAAGTCAACGATTTCCAAAGTTGAAGCTCTAAAATGAGGAACGGCCATAAAGACCAAACAAATGGCCCGGACACCGAACTACCGGTCCCGACAAGCCATAAATGACTTGGGCCGCAACAAGTAAGCTCTCATGGTACAAGAAAGGAGAAAACATGTAAATGACCAGAAGGGTCATTACAAAAATACAGGAAATAAAGGCAGTAACAATGAGAAGTGATCAAAAAGAGCTACTCTACCACAAAATCCTTCCATATGCTTACAGTAAGGGTTCCTGGTCCAAGCCTAATACTAAATAAGCACCCTAAAATTAAGGCTCAAGAAAGAACATTATTCTAAAGTCCCCGAAACAGGCAATAAATTGCAGAAATGATATAAACCTAACCCTACCTAAACATTCCCCTAACCAACATGCAATTTATATAATATACTACCTAATCGAGCTAAGTCTAAAGAGAGGGAAGTTGTAACCTACCTCAAAGTCGAATGACAATCACGAACCATCACACGAAAGCATCCCCCATCTGTAAAGCCTCAGATCATTTCCACTATATCAAATATATAATCTACATGTAAATATGATGCTAACAATACCCATATCGATAATTTACAATTTTGGCCAAACATTGAGCCAAAAAATTGACCCTCGGGTCCGTCGACAAAATCAGAAATTTATTCCATAATTATTTTTCCTATAAGGTAAGCAACCCATAAAATGGAACTCAACTCGGGGCTCAAAAAAGCCCAAAAAACTCACTTGATCAAAGAGCAGATCTAGAATTTGATTTTGAATTTTACAATATTAAAGAGGTATTACACGTAATAAATATGGAAAATACACAATCGAGGTGCAAGGAACATATACACCTGAATATTAATACGATGAAAATCCCACAAAATTAGGTCCTAAGCTCCCAAGAGTTCCAAAATTCATCTAGAATGGAGTAATAATGACCTCGGAAACATATATAATGCCAGAGGTCCCTTCTTCGTGAATGCGGGAACCCTGTCGCCAATACGGGATTGCACCAGCCTGGACCAACGCAAACACAATGGTCCTTTCACAAATGCAAAGAAGTACCTGGACCAGGTCCCAGCAGACCCTTCTTCACGAACACGAAGGACCCATCGCGAATGCAAAAGTCAATTTCTCATACCATCACAAATGCAAGTTCAAAGAAGAAGAGGATGCTGCCAAAAGAGCTGAAAACCAAGAAATTTTCAAGTCTAAAAAATACTCCAAATGGAACCTCGAGATTTGTTCGGAACACTGTGAACACAAACAAAACATCATTTCAGACTCAATGGAATCGAAAAAATACCGATGGAGGTCATCTAGACGAAATGTTGACTAAAGTCAACACTTTAGCTAAAAGTACCAAAATCCACCCGTGCAACCAAAATGAGTCCAAAAGCCTTAGAACCCAAACCAAATGTCACACTAACCCAAAGTCCACGTTCTCGACCTAACTGAACTGATAAAATTCTCATCTGAGCACATTTAATAACAATGTTGATAGAAGTCAATCTTCTCAACTTTAAAAGCTCTAAAATAATGAAATCTATCTAAAACCTGATGAAACACCTCGAGAACCATGCCACTCATCTCTACTAGTGACAAATATAGTATTGAAGCTACGAGAAGGGTCAGAATTTCAAAAATGCATGAAAATATGAGAATGATGAGGAGGGTCATTAAAACATTCACTCCTAAAAGAACTTTCATCCTCGAAAGTTAAAGAAGAGAAGGTACCTAAAATCTAATTGATGGAATCTCCTTAGACCTCAACTTTTTGACCTGCTTGTCTAGAATAGCAACAAGCTCCTCCTCAAAAGGCAAAGTGTCAAGACCCAATTTCTTGGGTCATGATGGCACTTACAATCCCCCAGTAGGTGAACCAATTCCCGTAGCCCGGAACGATTAGTAATGGGCTACTACCTAACCAATACACACAATAAGCAGAAATAAGTAACCAAAATATATACAAAATGAAAACTACACCAACCCCAAGACTTGGTATCGACAGTACAAAAGCTTCTAATAGAATACAAGTGCTAGAAGTAACCAAAAGATAAGTACAATTGTGTCCAAATATACAAAGAGTAACAGTACAAAAGATGAGATGTGGTCAAGCCACGACCGTCAGGCGCTCACCCTAGTATCGAATATCCTAAAGCTGCATGAGTCTCCAACGCAATCAACGGCGAAAGCTCAACTAATATCTGCACCAGAATGATGCAGAAGTGTAGTATGAGCACCAATTTCTAAGCAACAGGTACCCAGTAGGAATCAACGGCCGACTGAGTGCATATAAGATATAAAATTAGTAATATAGCAGATAAAAACAAAACAGTCACAGAAATCAAGGAGGAAGCACAAGGAACTAGAACAAAGAGTAATCAAACAGGAGTTACAAGTACAACATGCTAGCACAGAAAGTATACATACACATGTACACAGATGAAAGAAGGAAGAACACACCCGGAGTCCTTGCACAACAATATAAGTAATGAGAGAGAGTTGAGAAAAATGGCGGTATACCGGTAACCTCAATTAAAAAAAAAAGAAGGAAGGCAATCAAAAATAATCAAACTAGAAGGCATACACTAACAGAAACATGCTCTAAACACCAACTATCAAGATAAGCATAAACTGGGATCAATCTCACAAATACAAACCTAGAGTGGAATAACTAAACCACCATAACCGATAACTACTACTCAGAGTCAAGATAAAGAAAAGGAACCGAAACCCACAATCCTCTCAGAAGGCCACACAATAGTGCCTCAATAATATAGGACTCACTATCCCCTCAATACTCAAAGTCCAATCTATCAGAGCCTCAACAAGCTAACACTTACCAATCCACCAAGAACCAATGACTATAACAATCTATATAAAATGATGGAAGTAATATAATCTACCTACAGTCCTAATGGCCGCCCATACAACCGAGGAACACAATAAAGTGAAAACAAACCCTCCGGCCACCCATAAAACCGGAGTGTACACTAAACACACAACAAACAAGGGTGGAATCTGAGTGAAGTATGCATGATGATGATGATGCAACCAGGTATAAATGTAACCCCGTATGTACCTCTTCTGACGGTGATAGGCCCACTAGGTAGGATCCATGAAAGGACACTGCTCGTATACCTCTACTACACTGTATACCCCTCCTCCGGCACCCTTAGCTCGTAGCTCGAGGTCCCAGAATGTCAGGGTCCATGGAGGTCCGTGACCATATACTAACCGCAAATCTCAAATATAGATCAATATCAAAACCTCATAGTGTATTCCTGGATTCAATCCGGGTCTAAATCAGTAGTCAAATGTCAATAAACTAGTAGTCAAATCTCAATAACCCTTAAAAAGGGTACCCAAAGTGTATTCGGGTCTAAATTAGTGCTCAAGTCTCAATAACCCCTATAAAGGATGCCCGAAGTGTATTCGGGTCAAAATCAGTGCTCAAGTCTCAATAACCCTTTTAAAGGGTGCCCAGAGTGTATCCAAGTCTTAATCAATAGTAAATCAAGTCTGATGCTCGGGTTTACCAAGTCTAATATTATTTCAAAACAAGTCTAGCACCACGGCTCAACCGGGTCTAGTATAAGTATAAAAACTGGGGATCAAGTCGTCATAATATCCTCTTTTCCCCAAGAGGTTTCATAAAAGACAATTTCAAAACCCTTTCAAAGTCATTATATAGAAAACGGTCCCTCAGGGCCATGCAACGTTTAGAAAATCAATTATAGTAGGCCCGAAGCCAAATAAGTAGTAAAACATGTAGGGAAAACCTTTTTCATGTATGATATGCTACGGAAACATTAGAGTAGCCCAAAATAGCTCACAAACAATTCCTTCCAGACCTGCAAAGGCTCAACAGCTCTACAACAAATATAACTAGCCTAGAAGGATATCTTTATGTCCGAGACTCAGGGACATTCCCAAATAACCCTCCATCTATGTTCCAGAGTCAATACAAGACCACACAGGACTGCAAGGGTAATATATATTACTACATGAATACTACAATCAACGTATGAATTAAACAAACAGAAAAGACGGACAAGGTCTGGGGTACAAACCTAATACAACCCATCCAAGGATACTAATTAATGCAGTTATAGCCTATATACGCAGAGTCTAGGTAGGGAAAGCCATAACCTACCTGTCGTCCGACGACTAGCTGCGGGGATGACATTGTCTAAGTTTAAACTATTCTCGGAAGCTCCAAATAGCAAAAACCACTATCAACACACTAATCTACACGTAAATACGAGACTAACGATACCCATAATGCTATAAACATAACCGGGTCAAAATCTGGATCACAAATGGGCCTGTGGGCCCCGTAACCCAAAACTGGAAATGAAAAACACATATGTGTTCCTTACCATCCCGGGAGCACATGCTCAAAATTTGAGCAAAAATGGACATGAAATGGGCTCCAAAACATCCCACCCATTTAAGAATTTAAGAGAAAATCAAAGGAAAGAACGTTAATTAAAGAGAGGACTTACCCGTCTTAGAAGTCAATAAATGAGCTAGGATCGATGAAATATTATCCTCCAACCAGTTGGGGTCAAAAATAGTGAAATATGGAGTATTTAAGGTCTTTGTCTATGGAGGTTCATAATTGGGTGTGTTGGGAAAATGAAGAAGAAGAATAGAACTAGCCAACTTAAGCTGACTGGCCTATGCGAATGCGGGCAATGCGTCGCCTACGCGAAGGCAAAAAGAAAGGCGGCCTGCCATGGCCTATGCGAACGCGGCCATGGCCCGCGTTCACAAAGAGCAAAATTAGGGGCGGCTAGAATTGCTGTATGAAAACCTAGCAGCCCCACGCGGCAGCGAAGAACAAAATTGTGCTATTGATACGCCCAAATTACGACTCCAAATTAAGAAGCGTAAGCGGTCGTCGTCAAATATAGAACCCAACAGAGGTTGGGGTCGATCCCACAGGGAATAAGGTGCAAATTAAGTCGTTAGTGACTTAGTTGACTAGTAATCAATAGTTTCCGATAAATGGGGGGGTTTGTGTGATCAATATTTGAACAATGCAAATAATAATGTACGAGTTTCAACGAGTAATAATCAATATGAGAATGAACTAGGGAAGTGTTCACCATGGTGTCGTAAGAGTTTTGACTCAAGCTTAACCGGGTTCTTTCTATATGCATATCACGATGTGATTGAATTAATGGTATCATCTAAACGTTTCTCAACCAAATAGACGAATTTCCTTTTCAAATCTCTCGAACTTGAAAAGGTGAACTTTCTTATTTCAATCCTAAACATCAAGTAGATTAATCTAGTTACAGCATTAATCATAAGACGAGAGTTGGTAGTCTCGAATCCTCGTAGTTAATCAAATTTTCCAGTTTTAATCTCTTTGTTCAAGCAAATCAAACCTAGGTATATTCTAATGTTTGCAACCATTAGAAAATATAAATAACGAATGATTAACCACGTGACAACATATAAATTGAACCCTACGCTACCCGGAATCTATATTGTTACTCTTGCCATGGATCCCACAACCCTAGTTGTGGGGAGTTTAGCACTCATGCTAGCAAAACGAAGTAAAGAAATCATAGTATTCATATGAGAAGAAAGAATTCTTACAATAGAAAATTATTACTTTACTTTGAACTTCGTAGAATCCAAGCACCAATGGTGAAAATCCCAAGAACAATGGAAGAAGAGGAAGAAAACGTGTTTGTGTGGTGTTTTCTCCTCCCAAAACTCGTTCAAAAATAGTCTCTAGAAAATATTAGTTAATGAAAAATAAAATAACCCTAACACAGGGTATTTATAGTAGCCCAGGAAATAAAGTCCAAAAATAGAATTTTCGGAATCCCGTGTCGCGTTGACGGGTCGCCTGACGGACCGTCACGAATGTGACTGGCCGTCACTTGAGCCGTCACTGCTAAACAGTGAGCTTCCAGGAAAATTCTCAGGTAAGTCATCTAGTAGGTGACGACTTACAGCTTTATATGCATTTTATGACAAATTTTCAGGTAAGTCGTCACCTGCTCGACGACTTACATGTATATAGGGTAAAAACGCATTTTGAGGAGTGCGTTTTATCTTGGTGTCTTGGGTGACTGTCCGTCAGGTCAGTGAGGGTCCATCAGACGGGCCGTCACTCCTAGGCAGTGCTCGATGACTTGTTGTCTCGTCCTGGCGGCCTGGCTGACAGCCAGTCACAGGTGTGACGGTCAGTGATGCCAGCCGTCAAGCTTAACGAGTTCAGGTTTTTGAACATTTTTTCTTCTGTTTCTATCTCTAGCTCCATTCCCTGTAAATATAACAATAAAACATCAAAAACCACAAAAGTTGCTTGAAAACTCACGAGTATTCTTAGTTAAAGGTGTCAAATGTGCCGTAGAATCCCGGCACATCAACACCCTCAACTTAAAACGTTCGCTTGTCCTCAAGCAACATGACAACAAAAACAAAATGACGACTCAACTAAGAATACAAACAAATATCTTTAGCAAATCATGGCCACTCAACAATCTATTAAATTAAAATCAAGCCCCCCGGTAGTACACAAATGTATGAAACGCTAACTTGCAAGGATCCAAACATGTCATTCCGATATGATAGAATATTCTATATACACACACAACAGCTATCCCAACAGTCAATAGATGATACAAAAATCTCGGTGCCCTCACCACAAAGAAATCCCACACACAAGATTTGGGACTAGGTAAGGAGCTCACACTAACAAACGATTTCAAACAATGCACATGCGATGCCATAAGCTTGCCCTTGCTATCCTATTTCAGTTTTTCAGAAAGCCGTTAAGGATCACAACAGTACTTGTTTTGGCTTGTAATAAGGCTTTGGGTGCAGGTAGGATACATTTAGGGGTTAGTGACTAAGCCCTCCTTGGAATCACCGACCTACTATTTCCACTTAACTTTACTTCGTCCATCCTTATTCACCTTTTTATTCCCTTCTTTCTAGCTACAGGTGCGGCCTCTTTATTTTGACAATTCTTTTTCATCTCTTTTTCTTTTCTTTTTTCTTTCTTTTCTTAGGCACACACCCGAAATTTTCATTCTATCCACAACCAATCTTATCCATCCTATTTTTCTTATCATTTACCTATATAGTAGCCACCCTCAACTTAGGTTGATAGCCTGAGTTGAGGTGCACGATGTCCAAGGAAGGACCAGGACCAAAATAGGGCTTCAAAGTTAAAAAGAAACGGTGACAGGTTATTGAAAGAATAGGGTCAATTATGGCTCAAACAGGGATCAAAAGGATTATTTGCATTTGGACGGTCTTATAGGCTAAGTGGACTGCACACAAAAAGGGCCTGTGATCCTTTCCTAAGCAACCAACTTCAAGTTTAACAAAATAGACAGGGCAAGTTCTAGATGCATGCACAGAGTAAGAGTTTATAACAATAAGCTCACACACACTTGGCACCAAGAAACCATACCACTACCAACTATCAAAATATCAGCTCGGCTTAAGCATAATTATTACAATCACAACCACACAATGACATTCAAGGATCTAGAACTGTCAATCATTTCAAACATAAGTACAAAATAAACTTTTTCAGAGGGGGCTCCTTTTAGTTCAACTTTCAAAAAGCCATGCTTGCTATAGACACCAGAACACAACACAGACAAAATTTAAAATGACAACCTAAACATGCCGGTTCTACTAGAAAGCACACCGAAGGGAAAAGAAACACGACAACAAAAACCCTCAATGCTGAAAGACTCACAGGTATCCCAACACCCTCAACTTAGACTCATGCATTGTCCCTAATGCATACATGTGAAAGCTAAAACTATGAGAGAAAGGAATACCTGTGAAGCCCATAGGACTCAGAGTCTGGCATGATGTTGGAGACTGCCAGGGTCTCCAAAGCAGGAGCAATCGCTGGAATAGGTGCAAGCGATATCATCCTGTTGAGCTCCAACTTTCTCTTTTATCGGCTCCTCAGCTAGTCGAGACAACTTCTTTACTCTTTCTAACTCTTTTTCTTTGCTGGTTCTCTTGCGGTGTTTTCTTTTCCTTGATTTGTTCTCACCACCTTCCTCTATAGGTTTCTCTATTTGAGATCCCAACATCATTCTCATCACAGCTAGGGTCTCAACAAAACCCTTCTCCTCAATATGCACATCCGTAGGGGCTTCATCAATAACATTGATAACCAAGACAACCCTCATGTATCTTGGTGGCTTCATCAATTTACACACATCAAACTTGACCAATTCATTGTTCAATATGAATGTCAGTTCGTTTCTTTCCATGTCGACCAACACTCTTGCAGTGGCTAACAATGGTCGTCCCAAGATTATGGGAACTTCAAAGTCCACTTCGCAATCTAAGATTACAAAGTCAGCTGGGAATATAAACTTACCAATCTTTACCAGCACATCAGACAATATTCCCACCGGTCACTTTACTGAACGGTCAGCCATTAACACCCTCATGGTAGTTGGTTTGGGAGCTCCCAAACCCAACTGTCTATAGACTGCTAGCGGCATCAAGTTGATGCTAGAACCAAGATCACATAAGGCTTTTTCAAATTTGAATTTCCCAATAGTACAGGGAACAGTAAAATCACCTGGATCTTCCTTCTTTTCCACTAACGATCTTGAAGAAATAGCACTGCAGTGGTGGAGGTTATCTTCTGGTTCAAAGCTCAATGACCTCTTCTTGGTAATCAAGTCCTTCATGAACTTGGCATATCCGGGCATTTGTTCAAGAGCGTCCACCAGTAGGATGTTTACTGATATCTGCTTGAGCATGGTCATGAAATTTAGGAACTTGCTATCTTCCACTTTCTTCTTCAACCGTTGTGGGAAAGGAGGCGGTGGCCGAGGCATCATAGTTGGAAGTTTTTCAACTTCCTTGCTTTTATCCGTGAGCACTTGAGTAGCATCCTCTACCACATTTTCATCCGCAACATCCCCTTTCTGAGTCTGAATTATCGGATGTGATTCCGATAATATTTTACCGCTTCTCGTAGTGATCGCCATACAACTCCCGTCATTCCTTGGGTTTTGAATGGTGTCACTCAGCAAGGTACTTGTCTTCCTTTGATTTAGAGACGCCGAGATTTGACTCACTTGCTGCTCTAATTTCTTGATCAAGGTGGAATGTTAATCCACTACCTTATTGCTGATAATTCAGTCCTCATCTCCTTTACCCCGGAGTCAGTAGATTCAACCTTCAACAACATCTTCACCATCATATTCTCCAATTTGGACGTCCCTATCACGTTGCTAGCTCTTTTCCGATTACCAGGTGGTACATACAACCCACCTCTATCAGTTTTATTCTTCCAGGTCCCCTGATCACGATCTCTGTAGCCAACTTTTTCATAGTAGTTGTCCTTCTGATAGTTCCGACCTTGATTTCCTATGCCATTGGCCTGGAAACCCCCCAAATAATTAGCCTCCTCATCAGATTCAAACTCTGCTGCTCTACCTTTGGAACCCACAACTTTCACTTTCTCCATACCTCCTGACAGCAAATGTTTTGTCAGTAGGTCCATTTGCGTTTTCAGATGGGCCATATCTTGGTCTCGCTCTTCCTCTTTCCTGCACTGTTCCGATGACATACTGACTTCATAAGTGGTAGAAGCCACCTCTGTATCCCGCGTATGCGAGGCCTTGTTGGTTTTAGTGAGCCAGTCCAAAATAGATGTGGCATCGATAAAGTTAAGACCCATAAATGCTCCACCTGCTGCATTATCCAGTGTCGGCTTGGTAGCCGAATTCAGTGCCCTGTAGAATGTTTGCATTAGGAAATTGTCGGTCAGCTGATGGTTCGGGCATTGTGTCAGCTTCTTCTTGAACCGCAACCAAGTCTCATGTAAAGCCTCATGAGGTTGTTGTCTGAAGTTGCTAATTTCATCCCTCAACTGTATCATCCTAGAGGGAGAAAAAACCTTTCTAGGAAAGCTCCTTTCAACTCTCCCCAGGTTGTGATAGAGTCGGGGGTTAGCTCTGTCAACCATAATGATGCCTCATCAGACAGAGACAACGGAAACAACCTGAGCCTGATCGTTGTCTGACTTACTCCAGGCAATTCGAATGACTTGCAGATACCCACAAAATTCATCAGGTGTCAGTTTGTGTCAACACTAGCTACACCACGAAACACCCCTTTCAAATTCAACAGTTGAATCATTGTGCTCGTAATGTTGAACTTGGCCCCGGGCGCTAGCGGAGGAAGAACAATGGCGCCCGTAGCACCAACTCTATCTAATGCAATATAATCTTCTATATCCTCAACATTCAAGTGATGCTGAGCCTGTTGAGCCTGCTGTTCTGCAGCGAGCCTTGCTGCCTCCTGCTGTTGTACATTCATGGTTTGCCTTAGCGTTCTTGCGAGCTCGGGGTCGTAGGGTAATATTGGTTTACCCGAGCGTCGAGTACTTGGCATGCACAACTCTGTACCCTGTACAAAACAAAAACAACAAATAAAAGTAAAAGTAGGAAATATGACTAAGAGTCAAATAAACACACCATATTTAATAAACAACCGTATTCCCCGGCAACGACGCCAAAATTTGATACGCCCAAATTATGACTCCAAATTAAGAAGCGTAAGCGGTCGTCGTTAAAATATAGAACCCAACAGAGGTTGGGGTCGATCCCACAGGGAATAAGGTGCAAATTAAGTCGTTAGTGACTTAGTTGACTAGTAATCAATAGTTTCCGGTAATTGAGGGGGTTTATGTGATCAATATTTGAACAATGCAAATAATAATGTACGAGTTTCAATGAGTAATAATCAATATGAGAATAAACTAGGGAAGTGTTCACCATGGCATCGTAACAGTTTTGACTCAAGCTTAACCAGGTTCTTTCTATATGCATTTCACGATGTGATTGAATTAATGGTATCATCTAAACATTTCTCAACCAAATAGACGAATTTCCTTTTCAATTCTCTATAACTTGAAAAGGTGAACTTTCTTATTTTAATCCTAAACATCAAGTAGATTAATCTAGTTATAGCATTAATTATAAGACGAGAGTTGGTAGTCTCGAATCCTCGTAGTTAATCAAATTTCCCGGTTTTAATCTCTTTGTTCAAGCAAATCAAACCTAGGTATGTTCTAATGTTCGCAACCATTAGAAAACATAAATAACGAATGATTAACCACGTGACAACATATAAATTGAACCCTACGCTACCCGGAATCTATATTGTTACTCTTGCCATTGATCCCACAACCCTAGTTGTGGGGAGTTTAGCCACTCATGCTAGCAAAATGAAGTAAAGAAATCATAGTATTCATATGAGAAGAAAAAATTCTTACAATAGAAAATTATTACTTTACTTTGAACTTCATAGAATCCAAGCACCAATGGTGAAAATCCCAAGAACAATGGAAGAAGAGGAAGAAAACGTGTTTGTGTTGTGTTTTCTCCTCCCAAAACTCGTTCAAAAATAGTCTCTAGAAAATATTAGTTAATGAAAAATAAAATAACCCTAATACAGGGTATTTATAGTAGCCCAGGAAATAAAATCAAAAAATAGAATTTTCGGAATGCCGCGTCGCGTTGACGGGTCGCCTGACGGACCGTCACGAATGTGACTGGCCGTCACTTGAGTCGTCACTGCTAAACAATGAGCTTCCAGGAAAATTCTCAGGTAAGTCGTCCAGCAGGTGACGACTTACAGCTTTATATGCATTTTATGACAAATTTTCAGGTAAGTCGTCACCTGCTCGACGACTTATATGTATATAGGGTAAAAACGCATTTTGAGGGTTGCGTTTTATCTTGGTGGCTTGGGTGACGGTCTGTCAGGTCAGTGATGGGCCGTCAGACTGGCCGTCACTCCTAGGCAGTGCTTGATGACTTGCTGTCTCGTCCTGGCGGCCTAGCTGACGGCCAGTCACAGGTGTGACGGTCAGTCATGCCAGCCGTCAAGCGTAACCAGTTGAGGTTTTTGAACATTTTTTCTTCCGTTTCTATCTCTAGCTCCATTCCCTGCAAATATAATAATAAAACATCAAAAACCACAAAAGTTGCTTGAAAACTCGCGAGTATTCTTAGTTAAAGGCATCAAATGTGCCGTAGAATCCCGGCACATCAGCTATGACAGCAACCAACTGCCAAGGGCAGATTTTCACACTTTGGGTCCCCAGGAACGCATCCGGGGCTCTGCGAACAAAAAATACCTAAGCTATTCAACTAGAAATGGCATTCCGGATCCAATGGAATTGATGAAAATCCCATTAGAGGTCAATTTAATGACTTATGGGCCCCACGCCCAAAATCAACCTTTAGACCAACGATTCCCATAACAGAACCCAAGGGCCTAAATCAAGTCTGGAAGCCTCGGGACCCAAACCAATGGTCCCTCTAGCCTAAACTCGACGTTCTGGAGCTAACATCGCTGATGGAATTTTCATCCGAGATCGTCTTCTCCAAATATTGACCAAAGTCAACCAAGCAAATTTAAATGGCGTGAAAACACAGAATGAGAGAGGATTCCAAGCTGAAAAGCTCCCAGATTCTTACCTAAGGTCCCACTAGACGAAAGTCCATGCTACGGAGATAACAGAAATGGCAGAATATGATTCCGAGCACGTTGACCAAGAATGTTGACTGAAGTCAATGATTTCAAAAGCCTAAAACTCTAAAACAAGAAATGGCCAAAAAGACCAAACAAAAGGTCTGGGCACACTACCGGTCTCAAAAAGCCATAAATGACTTGGGGCCACTACAGGCAAGCTCTAACGATATAAGAAATGCAAAAATGCGTAAATGACCAGAAGGGTCATTACATCATCCACTACTAAAAACACTTATCCCCGAAAGTCAGGAAAGAAGGAAATCACTAGAGATTTAAGAACAGTGGATACAAATCCCGCACTACTCTCTCGGATAACCCGAGTAGCCTCCTCGACCGAAAGGCACCCAATAGAACCAATAAATGCAACCAAGCCTAAAACTCATTACTAGCCAAACTAGATTTCAAACTCAAACTCCAAAACTCAAAAGATCTGCCAACGCTAACTGAACCCCGAGAGACACAACCAGAAAGCACTGTCACAACACTGAAACTATAAAATCGAGGCGATTAATGAACATAACTCGAATTTTCAAAGCCACAACCATGTTTACCAGAAAACCCATCGACCTATAACTCTAACTCATGACCTGCTGATCCGCAAAACCCTTCTATTCTGAACTGAAACCTTTTGCACCACAAATAGGAAGTTGCACACAGGTCGAACACTCAAAGCATTAACTGACATACCAGAGATCCATAGTTCCTACTTATACTCTACCACGAATAAAGTCACCCTTCTTACTCAAACTCTTTCCAAGCCAAGCTATAGTCTACTAGTATTTTCCATTCAAGATAACAACTCAAAGCATATCTTTGAAAACTGGAGTTACCTATCCTGACTTAGCATCAACCAACAGACGAACACTCTTGCTAACATCAACCCCGCTAACTGAACAACCCATCTGAACCCGACTAAAGTTTGCACACCAGGGTTAGGAAAGGCACGTATGAACACCCTGTGTTGAAAAAGGAACTTCCAAACTGTAGAATGAAACAAACCTCGCTAAATCGGACCAAATCTCAATCAACTGGATATGTATGCACCAGGCAATCTGCCCAAGAAACCCAATCCAAAACAAAAATCTAGCAAGGAGTGTGGTAAGCCTACAACGAAGCCTGTAACCATCAGCTAAGCTCCTAACACTAAAGAAACACTACTGCTACTCTGAATGCTCGAACACCATTTAGATTTTAAACTGCCTTACCAATCTCACCTTGGAAAGAAATCTACCAGTCCACGAATATCAAGTCAAAGTACCTCGTAGGAAAAGGAAAAAGGTGTCTGGGGTTCAAGGTTTCTATCTAGCCATAGAAACCTTTGCATATACCTTCAACTCATCCCTTTGGATCGAATCAACCGCTCTACTGAATCAGCACACAAACAAAAAATCCCAAAGCATACCACATATCAAAATTCTAGTCCCTCTTGGATGAGTCTAACCAATGCTGGAACCTCTTCCAAACTCTAGGCAACCAATGGTCACTACCAGTCTCAAAGTATCATTAGAACTCAAAATAACCTCACTAGCCTCAGCCTATACAACTTGATAACATATAGCATACACCACTACTGGATCTCAAACTTACGCCGCTGAGTCTGTCCAATCATGGCAGAAGGAACCTCGTACTATCTATAACACCACTAAAATATGGAATGTCCAGCCTAACTCAAAGTCTAGCCAAGGAATAGGTGTCCAAGGCAAACTGTCACTCCACAACTGAAATAGGGAAGCTACATTGGTTGAACTCATTTCCTCCTAACCTAAGAAGCTGCAACAGAAGAGAACCAACAATTAACCATCTGGAGTAGTTTGCTAGCCCACGATTCTGAAACTCAATCTCAATTGCCAATCGATGCCTCTGTCGAACCCTATAAGTAGACCCATATGCTGTCGATGAACACTCATGTACCAGAGCCCACTAGGCCCTGAATACACAATTTGCCAAATCTATTGGATGCTACTAAAACATGGTTCTCCAAAAGAAGATAACAAAGAAGCCAAGGTTGATACAAAAAAACACTCAAAGGTAGTACTGGGAATGACCATTACCTCAATCTCAGACTAGGAGGAATTCTGACCTCGAATCTATCAAAGAAAAAGACACCACAATCTTGAACTCCATCGATGCAAGTCACCAACATACCAGCCAAAGAAAACTCTCGGTCGCCAGCTCAGTCAGCTACTAAAACACATACATAAACACAAGGAGTCATCACCCCTTTCCAAAAACAAAATGAAACCCTTTCCAAGGACACACTAAATTCCATAAATCATTTCTTAGAAGACCCTAGAGTTGTTATCTTAGCTCCTACAACTCTTAATGGCAACACTTAGCCAACATATACCTTACAACCTCCTAAACCAACCAAACAAAGAGGGACGATTCTAAACACGCAAGAAAAAACAAACCAAACAAAGCACGCTAGCATAACTGACACCTCTCAACTTTAAGATAGAAGCTCAATCTCTGGCACAACCAGCGGTAACACCAAACGAATACAAGGACTTCTAGAAAATACTAGGTAACACCCTAAGAAACAACCATCTAGGACCTCTCAAAAGGGAAGACTCAACATAAGTCTAGAGACACAACAAAACTAGACTAGAATCAACCAGAAAAAAAAACTAACAAGAAATACCCACGAGCCACAACTCTGGGTAAATACCTCACAAGGATATCTCACCCCTTATCCATCAATAAAGAATAAACTTCCAATAAAACAACCTAAAGATACTACAACTCAAGTAGTCAAACAACTAACAAGTAGCAGGTAGGCATATAAGCACATAAATGATAAAAGGGAAAGAATCGCAATGCGAGCAGTACTATCACAAGCCGAGGGTAACAAAAGTCTTACATGGAGCAAAGATATCTAGAAACTCTACCTCTGGCCCACCAGAAAGGGCATCGGACTGACGGGGTCTAACTCTAGACTGAGTAGTCGAAGCTGAAGGCTCAACCATCCTTCGCTGGGGATAATTTCTGAAATAGTGACAAACCAACCCACAATCATAACAACTACGCTGACTAGAATGCGCAATTGTGGGGCAATCCTTTACACAGTGGCCATGCTCACTTTACTGAAAGCAAAACCTATGGAATAAAGTCAGACGGAAAGGTCTTGCTGAACCTGAATAGCCACCATGGTCTACACACTATGAAGGTAAACCCCAAAGAATATGATACGTAACCTTCCCACTCTACTCACCATGCCCTACACAAACACCCGTTGGAACCTATGGAGCAACCAGATTTGGTCTGCTAGATAAGAAGCAATGGAACTGATCCCTAGCAGACAATCCCCTACCTCGAGTCTTAGAACCATAGAAACTACCCTGATAATGATGCTTCTTACTATTGCCTCCGTATTCCTCATGAAATAAACCCTCAATAGCCCAAGCATGATCAACTACCTAAAGGGAAGTATACAAATTATAACCAAGTGCTCGGTAGAGCCGAGCATCAAACTTGATTTACTATTAATTTAGACCCAAATACACTTTGGGCACCCATTATAAGGGTTATTGAGACTTGAGCACTGATTTTGACCCAAATACATTTTGGGCACCTTTTATAAGGGTTATTGAGATTTGACTACTGATTTAGACCCGAATTGAATTGGAGTATGTACTACGAGGTTCCTATATTAATCTATATTTAACATTTATGGTTAGTATGTGGTCATGGACCTCCATGGACCCTGATGTTCTTGGACCTCAAGCTATAAGATGAGGGTGCCGGAGGAGGGGTATACAATATAGTAGAGGTATACGGGCGGTGTCCTTCCATAAATCCTACCTACTAGGCCTATCAGCATCGGAGGAGGTACAAACGGGGTTACTATTACACCTGGTTCCATCATTATCATCATCATGGATACTTCACTCGAATTCCACCCTTATTTATTGTGTGTTCAGTGTACTATTCAATTGTAAGGGCGGCCAGAGGGTTATTTTTCACTTGATTGCATTTCTCGATTGTATGGGCAGCCGTTGGGACTATAGGTAGATTATATTACTTCCTTTATTTTATAGATATTGTTATAGTCCTTAGTTCTTGGTGGATTGGTAAGTGTTAGCTTGTTGAGGCTCCGATAGATTGGACTTTAAGTATTGAGGGTCAAGTGAATCCTATATTATTGAGGCACTACTATGTAGCCTTTTGAGCGGATTATGGGTTTCAGTTCCTTTTCTCTATCTTGACTCTGAGTAGTAGCTATCGATTATGGTGGTTTATTTATTCCATTCTAGGTTTGTATTTGTGAGATTGATCCCAGTTTATGCTTATCTTGTTGGTATTTGAAGCATGTTTCTGTTAGTGTATGCCTTCTAGTTTGATTATGTTGAATTGCCTTCCTTCTTTCCTTTTTACTTGAGGTTACTGATATACTGCCATTTTTCTCAACTCTCTCTCTTTACTTATATTGTTGTGCAAGAACTCTGGGTGCATTCTTCCTTCTTTCACCTATGTTCATGTGTATATATACTTCTGTGCTAGCATTTTGTACTTGTACCTCCTGTTTGATTACTCTTTGTGCTAATTCCTTGTGCTTCCTTCTTGATTTCTGTGACTATTTTCTTGTTATCTACTATATTACAATTTTTATATCTTGTATGCACTCAGTCAGTCAATGATGCCTACTGGGTACCCGTTGCTTAGCAATTGGTGCTCATACTACACTTCTGCATCTTTGTAGTGCAGATAGTAGTTGAGCTTGCACCATTGATCGCGTTGGAGACTCGTGCAACTTTTGGATATTCGAGACTAGGGTAAGCGCCTGATGGTCGGGGCTTGACCATATCTCATCTTTTGTACTGTTACTTTTTGTATATTCGGAGACAATTGTACTTGTCTTTTGATTACTTCTAATACTGTATTCTATTAGAAGCCTATGTACTGTCGATACAAAGTCTTGGGGTTGGTGTAGTTTTCATTTTGTATATATTTCAGGTTGTTGCTTCTTCTTTGTCTATCTTTATATTCTGCTTCCGCTTATTTCTGCTTATTGTGCATATTTGTTAGGTAGTAGCCTATTATTAATCGTTCTGGGATACGAAAATAGGTTCGCCTAATAGGGGTTTGTAGGTGCCATTATAACCCGAGAAATTAGGTCATGACAGCTTGGTATCAGAGCTAGGTTCACTTGTGTTATAGTATAAAATCAAGTGTCTAAGTAGTGTCTCGCGGATCGGTATGATGCCGTATGTATCCTATTTGCGGGAGGCTATAGGGCATTGTTAGGAAAAGTTTTATCTTCTTGTCTCTTTATCGTGTGTTCCTGGCTCTATTGACTTCTAAACTTTGATTGTTTCATTCTTTCTCACATGCTTAAGACGAGCTCAACAGTGGGTGATGTTGAAGCTTCCGTGCCTATTGCTTCAGTGCTTTCATCAGTTCTAGGACTTCAGAGTGAGATCAAATTACATGAGATATGGGGTGTAGGGCTAGCCCAGCCTCTGATTGGATTCATGGCTACCTCTGCTCTTCACGAAACTATGGCTAGGACTCTGAGTCCTCTAGTGGGTCTTTCAGTACCTCGTTCTTTGAGTAGTGCATTAGTTAGAGTTGGGCTTCCAATTCTTCACTAAGGTAGTATATCGGTGTTGGACTATGAGGTAAGGTTTCATAAGATGGTTATATATACTGCTAGGGCTGTGCCTTTAGAGTTGGATAAAATTCAGAGCTTTGTTGGGGTTTTGATTGGCTGCTCTATTTGGCGACCGAGAACTTAGTTACAATTGGGATGACTTTCCCTCAAGTATTTGATCATGCTTGGGCTATTGAGGGTTTATGTCATGAGGCAGTAGTAAGAAGCGTCATTGTTAGGGTAGTTTTCAAGGTTCTCAGACTCGAGGTAAGGGATTGTCTGCTAGGGATCAGTTTCATTGCTTCTTATCTAGCAGACCAAATTTGGTTGCTCCACAGGTTCCAGCAGGTGTTTGTGTAGGGCATGGTGAGTAGAGTGGGCAGGGTACGGATCATATTCTTTGAGGTTTGCCTTATAGTATGTAGGTCGTGGTGGCCGATCAAGTTCAGCGAGACCTTCACATCCGACTTCATTTTGTGGGTTTTGCTTTCAGTGCGGTGAGCATGGCCACTATGTTAGGGATTACCCCATGATTGCGCGTTCCAGTAGGCATAGTTATTATGATTGTGGGGTGGTTGGTCATTATCTTAGATATTGTCCCCGTCGAGGGATGGTGGAGCCTTCATCTTTGACTACTCAGTCTAGAGTTAGACCCCATCAGTCCGATGCCCTTCCTGATGGGCCATAGGTAGAGTTTCTGGATATCGTTGCTCTAGGTAACTCTTTTGTTACCCTCGGCTTATGATTGTACTGCTCGCATTGCGATTCTATCCCTTTTATTATTTATGTGCTTATATGCGCCTACATGCTACTTGTTTAGTTGTTTGACTACTTGAGTTGTAGTATCTTTGCATTGTTTTCCTGGTAGTTTATTCTTTAGTAGTGGATGGGGGTGATATATTCTTGTGAGGTGTTTACCCAGAGTTGTGGCTCGTGGGTATTTCTTATTAGTTTTTTTCTGGTTGATCCTAGTCTGGTTTTGTTATGGCCCTAGACTTGTGTTGAGTTTACCCTTTTAAGCAGTCCTAGATAGTTGTTGTCTAGGCTATAGCATTTTCTAGAAGTCATTGTGTTAGTTTGGTGTTATTGGTGGTTGTGCCGAAGTTTGAGCTTCTATTTTAAAGTTTAGAGGTGTCGGTTATGCTAACGTGCTTTGTTTGGTCTGGTTTTCTAAGGTGTTTAAAATTGACTCTCTTTGTTTGGTTGGTTTAGGAGGTTGGAAGGTATGTGGGTTGTTCCCATAGTCTCCTTCAGTTTCTTGCTTGGTTGGGTTGTTTTATTGTTTCCTCAGTTCCAGTCGAGATGAATTTTGATCATAGTTTAGTGGTTAAGCTTTAGATTTGTGGCATCATTATTGAGTTTTGATTATGGAATTATTGCTAAGTGTTGCCAGTAAGAGTTGTAGGAGCTAAGGGAACAGCTAAAGATTCTTCAAAGAAAGGATTTATGGAATTTAGTGTATCCTTGGAAAGGGTTTAGTTTGATTTGCGGAAGGGGGTGATGACTCCATGTGTGTATGTATGTGTTTTAGTAGCTGACTGAGGTGGCGACCGAGAATTTTCTTTGTCTTGTATGTTTGTGACTTGCGTCGACAGTGTTCAGGATTGTGGTGTCATTTCCTTTTATAGATTCGAGGTCAAAATTCCTCCCAGTCTGAAATTGAGGTAATGGTCATTCCCAGTACTAAATTTGAGAGTTCGTTGCATAAACCTTGGCTTCCTTGTTATCTTCTTTGGGCGAACCAAGTTTCAGTAGCATCTACGGATTTGGCAAATTGTGTATTCATGGCCTAGTGGGCTCCGATACATAAATGTCCATCGACAACGTATGGGTCTATTTATGGGGTCTGACAGAGACATCGATTGGCAATTGAGATTGAGTTTTAGAATTGTGGGCTAGCAAACTACTCCGGATGGTTTGTGGTTGGTTATCTTCAGTTGCAGCTTCTTGGGTTAAAAGGCAATGATCTTAGACAACATAGCTTTCCCATTTCAGTTGTGGATTGACAGTTGTCCTTGGACACCTAGTCCTTGGATAACCTTTGAGTTAGGCTAAACATTCTAGATTTCAGCGGTGTTCTAGATAGTATGAGGTTCCTTCTACTATGACTGGTCAGACTCAGCGGCATAATTTCAAGATCCAACAGTGGTGTATGCTATATGCGATCAGGTTGTATGGTCTGAGGCTAGCGAGGTTATTTTGAGTTCTAATGATACTTTGAGACTCGTATTCACCATTGGTTTCCTAGTGTTTGGAAGCTTGTTTAGTGAATTCTTCAAGAGTGGTCTTTTATGTGAGGTTCCAACATTGGTTAGATGCAGCCAAGAGGGACTAGAAGTTTGGTATGTGGTATGCTTTAGGATGGTTGGTTTGTGTGCTTATTCAGTAGAGTAGTTGATTCAAACCAAAGGGATGAGTTGAAGGTATATGCAAAGGTTTCTATGGCTAGATGGCAACCTTGAACCCCAGGAACCTTTTTCCTTTGCCTACGGGGTGCTTTGACTTGATATTTATGGACTGGTAGATTTCTTTTTTAGGTGAGATTGGTAAAGCAGTTTAAAATCTGAATGGTTTTTGAGCATTCAGAGTAGCAGCAATGTTTCTTAGAGTTGGAAGCTTAGCTGATGGTTACAGGCTTCGTGGTAGGCTTACCACACTCCTTGCAAGATTTTGGTTTTGGTTCGGGTGTGTTGGGAAGATTGCCTAGTGCATATGTATTCAGTTGATTCAGATTTGGTCCAGTTCAGTGAGGTTGGGTTCATTCTACAGTTTGGAAGTTTCTCCGTTAACACAGGGTGTTCATACATGCCTTTCATAACCCTGGTGTGCAAACTTCATTCAGGTTCAGATTGGTTAATCAGTTGAGTTCAGTTAGAGGGGTTGATGTTAGCAAGAGTGTTCATTCGTTTGTTAATGGTTAGTCAGGATAGGTAACTCTAGTTTCCGAAGATATGCTTCAAGTTGTTATCTTGAATGGCAAATACTAGTGTACTATAGCTTGGCTTGGAAAGAGTTTGACTAAGAAGGGTGACTTCATTCTTGGTAGAGTGTAAGCAGGAACTATGGATCTCTAGTGTGTCAGATGATGCTTCGAGGGTGGTTTGAGTGTTCGACTTGTATGCAACTTCCTGATTATGATGCAAAAGGTTTAAGTTCAGAATAGAAGGGTTTTGCGGATCAACAGGTCATGAGTTAGATTTATGGGTTGATCGCTTTTCTAGTAAACTTTGTTGTGGCTTTGAGAATTCAAGTTCTGTTTGTTGATCGCCTCGATTCTCTGGTTTCGGTGTTGTGATGGTGCTTTCCGGTTGTGTCTCTCGGGGATCAGTTTGGTTTGGCAAATCTTTGGATTTTAGGAGTTTTAGTTTGGAATCTAGCTTGGCTAGTAATGAGTTTTAGGCTTGGTTGCATTCGTTGGTTTTGTTGGGTGCCATCCGATCGAGGAGGCTACCTGGGTTGTCCGAGAAAGTAGTGCGGGCTTTATATCCGTTGTTCTTAAATCTCTAGTGATTTCCTTCTTTCTTGACTTTCGGGGATAAAAGCCATTTTAGTAGTGGATGATATAATGACCCTTCTGGTCATTTACGCATTTTCGCATTTCTTGTACAATTAGAGCTTGCTAGTAGCATCCCCAAGTCATTTATGGCTTGTTGGGACTGGTAGTTCGGTGCCCAGGCCATTTGTTTTTTCTTTTTGGCCGTTTCTTGTTTTAGAGCTTTAGGCTTTTGAAATTGATGACTTCAGTCAACATTCTTAGTGAACATGCTTGGAATCAAATTCTAATAGTTCTGTTAGCTCCAGAGCGTGGACTTTGGTTTAGTGGGAACTTTGGTCGGGATACGAGAGATTTTCAGCTTTGAATCCTCTCTCGTTTGTGTTTTCAGGCTATTTAGGCTTGCTTGGTTGACTTTGGTCAATATTTGGAGAAGACAGCCTCAGATGAAAATTATGTCAGCACTGTTAGCTCCGGAACATCGAGTTTAGTCTAGAGGGACCATTGGTTCAGGTCCCGAGGCTTCTGGACTTGATTTCGGCCCTTGGGTTCCATTTTGGGAATTGATGGCCTAAAGGTTGATTTCGGGCTTGGGTCCCACTTTTAATTAAATCGACCTCCAATGGGATTTTCAGCAATTCCATTGGATCCAGAACGTTATTTCTAGTCGAATAACTTAGGTATTTTTTGTTCGCGGGACAACGGATGCGTTTCTGGGGACCCAAAGTGTGAAAATCTGCCCTTAGAAGCTGGTTGTTGTCATAGCACAATTTTGTTCTTCGCGAATGCGGGGGGCTAGCCGCTTTCGCATAGGGTAATTCCAGCCGCCCCCAATTTTATTCTTCGCGAACGTGGGCAATGCATCGGAGCCTCAACAGGCTAACACTTACCAATCCACCAAGAACCAAGGACTATAACAATCTCTATAAAATGACGAAACTAATATAATCTACCTACAGTCCCAACGACCGCCATACAACTGAGGAATGCAATAAAGTGAAAATAAACCCTCTGGCCGCCCATACAACCGGAGCATACACTGAACACACAACAGACAAGGGTGGAATCCGAGTAAAGTATGCATAATGATGATGATGGAACCAGGTGTAATAGTAACCCCGTATGTACGTCCTCTGACGTCGATACGCCCAGTAGGTAGGATCCATGGAAGGACACCGCCCATACACCTCTACTCCGTCGTATACCCCTCCTCCGGCACCCTCAGCTTGTAGCTCAGGGTCCAAGAACATCAGGATCCATGGAGGTCCGTGACCACATACTAACCGCAAATATCAAATATAAATCAATATCAAAACCTCGTAGTACATGCCCGAATTCGATCTGGGTCTATATCAGTAGTCAAATCTCAATAAGCCTAATAAAGGGTGCCCGAAGTGTATTCGAGTCTAAATCAGTGCTCAAGTCTCAATAACCATTATAAAGGTGCCCGGAGTGTATTCGGGTCTAAATCAATAGTAAATCAAATTTGATGCTCGGCTTTACCGAGTCTAATATCATCTCAAAACAAGTCTAGAGCCACAGCTCAACCGGGTCTAGTATAAGTATAAAAATTAGGGATCAAGTATCATAATATCCTCTTTTCTCCAAGAGGTTTCATAAAAGCCAGTTTCAAAACCTTTTCAAAGTCATAATACCGAAAATGGGCCCTCGGGGCCATGCAAAGTTTAGAAAATTAATTATAGTAGGCCCAAAGCCAAATCAGTAGTAAAACATGCAGGGAAAACCTTTTTCATGTATGCTCGCAAACAACAGAGTAGCCCAAAATGGCTCACAAACAATTCCTACCAGCCCTGCAATGGTTCAACATCTCTACAACGAATATAACCAGCCTAGAAGGATATATCTATGTCCGGGACTCATGGACATTCCCAAATAACCCACCATCTATGTTCCAAAGTCAATACAAGGCCACACAAGACCGCAATGGTAATATACAATACTACACGAATACTACAATCAACGTATGAATTAAACGGACAGAAAAGACGGGCAATGTCTGGAATACCAACCTAATACAACCAACCCAAGGATACTAATTAATGCAGTTATAGACAATATACGCAGAGTCTAGGTAGGGAAAGACATAACCTACCTGTTGTCCGATGACTAGCTGCGGGGACGACATCATCCAAGCTCCAACTATTTTGGGAAGCTCCAAATCGCAAAAACCACTATCAAAGCAATAATCTACACGTAAATATGAGACTAATGATACCCATAATGCTATAAACATAATCAGGTCAAAATCCAGGTCACAAATAGGACCGTGGGCCCTGCAACCCAAAACCAGAAATGAAAAACACACGTGTTGCTTACCATATCGGGAGCACATGCTTAAAATTTCAGCGGAAATGAACATGAATTGGGGCTCCAAAACAGTCCACACATTTAAGAATTTAACAGAAAATTAAAGGAGAAAACGGGAATTAAAGAGAGGACTTACCCATCTTAGAAGCCAATAAACAAGCTATGATCGATGAAATATTATCCTCCAACCAGTTGGGGTAAAAAATGGTGAAATATGGAGTATTTGGGGTCTTTGTCTATGGAGGTTCGAAGTTGGGTGTGTTGGGAAAATGACGAAGAAGAATAAAATTAACCAACTTAACCTGACTGCCTTGGCCTATGCGAACGCGGCCAAGGCGTCACCTACGCGAAGGCAAAAAGAAAGGCAGTCTGCCATGGCCTATGCGAACGCGGCCATGGCCCGCGTTCGCGAAGAACAAAATTATTCTATGACAGCAACCAGCTGCCAAGGGCAGATTTTCACACTTTGGGTCCCCGGGAACGCATCTGGGGTCCCGCGAAAAAAAATGACATGAGTTATACGACTAGAAACGAAATTATGGATCCAATGGAATTGACAAAAATCCCATTGGAGGTCGATTTAATGAAAAGTGGGTCCCATGCGCAAAATCAACCTTTAGGCCAACAATTCCCAAAATGGAACCGAAGGGTCAAAATCAAGTCCGGAAGACTCGGGACCCAAACCAATGGTCCCTCTAGCCTAAACTCGACATTCCGGAGCTAACAGTGCTGACGGAATTTTCATCCCAGGCCATCTTCTCCAAATGTTGACCAAAGTCAACTAAGCAGGCCTAAATGGCCTGAAAACACAGATAAGAGAGGATTCCAAGCTGAAAAGCTCTCGGATCTCGACCAAAGGTCCTACTAGACCAAAGTCCACGCTCCGGAGCTAACGAAACTGACGGAATTTTATTCTAAGCATGTTCACCAAGAATGTTGTCTGAAGTCAATGATTTCAAAAGCCTAAACCTCTAAAACAAGAAATGGCCCAGGCACTAAAGTATCGGTCCCAACAAGCCATAAATGACTTGAGGCCATTACAAGAAAGCTCTAACGATACAAGAAATGTGAAAATGCATAAATGATCAGAAGGTTCATTACATAAAGTCTCATCTAACTAAACCAAATAACACTGAAGCATGTGAGACTCATCCAGAATGTATCGCCTCAACATAAACACATGGAACATATGGTGAACACCCATATGAGTCGAGGCAAAGCTAACTCATAAACCACCTCCCCAACACAATGAAAGATCTCAAAAGGGCCGATGAACCTAGGGTTAAGTTTTCCCTTCCTCCCAAACCTCATCATGCCCTTTATGGGTGACACCTGAAGAACACTCGATCCCTAACCATAAACTCCAAGTCTCAAACTCTCTGATAGGCATAGCTCTTCTGCCTACTCTGAGTAGTATGGAGTCTCTCCTGCTTCACCCATACTCTATCCATAGAGTAACACAACAAGTTAGTCCCCAAGGCCTAACCTTGAACGCATCAAACCAACCCACTGGAGACCTACACCTTCTACCATACAATACCTCAAATAGTGCTATCTAAATACTCAAATGATAGCTATTATTATACGCGAACTATGCCAAAGCCAAGAAGTGGTCCCACTAACCTCCAAAATCAATAACACATGCCAAAGCATGTCCATTAATAACTGAATAGTCTACTTAG
This sequence comes from Jaltomata sinuosa, assembly GCA_003996215.1. Classification (NCBI taxonomy): domain Eukaryota; kingdom Viridiplantae; phylum Streptophyta; class Magnoliopsida; order Solanales; family Solanaceae; genus Jaltomata; species Jaltomata sinuosa. Next base: position 51,751 of record QJPP01007556.1, on the reverse strand, counting down.
ACTGACTATTAGTCTGTAGGTTAAAAGTCATGCTAAGATCAACTCGGGTACCTCATTCTCTTTGAATCAACCTCCAAAAATATTATGTAAATTGAGTACCACGGTCAAAAATAATAGTAACAGGAACCCCATGCAAATGGAATACCTCTAAAATGTAAATCTTAGCCAATCTCTTTGAACTACAAGAAGTTTGAACAGGCAGAAAGTGAGCAGAGTTGGTCAACCTATCAATGATAACCCAAATAGCATCAAAACTCTAAAAAGTATGTGACAAGCGTACCACAAACTCCATAGCTATTGTCTCCCACTTTAACTCAGGAATGGGTAGTCTTTGTGTCAAACCACCTGGCCTCTGGTGCTTGTACTTCACCTGCTGATAATTCAAGCACCTAGACACAGACTCTGCAATATCCTACTTTATCCTACACCACCAGTAGTGCTATCTCAAGTCATTATACATCTTCGCTGCCCCCAAATGGATATAATATCTAGAATGATAGGCCTCCTCCATAATCAACCTAATCAAATCTCCAACTCTAGGAATATAGATATGACCTTTAATCCTCAAAACACAGTGGATCTAAGGTCGTCTTTCTAGCCTCGCCACTTGCCACTCGACACCTTACCCCGAATCATCCTCAATTTCACATCCTCAAACTGATGTGCTTGAATCTACTCCAGCAACATAGACCTAGCCTCTACACAAGCAATAACATGTTCGGGCCAAGAAATATCAAGTCCAACCAATCGGTTGGCTAAGGAATGGACGTCCAAAATCAAAGGTTGCTATTCAAGCACAAGAAATTCCAAACTCCTCATACTCTCTGCATTCTAGCTCAAAGCATCTGCCATCACACTTTCCTTCCTCAGATGACAAAGAAACAAAATGTCATAGCCTTTATGCAACTCCAACCATCTACGTGGTCTCAAATAAAGGTCCTTCTAGCTAAAAATGTAATGAAGACTATAATGGTAGGTGAAGATCTCACAATAAACCCCATATAGATAGTTCCTCTAAATCTTCAACACAAAAACTACCGCTACCAACTCCAAGTCATGGGTGTGGTAGTTTCGCTCGTGAACCATTAGCTGCTTGGAAGCATATGCTATAACTTTTCCCTGTTGCAGCAATACACAACCCAAACCAACTCTGGAAGCATCATAATATACCATAAACCCTTGGCCCTCTTGAGCTTCAGAAAGCTCACCTAACACTCATTAGACCACTAGAAGGGAATATTCCTACTGATTCAATCTAGTCAATGGCACTGCAATAGAAGAAAATCCCTCCATAAATAATCTTATAAAACTTGCTAACCCAACAAAATAGAGAACATCGGTAGGAGAAGTGGGCCTAGCCCAATAGCAAAGTGCCTCTATCTTTGTCAGATCAACCATAATCCTATTCTTGGACAACACATGTTGCAAGAATGCCACAGACTCAAGCCAAAACTCACACTTAGATAACTTGGCATACAACCACTAATCCTGCAAAGTTAGAAGTACAAACCAAAATGGCCATATCTTATCCTGAAGGCTGTCTTTCAAATATCACTCTCTCGAACTCAACCTGATGGTACACTAAATGTAAATCAGTTTTTGAGAAACATTGGGAACCCTGTAGCAAGTCAAATAAGTAATCAATCCTTTGCAGTGGATATATGTTCTTAATAGTCACCTTATTAAATTATCAATAATCTATGCACATTCTCAGTGAGCTATCTTTCTTTTTTATAAGCAATATTGGCACAACCCAAGGTGAAGAACTAGGCCTGATGAATCCTTTATCAAGCAAGTCTTTCAATTGCTCCATTAACTCCTTCACCTAAGTTGAATTTATCTTGTAAGGAGGAATCAAAATTGGTTGAAGACCTGGTGGTATATCAATAGCAAAGTCTATCTCATGCTCGAGAGGAATACCAGGAAGCTCATCTAGAAACATATTTGCAAACTTATTAACCACTGGAAAAGAATGCAGAGTCAGTACCTCAGCATCAATATCTCTAACTGGGGCAATATGGTAAATGCAGCCTTTGGTAATTATTTTCTTTGCCTGAATATTGAAAATAAACCTGCCTTTTGACATAGTTTCATTACCCTGCCACTCCCAAACTACTTCACTTGGAAAGTATAATCTAATAGTCTTTGCTCAGCAGCCAATATTGGTGCAACAAGATGCCAGCCAATCCATGACTATGATAATATCAAAGTCTAGAATCTCTAGCACTATCAGGTCAGCAAAGGTCTAACGACTAACAATTTGTACCGTATAATATTGATAAACCCTCTTAGCAATAATAGAGTCACAAACTAGGGTAGACATAGCAAAGGGTCACTACAATGACTCAGGTACTATACATAACTTCCCAGCAATAAATGGGGTAACATATGATATACATAACTTCCTAGTATTAAATGGGGTAACATACGATATTGTGGATCCTGGATCTATCAATGCATAAACACGGTGTGAGAAAACACTCAATATACATACCATAAAATTTGGTGATGACTCTAAATCTTGATGACCTATCAGTGCATAAGAGCAATTCTGGCCACTACCAGAACTAGATGCTCCCCCTCAACCTCTACTTGCTGAAGTCTGGGACACAAGCTCTATTGGATGTATAGAGGAAAATGACCCTTCTAGTGATCTGACCCTATATCTTGAACCCTTTCGGCCACTCAATGGATAATATCTCTTTACATGACCCTTCTGGCCACAAGAATAGCACATTGTTGATCACTAACGGCATCTCCCAGTATGTACTCTATCAAAAGTACCACAATGCAACACAATTGATCTAGACTACTTTGGGACGCAATACTACTGCAAGCATGACGCTCGTGACCCCTCTCTTAGATCTGACTACCCCCGGCGAACTAACCTGCTACCCTAGGACTGATGTGGTGGGGTTTAAGGTGGTCTTTCTAAATAGCATGGTATGCAACCACCCTGAGCGTTTGTCTGAAACCCTATGGGCCTAGCCCTTTTTTGCTTCTCTCTTTGGAGTCTCTTAACTATATATTATTGATATTAGAGCCCCTTTATGTTATGAGCCATGGCTTGAACGTATGAGCTTTATATATCATCATTAAGTAGGGCTAAAATAGAAGCCTCGATATAGTCTTAAGAAAGACCTCCAACAAATCGACGTACCCTGGCATGCACCATATCAACAAATATTGGTGTATATCTATCCAAGGAATCAAATATCAAAGCATATTCTTAGATATTCATATGGTTTTGCCAAAAAATCAGAAACAAGTTTACTCGGGTATCTCATATCTCCCACATCAAGTAGTGATCTAGGAAGGCCTCTGTGAAAGTGTCCCAAATGGGTAGAGGTGCACCCTTTCCCCTAGATCTCTCCCAACTCTCATACCACAACACTGCAATATCACGCAACTAGAATGTTGCTAACTAACCTGACTCAATTAGTGAAGCATGCATAACTTGCCTATCATGTGAAGCTGATTTACAAAGTTTTGAGGGGCCTCTATATGGTTTATCCCTGTATACTGGGGAGGTCTTAAGGCAATAAAATCTCGAACCCTCAAACTTACGGGCCCTTCAGAAGGTTCGGTTGTGTCTAGCACTAAGTAGCTACTAACTAAGCTAGTATATAGACTGCACCCCTAAACTCCTAATTTGTAGAGATAGGAGGAGATGGAGGTCCCGTAGCTCTTGGGGCCTCCTGATATAGAGCTAAAGCTGGGGAGGAATGTGACGATGTCTGATCTAATGCCTTTAGCTGAACTACCCTAACAGATGATACCTTGTTTGTACCCTTCCATGCAGGTGCATCTGGCTTCTGACCAGTTTTTGTCTGACGACTCATTAGCATTTCTCTGTATAAACATATAACATTCATAAGTCCGATAACTCAACCTTAATGATACAACTCTATAGCATGATTTGAGCAAACAAAGGATAACTTTTCTGAACAATGTATGTAGCTTCCTGCTTATAAGATGTGGTGCACAACACATATATAAACAAGACTCTACTATACATAGCCTGCAAACTCCCTAAGATACGATGTTGCTCTGATAGGAAGTTTGTCAGGCCCTAAACTTGGGTGGCACAACAGGCACCTGATGCACAAACTTAGGCCAAAGCATACCCTGCTGAACCATTTGCCAATGGCACATAGCAGCCACATGCAATCAAGAAAAAAAAGTACATCTCGACTTAAAAATTAGCCCTCGACTGGCGAGGCCCGTATCAATAGATATTTAAAGCAAACAACTACTCTCAATAGCTTATATAAAGCAATAAATAGGAGCACACAAGTCCTATTTGGGCCATCGAGGCCACCATGATATCTAGGAAAGCATAAATGAAATGTGGGTCATCAAGGCCACTAGGATCTCTGTTAAGAAGCTAAAAAAGTTAATACATTGTATGCTAGGCCAACAGGCTTCTATAAGTCCAAAGAAAACAACAAGAAGGCCCAACTGGCCAACAAGCTACAACTAATCAACATACAAGGCCAAAATGGTCACCATTGTAGCTATGCAATCTAACATACTAGTTTTCAAGCCTCTATTAATACAATACTTAGTGGTACAGGGCCTTGACCTACCTAAAAGCATTCAACAACAAAAATGCAAACCTCGTAAGACTCTGGTGATCCCTGGAAGGAAAGGATTCAACCAATATGCTGAAAGGTCAACTATGCTACCCGACGGGTCTATTTGGTCATCGCTCAGGAACTGCATGAATTAATGTAGTATGCCCCCAAGAAATTAGGCATTAATATGAAATAATGTATCGAGCATATAAGGCAAAATAAAAACTAAAACTGAAGAGTAAGGAATGAACAAAAAAGGTCGGAGTAAAATAGAATTACAACACATTACCTTCCTGCAATAAGATACATTTAAACACATAGAAAATAATAACCTGCACTGGCCCCCATAAGCTCAACAAGTACAAATAGAACACAATCACCATAAGTCCTAACAAGACAAAACAATTGCTAAATACCCCTATTGACCCCTTTACCTGGACCTCAGTGATGATCTGATATGAACCATCTGAATGTACTAGTGTCGTGAATCAATACAACTCTTATACTTTATGGTGCAATATAATTGTTTCCTCGTAGGTACATCCTACCCATTCTATAGGGAAAGTCTACCTAAATCATAGGCATGATTTTCCCGCCTTGTAGGCTCAATAGTCTAATATAACAGTTGCCCTGTAGGTACAGGCTGTTTGCCCCATAGGTACAGTCTACCCGGCTTATAGACACGGTCTATCATTCAACCTGTAGGCTCCGAATGCTGCAGTGTCAGTGTATGCTAAGGTCAAAACAAGATTATATGCAGTAGCCAGAGGATAAAAAAAATCCAACAATAGCAAGTGATCATAGCCGACCTCAATATAATCATATCATGCTTTTGTAGGCACTAAGTAAGGAATAGAGTATTACTGCTAGACACGATATCATGTTATGGTAGCAAACTCAATAGTATAAGGTACAGTTGAATAACGACATTATATAGGCTATAAAAAACTTGGGCCTTAAAAGGTCATGCATGAAAGAAAAAATGAAGCCTTAACATACCTTCCAACTAAAGACTCGAAGGTATTTCTATGAAGCTCGCCAACATATCGTAATGCAATAATTTCTAGAATCAATAAGGCTACAAGAACAAGTCATAGTTTGTTGATAAGGCGTTAAAATCATCACAATGATAAGATCACTTTAACTAAAAGAATGACATTATAATTTCTACCAAACAATATTTAATAACCACAACAATAAGCTATCAATATCTCACAAGAGCGGCGAGCTTTCGAGGTAATGTAATAAGGCGTACTTCATGTTGTTTAATTTGACAACCATCATAAGCGACTCCAATAAGAATCACACCAACCCTAAAGTCCCTCCAACACCTTAATACATTAATTAAGACAATAATAACCCAACACAATAAGACAAAGGGATTGCATAGAGCCACGATATTTGAAACACTGCTTTGTGGCTCGAAAATCTATAAAATGACATAAAAACATAAAAATATGAGGGATATGATTGGAGGAAACTTACCTTTACCAGAAGATTCTATTTATCAATCATAACAAACTGCCTCAAATGTTCAACATCATGTTGATGCCACAAGACTAGAAAACACACCAAAATGAATCTTATGTTATAGGAATCAATTTTAAACTTAAAGCCATGAAATTCTAGGCAATGTAGGCATAAAACCTTACCTCAAAGTAGCCCAAATATTTTACCAAACTTAGGAAAAAGATTCCACATGGAAGTCCTTCAACCACAATAAAAAATGATAAGAAATGGCATAAAACAACGCCTGCAACGAGGAGAACACTTTTATGAACTTGGGGCAAGAAGAAATCAAGATAGAAGGAGGTGTTTTCTTACCTACAAGTTTCTGAAACACTTAAAAATGGTTGCTAGAAATTTTTAGCTTCAGAAATTATGAAATTGAAATATTTTTAAGGACAAAAGGCCCTTTTAAAGGCGGCAAAACCCGACCCAGATTCGTGACCCGGGTTTCCCAGATAGTCTACGGTAAAATGATCATAACTTTTTATTCTAATGTTGGTTTCATGAATGGTTTAATATTCTAAAACTACACTCAAAAACTTTTAATTTGGTAGGTCGTGGACATTCTTACTCTTTATAGAATCCTCATCCCAAGACATTCCATTAACAAGATTATATAATAACTTTCCTACACTAAATCTGTCAACTAGAATTTTTGTTTCAAAGCTCTCTTTGGCCTATAACTCTTCGTCTAAAGATTTCAAGTGACTTGTTACACATACTTTTTGCTATAATCACCATTTAAAATTATTCTTCCGATGTCTCATCGACAGTTGATGTGAACGCGATAAATTGGCTCATCAACCAAAAACTCATTATTTTAAACATTACGAAATTATGGGGTGTTACAATTTATTCCTTAACTTGTGCATTTCTCATATCATTTATCTTTCATTCTTAGATCCTAGTGTTTTTTTTTATTTCCGCATTTCTATATTGTATCAACCCAGCTCCACAGGAGGGGCCAGGGCTTTGTAGGCGTGCCCGCCCCTGGCTTCCTCACCTTTAACTGGTGCGATTAACCCACCAAAAGAGTGGCTCCATAGGCGCGGCGGCACCAAACATATCAACAACAATAAACACACTAAGTCCCAAATGGTACCTTGAAATTCACTTGGAATCCCGTGAACACAAAGCAAATATTCTATCCAATTAAACAAATAATATTTTGGACTCAAAGGAATCATCAAAACAACCAACTGAGGTTGGCTTGACCAAATGTTAACCAAATTCAATACTTAAACTAAACTTTCTAAAACTTTTAACCAAGAACCGAAATGAGTCTGAATGCCTTGGAACCCAAACCAAAGGTCACACTAGCCCAAAAACCACCCCTTGGACCTAGCAAAATTGACAAAATTTTCATTCGGGTCTGTCTTTCAAGAATGTTGACCCAGGACAAACAATTCCATGCTCTAAACTGAAAAACTCCCAAAACACTCAACCAAACACCTAGGCAACCATTCCAACCATCCCCGAAGAGCATAAAAGCCTTATGGAAGCTACGGGAAGTGCTAAAACAAGGAAAACACATAAAAAATAAAATGACTAGAAAGGTTCACGTTATAGGCTTACAACAATCATAAATTCATATACAAATTAAAATAAGAGGAATCATAAAGATATATAAGAAAAAAATAAAGAAAAATTATAAAATACACATATATCATTACGACTGCAGAAAGTGAAATTTTATTGGATAAATCCATATTAAATTTTAGATTAAATCTAAAATTCATGATATGTTGACCAAGTCAAATTATTGGTCAAAAAAGTTGAATTAACGTTCAAGTTAAAATAACTTAAATAAAGTCCAAATTACATTTGGGACAGCCTGTTAAGTTGACAAGACAAGTCCAACCAATGTTCTTCAAGGCCAAGGTCCTCTAGATTACTTGGAGACCAAAATACCCCTATGCACCTAGCTCACTGATAAGTTGGTAATCTACTAATTTATTGAGCCTTTATTCATGAATTATTGCCATATTTTGATAAGATTTAGAGGTACTTATTTCCTTTATTGATGCAAATGCAGGTATTCATGGTCACAAGTAGAAAACAAGGATATGGACCCAAAAGAGCTCAAAATGAGATGAAGTGTGAAGGTGATCAAAAGAGAAGAAAAATCTGCCAAGAGGTGTGGCTGCCGTGCGACACGCACAGCGGTTGGTGCGGACTGCACCTCCTTTCACATGACACTTGAAATCAATTGAAGTCACTGGTTTGCTAGAACAAAGTCTTGCAACATGCACAATGGGATATGCATATACACATCGCACCGCATGTCGCATTAAACATCGCGTTGCACGTCTCCCAAAAGGCAATTTTGTCAACTTTTATGTGATGATTTGGGAACTTTCTAAAACCCAATTTGGGCATTATGGTCAATAGTTTTTGATAGTTCTGAATAATTTTTGAATAGTTTTCTATTGAGAAGGGTTCCCAAGTAAGATAGAGGTGTACTTGCTATTCTCTTTTTCAACCTTGTGAAACCACCATTATTGTACAAATTGAGCTTGGATATTGGATATTAGCATACAATGAATGGAAATTTGGATTATCCAATTGGTATAATCTCTTATTTCCTTTGCATGAGTGGATCGTTTACTTGTTTAGGGGTATGTGTATGATGGGTGTTTGAATTTGGGTATGGGTCTTATTCAATTGTGCTTATAATTGCTAAATTGATATGGGTCTATTTAATTCTCCATGTTTTAACTCTAAAATTGATGGTTGCAGATATTGATTGAACTTACTTGGTTTTGTTCTTTCTTGATAGAGAAGTTCATGATTTTGGATGAGAATTCAATAGAGGGTACTTGGGATTTCCACCTAGATTGAGGCTAGAATAGCTTAATTGCCAGAAAAAATACATTTAAGAGTCTAAGCTAGAAATAGTATGACTTACCCAAGCTTGTATTGGTTGGTTGGTGTAGAAATCAGGGTGCTCTAATAGAGACCATTGGATAAATATTTGTGAGATCGAAAGATTGACATTCATGACTAAAACCAATGCTACCCATATCGTTTATGAAGAATTTTCATAATTAAGCAAGTACCTTAACCCATGTTTAAGTCCCATCAGAAACATACCCCTAGTCGTCCTCTCATTTTATACAAACCCATTGTTTACTTTATTGCCTTGCTCGAATTATGATTATGACAGATTCCCAATTCCTTACTCCCTCCAATTTACTTTTCATGTTATTTGAATGATTACTCTATTGGTGATTGATATATGACAATCTTTTTGTAACTCTACCATTCTCTGTGGGATCGACTCTGATACTCGTCGAAAATATAAATTTTATTTTCATCTAACAATCGCTATCACCTCCATATGGAGAGTGTTATTTGAGCATTATCAAAAATGACATCACTGCCAGGGGAATGGTTTTTTAGTAGCCATTTGATTGACGTTTGAAATCACTTTATGAGTTTTTGTTCATTTTTACTTTGTTTTTTTTTCTGATTATTGAACAGGTGTCCTATGAGTGAAGTGGGCGACAATGAAAGCATAGACGGATACATAGATGCAGCCCCTGAGCCTGCAATCTAAGGTGGGGTTGGTGCAATCCACCTACCTCCCATTGTTGGCAACATTGTGTTTCATGTTACAAGCACCATGCTCGACCTCATCCAAATGAAAGGATTGTTTAGAGGAGCTGCACATATGGATGAAAATAGGCATACAAAACTTCATAGAGATATGCCAGCCCTTTATTTTCAGCAACATCCCTCAAGAGTCCATTCGACTTCATTTATTTCCCTTGTCCCTCTTGGGAGAAGAGACGACATGGTTAGAAGAGCTTCCGGAAGGCTCAATCACCACATGGAATGGTCTTGTCAAAGTATTTATGGTGAGATTCTTTCCTGCATCAAGAATGATACAATTGTGGGATAAAATCACTAATTTTCATCAACTCCAAGATGATCTATTACATGAGGCATGGCTGAGATTTAAAAAGAAACTTTTGTTGTGCGCCAACCACGGATTCCCAAATAATGTCCTTCTCCAAAGCTTTTATAAGGCTTTGAATTCAATGAACAAGTCCATGGACAACTACCTTGTGGGTGGAACATTCATGGACCAACCATATTGTGTTGCCTTGGCCCTTTTATAATTGATGACCAAGACGAATCATGCTTCGCGTAGTAGAGAGTAGATGTTCCCATGCGTGTGACCTCATCTATTTTGACAAATGAAATGCATCATAAAGATGAGGAAAGAGATGAAACTATGGCTAAGATGCTAACGCAAATTGATCTTTTGGCCAAACATATAATGGGGGTTGGTAATACTAAGAGTGTGAATGCTGTAAGTACTCCAAAGCTCAAATACAATTATGGGTATATCTTTACTATTATGGATGGGAAGATTTGATAATTTTTGGTTGGTTCTCAACTCCAGTATTGGTACCCTAGAGAGAAGAATCATGGTTGGATCAAAGATAAAGAGCGGGAAGGCAATTAGAGAGATCGTGAGAGAGAAGGTGATCGATATAATCACCGGAGTTCCAATCCTTATGTGCCTCCACCTAATGCCGATGCCCATATATATCATCCCACCGTGAGCAACCCCGGACATTCAAAAATTGAAGATATAATATCTTTAGTCTTGACGAAGTTTGAGTTAACTAATAGTGGGGTGAAGGATCTAAAGAGCGAAGTGTCGACTCTTCATCAAATAGTGAGCTCACACTCAGCTTCTATCAAGCATCTTGAGGCTTAAATGAATTACTTATCCTCACAAATGAATCTTTTCATGAAGGGGACACTTCTAAGTGACACTCTGGCAAACCCAAAGAATGACGCCCATGTTATTGCAATAGTCACTAGGAGGGAACGAATGTGTAGCGGGGTGAAGAAGTCATCTAGTGATTATAGTGGAGCCACATGACGTAATAGAAGAAGAAATTGTGCTTCAGGAAAAGGTGGATGAAAGTCTGGTTGTTGGGGTGAAGCTTAGTTCACCCAATGTGAATTCTAATAATGATGATCTATGTGAAGAGAAGGATGCAGGTGTTCCTCTTTCTCAAGTTGTTGTTGATGTTGAGAAGGATGCTCCTAGCATACCAAGTGTGCCATTGCCTATGCCAAAAAGGCCTCCTCCTTACCTGCAAAGGTTAACCAAAAAGAAAAAGCGGAAACAATTCAAAAGCTTGTTGACATGTTCAGGAAACTATCTATTAACATCCCTTTGGTAGATACGCTAACGCAAATGCCCGTGTATGAAAAGTTCATGAATGAGCTTCTCAAAAAGAAGTGTGTAGTTGATGTGGGTACCATGGAAATACCACACAGTTGTAGTGCTATAATGACAAGTAATATTGTAAAATTGGAAGACCCAAGTGCATTCACCATTCCTTGCACTATCAGGGTGTTTGTGTTCTAGAAGGCTTTGTGTAATCTAGGGGCATGTATCAACTTGATGCCTCTCATTATATTCAAGAAGTTATGTTTATGTACTCCCAAGTATACACTGATGAGATTGCTCATGGCCTATCGGTCCATCAAATGGCCGGCAGGTACTTTATTTTATGTATTGATCAAAGTCGACAAGTTCATCCTACTCGCCGATTTTTTATCTTGAATTGTGAAGTGGATATTGAGGTGCCCATCATATTAGAGCGACCATTATTGGCAACCGAGAGAGTGTGGTTGATGTGGAACTCGGAGAACTCAAATTCCAGGTTGGAAGCAAAGAAGTGACCTTTAATGTATGCCAACCTACGAGACCACCGGATGAGCTTCGAGTAGTGTATGTGATCAATGTGGAGGGAAAGATGGTGTATTCCCATGATAAGTTTGTGGTGAAAGAGGTACCCGATGTTTCCACCTGGAAACAAAACAATGCTATGAAGATGTTAATGGAGCAATTCCCATGCTTGCTATGGGGCTACGCCAATCATATTGGCATGCTCTCCCACAATTATTGAGGTTGAGGTACTATTGTCGAGCCGCGACGTAAAATCAAGCGCTTCTTGGGAGGCAACCCAAGTGTGTTTACTTTATTTTTTCTATCTTTTGTTTATTTTGGTGTGTTTTTAGAAATGCATGGAGAGGAAAAAAGACCAAGTGGAAAAAGAAGACAAAAAGAGGACGTGTAGAAGCCCGTGTGGTTCACACATGCAGTTGTGCATGTCGTACGAGCCAACGCCCCCCAAACTAAAAAACTGGAAGAAAAATTATAAGTTGGAGGTGATGTGCGCTGGGCTATGCATTTCGCACAAGCCATTGTGTGTGTCACACCTCCATCGCACCACTAAGCAGAAAGCTGGGAAAATTTTGGGCAAGAAATTAGCTGGTGTGGAGCAATGTACGAGCCGCACAAGGACTTGTGCAAATCGCACATCGCGGCACACCAAGGTAAGTTTTAAAATTTGTTTGACCTACCCATTGACTGACCCGGTGACTTTTCTTCTTCTTCTTTTTATAAACCCGCCACCCTTCTTCTTCTTTGTCACATTCTCCCTCACAAATTCTTAAAAATTCCTCAAACTTCCACCAAAATCTTCCTCTCTCTCACCCAAAAAGGAGATGAAGTGTGAAGGTGATCAAAAGAGTAGAAAAATTTGTCGAGAGGTGTTGCCACCATGCGGCACATACAATGGCTGGTATGGACTGCACATCCCTTCACATGATGCTTTAAATCAACTAAAGTCACTGGTCTGCTAGAACAGAGTCGTGCGATATGCACAATGGGATGTGAGAATGCACGTCGTGTTGCACGTCTCTCGAAAGGCTTTTTGTTAACATTTATATGATGATTTGGGAACCTTGTAAAACCCAATTTGGGCATTGTACTCAATATTTTTTGATAGTTATAAATAGTTTTTGAATAGTTTTCCATTATAAAGATTCCCAAGGAAGATAGAGGTGTACTTGCTATTTCTCTTCTTCAACCTTGTGAAACCACCATTATTGTACAAATTCATCTTGGATATTGGATATTAGCATAAAATGAATGGAAATTTTGATTGCCCAATTGGTATAATCTCTTATTTCCTTAGCATGAGTGGCTAGTTTCTTTTTCTAGGGGTATGTGTATGATGGGTGTTTGAATTTGGGTATGGGTCTTGTTTAATTGTGCTTATAATTGATAAATTTATATGGGTCTATTGAATTCTTCACGTTTTAACTCTAAAATTGATGGTTACAAATATTGATTGAACTTACTTGGTTGTGTTCTTGCTTGAAAGAGAAGTTTATGATTTTGGATGAGAATTCAATAGTGGGTTCTTGGGATTTTCACCTAGATTGAGGCTAGAAATAACTTAATTGCCAGAAAACACCCATTTAAGAGTCTAAACTAGAAATAGTATGACTTTTACAAGCTTGTATTAGTTGGTTGGTGTTGAAACTATGGTGCGCGAATAGAGACCATTGGGTAAATGTTTGTGAGATCAAAAGATTGACATTCATGACTGTAATGACCCTTCCGGTCATTTCCACGTATACGTTTTCCTTGTGCCGTTAGAGCTTGTTTAAAGTGGCCCCAAGTCATTTAAGGCTTGTCAAGACCGGTAGTTTGGTGTCGGGTCCATTTGTTTGGTCGTATGATAAGTTTTGAAGTCAAGCAAGTCGGCAAAAGTTATCGTAAGTTCTTTAATAAATTTTTTGAACTTTGGGTAAAATGTCTCAGAGCTTTTCTCTCAATATATAAAGAGTTAGAAGTCCCCAAAAATACCAAATCGAAGGACTACGAATCTAGTTTCCAACATACAAAACCTCACGTCCAACTGATCTCTGAGTAAAAAGTTATAACTATTTTATCGCGGACTGTCTAGCAGAAACCGAGTTGCGAACCGGGTCGCGAACCGGGTCGGGTCAAAACCGATTTAAAGCCTCAACTTCACATTTTAAAATGCCATTTCAGTTCTGAAACAGTGAGAAAACATAAGGGAGGGTTCCGAGGGAGTTCTTGAGTATCAAAATCGTGCTATGGTGAATTGCGTACCTAAATATAAGAATTTTATTAGCATCGCGCGTATATTTGGAAATATTTTATTTTAAAGTTATATTTTTTTATTATTCTTTTTAAAAAAAAGTATTTTAAAGGTCTATGAAAACTATTTTTGTTACGATATAATTGTATATGTATTTATTTTATAAGGTTTTTATACATTGTAATATTTTAACGGAAATAGTAAATTTAGTTATGTTAAAAATTATTATTATAATATAGTAGGTTTTATTTGAAATGATTTTCTATTAATTATGGTATATTCAAAAAGCTATATTTATTTTACCACGAACTTATGTAATACCCGAGTAGATATATATTGGGAAATAAATATGTTGGGTGTCACCTCCACCTCACACGTGGAGGTGGAGGGAATGTCCAGCAAAGTTAATAGGTAAGTGGTGGCATCACTGGAAGGTTTATCATTCAAGTAATTTATAAATTGTCCCTTATGATTATTACTTTCCAATTACAAATTGTTAATGAAAACAAAGACCAATTCGTTCATTGTTTTAATTACTGTGCGTGTGATGATATATAGATAGGTACTCCACCTTGTTCTTTCATTCTTGGTTTCCAAGTCAAGCAAATTTATTTGATCAATTTTGCTGTTAATCCACGCTAAAGAAACGTTCTTGCGGGAAATTATTTTCGCGTTGGGTTTGATTTTTGGTTAGTTTCTCGGAGCATTTCGGGTTTGAACATCGTTGTTCCAGCAGCTTGTCATCGGAAGACAGGTAGGTTACGGTTTATTTTTCCTAGACTCCGCATATATAGGATAAAATTGTATTAATGGGCATCCTTGGGTTGGTTTATTAGGTTGGTACCACAGACCTCAACCGCTTTATTCATGTCCGCCTACTTTTGTTCCTCCGTTGCCTGTAGTACTTGCCGATATATTTTATTTACCCTTGTGGTCCTGTGAGGCTTTGTTGACTCTGGAACATAGAAGGTGGGATTTTGGGAATGTCCGCGAGTCCCGGGCATAGAATTATCCTTCTAGGCTGGTTATGCTTGCTGAGTAGCTGTGGGCCTGTGCAAGGTCGATAGGTTGATTGTGAGCTGCTGGGCAGCTATTGTGTTTAATCATACCATTTCCATGCATATAAAGAGATTTTATACATGTTTTACTACGGTTTGGGCTTCGGGCCTACTGACACTATTTTCTAAACCTTGCATGGCCCGGGGGCCTGTTTTTTATGGAAATAATTTGGAAATGGTTTGATTTAACTTGTGAATATTCTTGGGTAACAGAAAGTAAAATCATGATTTAAATCACCAGTTTTACAATTAACTCTAGACTCGGCAGGGCCGGGGTGCTAGTTGAGTTTTCTTGCTATTTGAGATAATTTTAGCCCCGGTCGGACCGAGCACCCGAGATGACTTTCTACTGTTTAGACCCAGTTATACCCGGGTATCCTTGGAGGGGTTTTTTTGAGAAATTTTCCTACTACTTTAGTCCTGAACAGGGTCTGGGCATGCGTATTCGAGACTGGGTCTCTATCTTGAACCCGGACTTGCTTCCGGATGACATGTTTTGATACTGAGTTTTAGTATGCGGTCAGGGACCTCTATGGACCTTGCCATCCGGGCCTTGGGCTTCGGGCTGCGTGTGCCGGAGGAAGGGTATACGGTGGAGTAGAGGTATACGGGCAGTGTCCTTCCATGGAACCTACCTGCTGGGCCGGATCGGCACCGTTTGAGGCTCCACCCTTGTTTGTTGTTTGTTGATTGTATGCTCCGGTAGTATGGGATGCCGCAGGGTTTGTTTTCACTTGGTTTTGTTCCTCGGTAGTATGGGCGGCCAGGGGACTGTAGGTAGACTCTTACTATTTACTTACAGAATTGTTCCCTGTTACAGTTAAGTATGGAATTGGTTATTGCCACACTGTTAGTTTCTGGATTTGAGATTGATATGATTAGTTGAGTTTGATTCATGTCTCTGAGCATGTCTATCATTACTCTTTCCCTCTTCTTATACTTGAGGTTACCGGTATACCATCCATTTCGTAAACTTATTATGTATACACTGTTATTGCAAGGACCCCAGGTGTGTTACTTCTTACTTCCACCAGTACCTATGGTGTGTATATTCTGCTTACTGGCCTCACATATGGTTCTGTTGATTTCCCTCTAGGCTAGTTCCTGTGTACCTTTCGTTGATTTCTGTGACTGTTTGCTTCTATTCTGTCTGTTACTACGCTTTTATCTTATATGTGCCCAGTCGGCCTATGATACCTACTGGGTACCTTATGCTTCGCATTTGGTGCTCACCCTACCCCCCTGAATCTTTGGGTGCAGATCCTAGCATGGGCCATCGCTGTTAGATCACTGTGATTCATTCTTGGAGATCTTTTGGGGACTACTTCAGACTGAGGGTGAGCTCTTGGCGATCGGAGTTTAGCTTTAGTTTATCTTTTGCTTCATGTACTCTATTACCATTCAGAGACACCTGTATATATTGTTATCTATGCTCTTCGTCTTGTTCCCTTATTTGTTAGATAGTAGCCCATTACTAATTATCCTGTGCTACGAGGATTTGTTCACCTACCGGGGGTTGTAGGTGCCATCATGACTGAGAAATTGGGTCATGACAACTTGGTATCAGAGCTTTAGGTTCACCGGTGTCATCGGTATAGGAGCCAATGTCTAGTAGAGTCCTGCGGATCAGGGCGGAGACATCCGTACTCAATCTTTGGGAGGCTACAGTGATATTTTAGGAAATTTGACTCTTTCATTTCTTCTGTGTCGTGCGTGGAACCCTTGAAATTTCTGGAAATCTCATTTGTTCTACTTCATTCTTCCGCAGATGGTTCGTACGAGATCATCGGCATCACGCGGAGATGAGCCTTCCACTCCAGCTAAGTGTCGAGGACGCCCTCGAGTAGCGGCACCTGCTAGAGCTTCTAGGGTGGAGATAGAGCCCGAGAAGCATGTGGATCAGGGGGCATCCCAGGTACCACCAGCACCATCTCCAGCTCCATCTCCAGTACCAGTTCTAGTGCCCACCTTTGTGCCAGCTCCAGCCCTGCCGAGTCTAGCGTTATGCCCGGGCACCCTTGGAGGGGTTTTTTTGAGATATTTTCCTACTACCTTAGTCCTGGACAGGGTCCGGGCATGCATATTCGAGACTGGGTCTCTATCTTGAACCCGGACTTGCTTCCGGATGACATTTTTTTATACTGAGTTTTAGTATGGGGTCAGGGACCTCCATGTACCTTGCCATCCTGGCCTGGGGCTTCAGGATGCGTGTGCCGGAGGAAGGGCATATAGTGGAGTAGACGTATACGGGCAGTGTCCTTCCATGGAACCTACCTGCAGGGCCGGATCGGCACCGGAGGAGGTACATACAGAGATACCATTTCACTTGAGATCTTCATACATCATATCATTCATTGTTTGAGGCTCCACCCTTGTTTGTTGTTTGTTGATTGTACGCTCCGGTAGTATGGGATGCCAGAGGGTTTGTTTTCACTTGGTTGTGTTCCTCGGTTGTATGGGCGGTCGGGGGTATGTAGGTAGACTCTTACTATTTACTTACAAAATTGTTCCCTGTTACGGTTAAGTATGGAATTGGTTACTGCTAGACAGTTAGTTTCTGGATTTGAGATTGATATGATTAGTTGAGTTTGATTCATATCTCTGAGCATGTCTATTATTACTCTTTCCCTCTTCTTATACTTGAGGTTACCGGTATACTGTCCATTTCGTAAACCTATTATGTATACACTGTTATTGCAAGGACCCAGGTGCGTTACTTCTTACTTCAACCTGTGCCTATGGTGTGTATATTCTGCTTACTGGCCTCACATGTGGTTCTGTTGATTTCCCTCTGGGCTAGTTCCTGTGTACCTTTCGTTGATTTCTGTGACTTCTTGCTTCTATTTTGTCTGTTACTACGCTTTTATCTTATATGTGCCCAGTCGGCCATACCTACTGGGTACCTTATGCTTCACATTTGGTGCTTACCCTATCCCCTGCATCTTTGGATGCAGATCCTAGCATGGTCCATCACCGTTAGATCACTGTGATTCGTTCTTGGAGATCTGTTGGGGAAAACTTCAGACTGAGGGTGAGCTCTTGGCGATTGGAGCTTAGCTTTAGTTTATCTTTTGCGTCATGTACTCTATTACCATTCAGAGACACCTGTATATATTGTTTTGGATCGTTTCCACTCCATGTATGTATTTTTGGCTCTATACTATGATACCAGGTCTTGGGGTTTGGTTTAGTTTCCGCATATGTATATATATATATATATATCCCTGTTATCTATTCTCTTCGTCTTGTTCCCTTATTTGTTAGATAGTAGCCCATTATTAACTGTCCTGGGCTATGGGGATTGGTTCACCTATCGGGGGTTGTAGGTGCTATCATGACCGAGAAATCGAGTCGTGACAATTTGGTATCAGAGCTTTAGGTTCACCAGTGTCATCGGTATATGAGCCAATGTCTAGTAGAGTCCTGCTGATCGGGGCGGAGACGTCCATACTCAATCTTTGGGAGGCTACAGTGACATTTTAGGAAATTTGACTCTTTCATTTCTTCTGTGTCGCGCGTGGAACCCTTGAAATTTTTGGAAATCTCATTTGTTCTACTTCATTCTTCTGCAGATGGTTCGTACGAGATCATTGTCATCACGCGGAGATGAGCCTTCCACTCCAGCTAAGGGTCGAGGATGCCCTCGAGTAGTGGCACATGCTAGAGCTTCTAGGGTGGAGATAGAGCCCGAGCAGCATGTGGATCAGGGGGCAGCCCAGGTACCACCAGCACCAGCTCCAGTACCAGCTCTAGTTCCCACCTCTGTGCCAGCTCCAGCCGCAGCTCAGTCTCCAGATATTCGGGGATTACTATTACAGCTTTTGGGTATGATTGGAGAGCGGCCTTCTGAGGTAGCGCAGACATCCGCTCAGGGGGCAGCCCTGGGTGCACAGATCTTAGGAGCGCAACCGGCTACTATGGCTCCCCATGCATAGGTCATTCCAGTTACATCTGTTGCACAGCCTCTTGCTCCTCGCCCAGTTATGACAGTGTTAGAGCAGAAGGCGTTGGGTAGGTTTTTGAGGTTAGCACCTCCGAGGTTTGCTGGTATTTCTGGACAGGATCCACATGACTTTATTACTACCTGTGAGGAGATGTTGCATCATTTGGGTTTGTTGGAGACTCACGGGGTTGGTTATACTACCTATCAGTTGGAGGGCCCAGCAAAGTTATGGTGGAGGGCCCAGATTGCTTGTAGACCATCGTCGTCACCTCCTTTGACCTGGTCTGAGTTTTATGAGGCCTTTATGGCCAAGTACCTACCTCAGAGTGATCGGGAGCGTCGCAGGGAGCAGTTTACTCACCTTGTGCAGGGGTCTACAACTATCTCGGAGTATGAGACCCGTTTTCATCAGCTAGCACCGTTTGGAGCTATGATCATGCCTATTGAGGCAGATAGGATTTGCTGATTTGTATGGGGTTTGAAGCCAGAGATCAGGCAGCCAGCTGAGATATTGATTGCCGGTGGTCGGTCATTTTAGGCTATCGTAGACTATGCCCGTACTGTGGAGGACTTACAGCGACATGATCAGGGGTCCAGAGATAAGAGGCCTCGACATCAGGGTGTTTATAGTGGTTCCATATATGGTGGTAGAGGTCCTGGCCAGTGGAGCCGGAGTTATCAGCCACAGCAACACCAGGGTCAGTTCAGCCGACCGGTTCAGGCTTCCCTTCGTACTTTTGGTAGTACCCAGTTCGAGCAGGGGCAGAGCAGCCATCAGGGCTATAGCAGCCAGTCTTCGAGGGGTACAGTTTTTGGGGCATCAGGTCGTGGTGGTCATATGGGATCTGCTGGTTCATCTCGACTGAGTAGGCCATCAGGGGCTTGTTTTACTTGTGGTGCGATTGGTCATTTTGCTAGAGATTGCCCTCAGCAGGGTACAGTTTAGCTGGCCGAGCCTTTATGAGTAGTTCAGCTTTCGGCTAGAGGGGGTGGTCGTCAGGGTAGAGGTGGTGCTCCGCGCGGCAGAGCAGGTGGTAGGGATGGCAGTCGAGCAGGTGGAGGTCATCGTCAGTTTTACGCGGTCCCTAGGAGACCAGAGGCAGAGGCCTCAGATGCTGTGATTACAGGTACGATTTATGTGTGCCATCAGTCTGCTATGACTTTATTTGATCCTGGATCCACTTGTTCATATGTATCTGCCTATTTTTTGCCTTGTTTGGGGTTGGCTAGTGAGCCATTATATGTTCCTGTTTCTGTTTTGACCCCAGTAGGAGATTCCTTAGTAGTGGATCGGATTATGAGATCTTGTATGCTATCTATTGGTGATTCAAAGACTTGGGGTGATTTGATGATTCTTGATATGCTAGATTTTGATGTGAGACTGGGCATGGACTGGTTATCCCCTCACCGTGTGGTTTTGGATTGTTATGCCAAGACCATTACCATAGTTGTGCCCGGTGTATCCCCGGTTGTGTGGTAGGGTTCTGTTAGCCATGCACCATCTGGGATCATCTCTTGTCTTCGAGCTAGGAAGTTGATTTCCCGTGGGTGTTTAGCTTATCTAGCATATGTCCGAGATGTTAGTGCTGACCCTACTTCTCCAGAGTTTGTTCCTGTGGTTAGAGACTTCCTCGATGTGTTTCCTACCGACCTGCCAGGCCTTCCACCTGAGAGAGATATTGATTTCGCTATTGAGCTAGAGCCGGGCACCAGGCCCATTTCTATTTCTCCTTACCGTATGGCTCCTACTGAGTTGAGGGAGCTTAAGGAGCAGCTCCAGGATCTGTTAGCTAAGGGGTTTATTAGACCTAGTGTGTCACCTTTGGGTGCTCCTGTTCTCTTCGTTAAGAAGAAGGATGGGTCGATGCGCATCAGTATTGATTATCGGCAGCTGAATAGGATGACAGTGAAGAATAGGTATCCGATGTAGAGGATTGATGACTTGTTTGACCAGCTTCAGGGTTCAGTCGTGTTTTTGAAGATTGATTTGAGGTCTGGCTACCATCAGTTGAGGATTAGGGCGGAGGACATCCCTAAGACAGCATTCAGGACACGTTATGGCCATTATGTGTTCCTGGTGATGTCTTTTGGGTTGACTAATGCCCCAGCAGCCTTTATGAACTTGATGCACAGGGTTCTTGGACCGTATTTGGACTCATTTGTGATAGTTTTTATAGACGACATCTTGGTATACTCGCATAGTAGAGATGAGTATGAGCAGCACTTGAGGGTTATACTCCAGACTTTGAGAGATCATCGGCTTTATGCCAAGTTCTCAAAGTGTGAGTTTTGGCTTGACTCAATTGCATTCCTAGGGCACGTGGTGTCTAAGGATGGGATTAGGGTTGACCCGGGAAAGATTTTTGCGGTTTGTGATTGGCCTAGACTTACTACTGCTACTGAGGTCCGCAGCTTTATTGGGTTAGCAGGTTACTACCGATGGTTTGTTGAGGGATTCTCTTCCATAGCATCAACATTGACTATGCTGACTAGGAAGGATGTCCCATTTCAGTGGTCAGATCAGTGTGAGGATACCTTCCAGAGGCTTAAGGCCTTATTGACATTAGCTCCAGTTTTGAATTTGCTGGTTGAGGGTCAGAGCTTCTCCATGTACTGTGATGCTTCTGGGGTTGGTCTTGGTTGTGTGTTGATGCAGAAGGGTCGAGGCAGCTGAAGGTTCACGAGCGCAACTACCCCACTCATGACTTAGAGTTGGCAGCGGTAGTTTTCGCGCTCAAGATCTGGAGGCATTATATATATGGTGTTCAGTGTGAGATCTTCACTGATCACCGTAGTCTTCAGTATATCACGAGTCAGCGAGAGTTGAACTCGAGACAGAGAAGATGGGTCGAGTTACTGAAGGACTATGACTTCACTATTCTGTATCATCCGGGCAAGGCAAACGTGGTAGCGGATGCCTTGAGTCGGAAGGCAGTGAGTATGGGTAGCCTAGCTTTTCTTTTAGTTTCAGAGTGACCGTTGTCCTTGGACATCCAGTCCTTGGCTAACCGTTTGGTTAGGCTTGACTTGTAGGATCCTAGCAGAGTTTTCGCCAATGTTGAGGTTCGTTCTACCTTGATTGATCAGATTCAGAGCCGTCAGTTTGAGGATCAACAGTTGTCTGACCTTCGTGATCGGGTTGTTCAGGGTGAGACCAGTCGGGCTACCCTAGATTTAGATGGGGTTCTGAGGTTTGATAGTCGCCTTTGTGTTCCGAGGATTAGTGATTTGATTCAGTTGATACTTTATGAGGCACATTGTACTAGATACTCCATTCACCTTGGCACAACAAAGATGTATGGAGACTTGAGGCAGTTTTACAGGTGGAGTGGTATGAAGTGGGATATAGCATATTTTGTATCTCGATGCTTGAACTGTCAGCAGGTTAAGTTCGAGCATATGAGACCTGGTGGTTTGATGAAGCGACTTCCCATTCCTGAGTGAAAGTGGGAAGGGATTACTATGGACTTCGTTGTTGGTTTGCCTCGTACTTCTCATGGGTTTGATTCCATATGGGTGATTGTTGATAGGTTGACTAAGTCAGCACATTTCTTGCCTGTTCATAATTCTTATGGTGCAGAGAGGTTAGCTCAAATCTACCTTCGTGAGATTGTTCGGTTGCATGGGGTCCCAGCTTCTATTATTTCAGACCGCGGCACTCAGTTCACATCTCAGTTCTGGAGGGCTATTCAGCGAGATTTGGGTACAGAGGTTAACCTTAGAACCGCTTTCCACCCTCGAACAGATGGCCAGTCTGAGAGGACCATTCAGATTCTGGAGGACATGCTTCGGGCCTGTATTCTTGACTTTGGAGGTTCTTGGGATCAGTTTGTTCCCTTTTCAGAGTTTGCTTATAATAACAGCTTCCATTCGAGTATTGGCATGGCACCTTTTGAGGCCTTGTATGGTAGGCGTTGCAGATCGCCGATTGGTTGGTTTGATGGTTCTGAATCTAGGCCACAGAGCACAGATTTGCTTCGAGATTCCTTAGATCAGGTTCAAGCGATTCAGGACAGACTTCGGGCAGCTTAGAGCAGGCAGAAGAGTTATGCTGATCGTAGGCTATGTGCCTTGGAGTTTAGTGTCGGTGACTTGGTGTTTCTCCGTGTATCGCCCATGAAGGGCGTGATGAGATTTGGTAGGCGGGGCAAGCTTAGCCCTAGGTACATTGGGCCATTTGAGATTCTTCAGAGGGTTGGTAGTGTTGCCTATCAGTTAGCCTTGCCTCCGATGTTTTCAGCTATACATCCTGTATTTCATGTTTCGATGTTGCGTCGGTATGTCCCAGATGAGTCTCATGTGTTGCAATGGGATTCAGTTCAGTTGGGTGAGGGTTTAGCCTTTGTTGAGGAGCCGACGGCTATTTTGGCCAGAGATGTCAGGAGATTGAGGTCTCGAGAGATCCCGGTTGTTAAGGTTCAGTGGAGGCACCGTCCAGTTGAGGAGTCTACCTGGGAGACCGAGAGAGATATGCGAGCTCAGTACCCACAACTGTTTGAGCCTTCAGGTACCCCCTTGACCTTGACTTTCGAGGACGAAAGTCCTTTTTAGTAGTGGATGATGTAATGACCCTTCCTGTCATTTCCACGTATACATTTTCCTTGTGTCGTTAGAGCTTGTTTGTAGCGGCCCCAAGTCATTTAAGGCTTGTTGGGACCGGTAGTTCGGTGCCGGGTCCATTTTTTTGGTCGTATGATAAGTTTTGAAGTCAAGCAAGTCGGCAAAAGTTATCGTAAGTTCTTTAATAAATTTTCTGAACTTTGGGTAAAATATCTCAGAGCTTTTATCTCAATATATAAAGAGTTAGAAGTCCCCCACAATACCAAATCTAAGGTCTACGAGTCTAGTTTCCAACGTACAAAACCTCATGTCCAACTGATCTCGGAGTAAAAAGTTATGACTGTTTTACCGCGGACTGTCTGGCAGAAACCAGGTTGCAAATCGGGTCGCGAACCGGGTCGGGTCAAAACCGATTTAAAGCCTCAACTTCACGTTTTAAAACGCCATTTCAGTTCTGAAATAGTGAGAAAACATAAGGGAGGGTTTCGAGGGAGTTCTTGAGTATCAAAATCGTGCGATGGTGAATTGCGTACCTAAATATAAGAATTTTATTAGCATCGCGCGTATATTTGGAAATATTTTATTTTAAAGTTATATTTTTTTATTATTCTTTTTAAAAAAAAGTATTTTAAAGGTCTATGAAAAATATTTTTGTTACGATATAATTGTATATGTATTTATTTTATAAGGTTTTTATACATTGTAATATTTTAACGGAGATAGTAAATTTAGTTATGTTAAAAATTATTATTATATTATAGTAAATTTTAGTTGAAATGATTTTCTATTAATTATGGTATATTCAAAAAGCTATATTTATTTTACCACGAACTTATGCAATACCCGAGTAGATATATATTGGGAAATGAATATGTTGGGTGTCACCTCCACCTCACACGTGGAGGTGGAGGGAGTGTCCAGCAAAGTTAATAGGTAAGTGGTGGCATTACTGGAAGGTTTATCATTCAAGTAATTTATAAATTGTCCTTTATGATTATTACTTTCCAATTACAAATTGTTAATGAAAACAGAGACCAATTCGTTCATTGTTTTAATTACTGTGCGTGTGATGATATATAGATAGGTACTCCACCTTGTTCTCTCAGTCTTGGTTTCCAAGTCAAGCAAATTTATTCGATCAATTTTGCTGTTAATCCACGCTAAAGAAACGTTCTTGTGGGAAATTATTTTCGCGTTGGGTTTGATTTTTGGTTCGGAGTTTCTCGGAGCATTTCGGGTTTGAACATCATTGTTCTAGCAGCTTGTCATCGGACGCCAGGGAGGTTACGGTTTATTTTCCCTAGACTCCGCATATATAGGATAAAATTGTATTAATGGGCATCCTTGGGTTGGTTTATTAGGTTGTTACCACAGACCTCGACCGCTTTATTCATGTCCGCCTACTTTTGTTCCTCCGTTGCTTGTAGTACTTGCCGATATATTTTATTTACCCTTGTGGTCCTGTGAGGCCTTGTTGACTCTTGAACATAGAAGGTGGGATTTTGGGAATGTCCGCGAGTCCCAGGCATAGAATTATCCTTCTAGGCTGGTTATGCTTGCTGAGTAGCGGTGGGCCTGTGCAGGGTCTATAGGTTGATTGTGAGCTGCTGGGCAGCTATTGTGTTTAATCATACCATTTCCATGCATATAAAGAGATTTTATACATGTTTTACTACGGTTTGGGATTCGGGCATACTGACACTATTTTCTATACCTTGCATGGCCCGGGCCCGTTTTTTATGGAAATAATTTGGAAATGGTTTGATTTAACTTGTGAATATTCTTGGGTAACAGAAAGTAAAATCATGATTTAAATCACCAGTTTTACGATTAATGCTAGACTCGGCAGGGCCGGGGTGCTAGTTGAGTTTTCTTGCTATTTGAGATAATTTTAGCCTCGGTCGGACCGAGCACCCGAGATGACTTTCTACTGTTTAGACCCGGTTATGCCCGGGCACCCTTGGAGGGGTTTTTTGAGATATTTTCCTACTACTTTAGTCCTGGACAGGGTCTGGGCATGCATATTCGAGACTGGGCCTCTATCTTGAACCCGGACTTGCTTCCGAATGACATGTTTTGATACTGAGTTTTAGTATGGGGTCAGGGACCTCCATGGACCTTGCCATCCGGGCCTGGGTCTTCGGGCTGCATGTGCCGGAGGATGGGTATACGATGGAGTAGAGGTATACGGACAGTGTCCTTCCATGGAACCTACCTGCTGGGCCGGATCGGCACCGGAGGAGGTACATACAGAGATACCATTTCACTTGAGATCTTCATGCATCATATCATTCATTGTTTGAGGCTCCACCCTTGTTGGTTGTTTGTTGATTGTACGCTCCGGTAGTATGGGATGCCGGAAGGTTTGTTTTTACTTGGTTGTGTTCCTCGGTTGTATGGGCGGCCGGGGGACTGTAGGTAGACTCTTACTATTTACTTACAGAATTGTTCCCTGTTACGGTTAAGTATAGAATTGGTTACTGCTAGACTGTTAGTTTCTGGATTTGAGATTGATATGATTAGTTGAGTTTGATTCATGTCTCTGAGCATGTCTATCATTACTCTTTCCCTCTTCTTATACTTGAGGTTACCGGTATACCGTCCATTTTGTAATATTATGTACACGCTGTTATTGCAAGGACCCCAGGTGCGTTACTTCTTACTTCCACCTGTGCCTATGATGTGTATATTCTGCTTACGGGCCTCACGTGTGGTTCTGTTGATTTCTCTCTGGGCTAGTTCCTGTGTACCTTTCGTTGATTTCTGTGACTGCTTGTTTCTATTCTGTCTGTTACTACGCTTTTATCTTATATGTGCCCAGTCGGCCTATGATACCTACTGGGTACCTTATTATTCGCATTTGGTGCTCACCCTACCCCCCTGCATCTTTGGGTGCAGATCCTAGCATGGGCCATCGTCGTTAGATCACTGTGATTCGTGCTTGGAGATCTGTTGGGGACTACTTCAGACTGAGGGTGAGCTCTTGGCGATCGGAGCTTAGCTTTAGTTTATCTTTTGCTTCATCTACTCTATTACCATTAAGAGACACCTGTATATATTGTTTTGGATCGTTTGCACTCCATGTATGTAGTTTTGGCTCTCTACTATGATACCAGGTCTTGGGGTTTGGTTTAGTTTCTGCATATGTATATATATATATATATCCCTGTTATCTATTCTCTTCGTCTTGTTCCCTTATTTGTAAGATAGTAGCCCATTACTAACTGTCCTGGGCTATGGGGATTGGTTCACCTACCGGGGGTTGTAGGTGCCATCATGACCAAGAAATCGGGTCGTGACAATGACTAAAACCAATGCTACTCATATCGTTTATTAAGAATTTGCATAATTAAGCACGTAACTTAACCCATGTTTAAGTCCCATCGAAAACATACCCCTAGTCGTCCTCTCATTTGATACAAACCCGTTGTTTATTATATCCTTGCTTGAATTGCGATTGTGACAGTTTTTCTATTCCTTACTCCCCCTAATTTACTTTTTATGTTATTTGAATAATTACTCTATTGGTGATTGATATACGATAATGTTTTGGCAACTCTACCATTCTCTGTGGGATCGACTCCAACACTCGTCGAAAATATAAATTTTGTTTTTCTCTGACAATTTCTATCACCTCCATATGGAGAGTTTTATTTGAGAATTATCACTCACACCTATATAAAAGGGTCTTCATAAGGCTATACAAATACATATAAAATACATAGAGAAGCTCTACTCGTTAGAGGTGATTTGCAAGTCTTTCTCATACAAAGAAGTCTTTGTCTCCAAGTGGTGAACCATAAGTTTTCATACCTCCACGATATGATTAAAGCTTTGCTCCACATTTGTGGTGAAATTCCAATAAATATTCCATCAATCAAGAACAAAGACAAGAACTTGAGAAGAAGAATCAGAGAATTACATCTTTTTATAAGATTCTATAAAGATTGTAACTCCCACACAAAATATTAAAATTAAATAGTATTTCTTGTCACTATTTCTTTTCTTGATCATTATTTTTCAAGAACAAAACTTAGTCGTTTACAAATTTGGCATGCCTAGTGGAATAATCTTTACCTCTTATCTCTTTTCTCCAATAATCAAAGTTCAAGAACTCTAAAATGGCATCCAAGAAGGTCAACTCGAAATCTACAAAAACTATTGGATCCAAATTCTTTGTTGTGAAAAACATCCTAGATGTTACTGAGGGAAGCATGGGACCTGTCACAAGGAACAGAGCCAAATTACTAGGATAACAAACTTCACAATTACATTCTGATTTTATTACTATCTTTGGTTCATCTCCAAAAGGTGTGAAGTCTCCCACAAACACTTCAAAAGAAGGTGATGACATCACCAAAATGGTTGATAGGGTTCTTGCCCAACTTAGCTCATCTACGTCCAAGAAGTCCTTCACTCTAGCCAATGATGATGTCTTAAGCATAGGATATACTTCACATAACATATCTGCATCTCATGTTTGGGAAAATCAGTGTCATTCTCCATCATCTACGATGGTGAAGAAAGAGATGATAACTAATGCTTCATCCGTAGAAGAATAACTTACGAGCTTGACAAGAGCTATTGAAGGCTTGACCAATATATTAAACAACAAAATGCTCTAATTTTTAAGTTAACAGATAGGATGGACAACATGATGGATGAAGAATCTTGTCATACATCTAGAAAGTGTCTGCAAGCATAAGAGAAGGTTGATCATCCCGCAAAGCAAGTGGAACATGATAAGTTGATCTAGGTTTCCTCTAAAGGGATGATTCAACAATCAAATAAAGGCGTTGATCATGGGGACCATCAAGGATAAGTACGAGGTTGCTGTAAAATCTTCCCTTACATATGCAAAGTCATACCCCATATAGATTGATATCTTGATGATGCCTGCAGGTTATCAACCCCCAAAATTTAAACAATTTGATAGTAAGGGAAGTCCAAAGAAATATGTGGCATACTTAATTAAAACATGCAATAATTCTGGAACATATGGTGATTACCTCATCAAACGGTTTGTTCGTTCTATTAAAGGTAATGCTTTTGATTAGTTCACAGACCTTGAGTCTGGTTTCATTGATGGTTGGGAGAAAATGGAGCAAGAATTTCTCAACTCCTTTTATAGCACAAGACATATCATAAGTATAGTCAAGCTTAGAAACACGTATCAATATAATGATGAACCAGTTTTTGACTTTATTAACCGATGGAGGCACACAAGTCTAAACTTCAAGGATAGACTTAGTGAAGCTTTGGGTATAGAGATGTGCATTAAAGGTATGCACTAGGGTCTCTGCTAAATTTTACAAGGCATAAAGCCTAAGACTTTTAAAGAATTGGTGCACTAGGGTCTCCGCTATATTTTACAAGGCATAAAGCCTAAGACTTTTAAAGAATTCTCCACTCGTTCTCATAAGATATAATTGAGCATGGAATCAGTCAAAACTGAAGATTCGCCTGTCCACGAATCTCGTAAAAGTAAAGATAGGAAATAAATCAAGAAAGTGGGAAAATATTTTCCAAGGCTAAAAAGAAATAATCCATTAACATCAATGCTTCTCCAGAAAATTTAACCATAACGGTAGCAAGAAGCAGGGCATAAAGATGACTTCTTTGGAAGATAGGGCAAACAAAAAGTTGGCTTTAAGAGAGATACAAGGAAAGAATTCCATATTTCTTGATTCAAATGTCTCTGCAATCTTTGATGAATTCCTTGGGCTAAATTTTTTTTGAGTTATTAGAGATGAAATGAAAAAATGTAGCAGTAAGGAGTGATGAGCAAAATTATTGCAAGTACCACCAGTTGGTTGGTCATCCTATTGAGAAGTGCTTTGTCTTTAAGGATAAAATCACGGACTTAGCCCGTAAAGGAAATACTTCACTTGAAGATGAGAAATCAAGTTCAAACCAAGTTAGTGTAACTTTTGACTTGCTCAATCCGATCATGACATGTAACCTTATTGAAGGATATGGAGAGAAGGACATTCCAAACATAAATCTGACTAGAATGATTAAGTTTGGAGACTTCGAGCCCATTAATATTAATGAAATGGTGACTTTTCATGCGCAAAGTGATGCAACATCCGTAGAAGGAGAATCATAAAAAAAAAATGAAGACCAAGTCTGTAATGACCCTCCAGGCTATTTTCTTTTCTTTCATGCATTTTCAGCATTTCGAGCTTTTCCACAATGGCTTTAGGTTATTTATAACTTGTCGAGACTAATAGTTCGATTCTTGAGCAATTCATTTATGTTTTAAGCCTATTTCCTTATTTTGAAACTCTTAAAGCTAGAAGAGTTGAATTTGATCAAAATTCATAGAAGACGACCTCAGATGGAAATTCTATTAGTGTTGTTAGCTCTGGAACATCGACTTTACACTAGAGGGACCTTTGGTTTGGGTTCCAAGGCTTCCAGATTCATTTTGAGAACTTGGATAACTCTTAGACAAAATCGACAAAGTAATTACTTCGGTCAATATTCTATTAAGACAATCTCTGTTGGTCATTTTGATGATTTTGGTAAGTCTGAAATGCCATTTCTAGTGGGATAGCATGTTTGGTTTGTGTTCACGAGGTTTTAGATGAATGTCGAGGGTCCATCCGATGAAATTTTATCCTTAGTATATTGCTAGTTTTTTGTTGTTGGTACAACATAAATTTTTTCATTGAGTTCATAAAGAAGACCATCGCGATCACGAAGAAGACCATCGTGATCATCATGGTCAGACTTTTTGACCATCGCGATCATGATGGTCGAACTTTTTGACCATCGCGATCGTGAAGGTTTTCTCGCGACACCAATGAAAGGCCCATTTTGTTCATTGTGATCAGGTGGCTGACCATCACAATTGCAATGAGCCAGCCAGCATGGTCATCATGATTGCAAGGGTGTTTCTCGCGATTATGAAGAAGAAATCCCTGGCAGTATATAATTCTTCCTTTCATTTTTAATTCATTTCAACCAAAAAAATCCTCCATTATTAGAGCTCTAAGCTCAAGAAATTATTGAGGGATCATCAAGTAAAGCTTTGGATTGTTAGTTCCTTGTCCGTGATTGCTTTCCCATATCATATTCGTAAGTTTTTGGGTCTAATTTCATGAAATTCCATTCTTAATTCTTGAATCTTTCTTGGTCTTTTTGAGATGTGATAAGTTGGTAATCTACCAATTTATTGAGCTTTTATTCATGAAGTATTGCCATATTTTGATGAGATTTAGAGGTACTTATTACCTTTATTAATGAAAATGCAGGTACTCTTGGTCAAAAGTAGAAAACAAATGGATTGAACCCAAAGAGCTCAAAAAGAGTTGAAGTGTGAAGGTGATCGAAAACGAGGAAGAATCTGACAAGAGGTGCGATAAATATGCAAGCTGCACAATGCAGCATGCGGTCAGCACCTCCCTTCGCACCTCACCGCTGAAGCAACTAATATCGTTGGTCTGACGGAAAAGAGACATGCAATATGCAGAACACGTGGTGCGACCGCACGTCGTGTCACATATTGCATCGCACCACTCTCGAAGGGCAATTTTATCCAAAGCCATGTGATGTTTTGGGAATCTTCCAAAACCTATTTTGGGTTGTGTACCAGATATAGTTTTTGAGTATTGAGTTTTTCCCAAGGAAGATTTTGAGTACTCTTCTCTGTTCATCTTCTACACTTAGAATTCACTACTTTTGTATTAAATTGAGCTTGGATTTGGATTTTGGCTTAAATATGAATAGAAGTATGAGTTACCCGATTAGTATATCTTCTTATTTCCTTAGTATGAGCAGCTCATTTCCTTGTCTAAGGGTATGTGCATGATGGGTATTTGAATTTGGGTGTGGGTCTTGTTTAATTGTACTTATAATTGATGAATTGATATGGGTCTATTGAATTCTTCAAGGTTTAATCATAAAATTGACAGTTGCAAACATTAATTGAGTTTTCTTAGTTTTGTTCCTGCTTGAAAGAGGGGTTCATAATTCTGATAGGAATTCAATAGTGGGAATTTGACATTTCCACCTTAGATTGAGGATTGAAATAGCTTAATCAACGTAAATTCTCATTTAAAAATCTAAGCTAGAAATAGTGTGATTTCACCAAGCAATTGAATTGGTTGGTTTATGTTAAAACTATGGTGCTTGAGCAAAGACCATAAGATATATATTTTGAGGATCGAGAGATTACCAAATATGATTAAAACCAATGTTATTTGTATCATTAATTGAGAATTTGCATAATTAATCAAGTACCCTAACCCTTTGTAGAATTCCATCAGAAGCATACCCCTAGTCTTCTTCTCATTGATTATAAATTTCATGTTTACGTTACACTTTTGTGTTAAAATAGAAGTTGGTACGTAAATTTCCCTTTCTAATTCCCCCAATCTTTACTTTTAAGTTGTTTGAGCATTTACTCTCTTAGTGATTATTTCTCGATGATCTCTTAGCAAATTATTACTCCACTCTCCATGGATTTGACCCAGACCATATATTGGGTTACCTTTGTTTTGCTTGACGATCACTACCATTTACTTAGGGAGAGTGCTTGTTGAGCGTCATCAAAAAATGGAGCCATTGTCAGGGTGTAATTTTTGAGTCACCAATTGATTGTCATTTAAGTTCACTTTGTTGAGTGTTTGTTCATTTTTACCTTTTTGTTATTTGTGATTGTTAGGTCAGGGTACCCATGAGTGAAACGGGTTACCAAGAAAGCATAGATGGATATATGGATGCAGATCATGAACTCATAGTCCATGGTGGCGTAGGTTAAATTTGCCTACCTCCTACTGTTAGAAACACCATATTTCCTATTACGAGCACTATGCTCCACTGTATTCAGATGATGGGTCTCTTCAGAGGGTTGGTGCATAAGGATGCCAACAAACATATTTGGAACTTCATTAAGATATGTCAGCCTTCAACATCAACCATATTTCTCAAGAGTCTATCCGACTCTATTTATTCCCATTCTCCCTTATTGGGAAAGTGGCAGCTTGGCTTGAAGAGCTCTCACAGGGCTCTATTACAACGTGGAATGGCCTAGTTGAGGCATTTTTTGTGTGATTCTTCCCTCCCTCCCGGATGATGCAATTGAGGGATAATATTACAAACTTTCGCCAATTCCCGAATGAGCCATTGCATGAAGTATGGCTAAGGTTCAAAAAGAAGCTCTTATTATGTCTGAATCTTGGTTTGCCTGATGATGTGCCGCTAATTTACGGCACTTTCGACTCCTTTTTACTAAGAACAATCGTACGTTTTCAAGCAACTGTTGTTGTTTTTGATGTTTTTATGTTGTATTTGTAGGAAATGGAAACAAACACGGAAACGGACGGAAATACGCGAAAAAGAACATTCTGGATAAGAGTGACGGTTCATGTGACGGTCCGTCAAGGGTGTGACGGTCCGTCACCCAAACCGTCACACCAAGGCAGCAGCCAAGGCAGCACCACTGCCTAAGGGTGACGGTCCAGGCGACGGTCCGTCAACCCTGTGACGGTCCAGGCGACGGTCCGTCAACCCTGTGACGGTCCGTCAGCCAAACCGTCATACTTAGGCAGTCCGCGACGCGGAATCCGAGCGTTTTTGGGATTGGTTTCCTAGACTCCTATAAATACCCTATGTTAGGTTTATTTCATTATTATGCTTTGAACCAAGTTTTTCCAATAATTTTAGGAGAGTTTTTGAGCGAGTTTTGAGAGAGGAAACGCGCTACACACGGTTTCCTTCTCCTAAATCTTGTTCTTGATTCGTTCGTGGGATCTTTGGTTTCTTGTTCTTGGAATAATTAAAGATTGTTCTCAATACATTGTAAGGATTTCTTTTCTTTATTATGCATATGACTTTCTTTTATTCTTCTACAAGCATGAGTAACTAAACCTCCCACAACTAGGGTTGTGAGAGCCATGGCTAAGGTAGCGATATAGATTCCGGGTAGCGACGGGTTCAATATGTGTGTTGTCACGTTGTTAATCATTCGTTATTTAACGTTTTCTAGTGGTTGCAAACATTAGAACATGCCTAGGTTTAATTTGCTTGAGTAAAGAGATTAAAACCGGGAAAACTTGATTAACAACAAGGATTCAAGACTACTAACTCTCGTCTAATGATTAATGTCGTAACTGGATTAAGCTACTTGATGTTAGGATTGAAAGCTAAAAAGCACATCTTTTCGAGGTCGAGAGAATAGAAAAGGAAATTTGTTTATTTGGTCGAGAGACGTTTAGACGATACCATTGCTTCAATCACATCGTGACACGCATATAAAAAGAACCCGATTAAGCCTAGGATCGACATTGTTACCAACGCCCTGGTAAACACTTCCCTAGTTCATTCTCCTACTGATTTATTCTCATACGTTATTATTTGTTTTGTTTGCTATTGTTCATTACACAAAACCCCCTTTTTTCCGGAAACTATTGAGACTAGTTATCTAATTCACTAACGACTTAATTCTCACCATATTCTCTGTGGGATTCGACCCCAACCTAGTTGGGTTCTATATTTGACTACGACCGCTTACGCTTCGTTAATTCGAGGTGTAGTTTGGGCGTTATCAAAAAGTGGCGCCGTTGCCGGGGAATACGGTTGTTTATTAAGCCCGGTGTGTTTATTTGACTCTTAGTCATACTTTCCCGCTTTTACTTTTATTTGTTGTTTTTGTTTATTATAGGGTATATAGTTGTGCATACGGTTGTTTATTAAGTCTGGGGTATCTTGATGAAGTCTGAGTAATCAAGACACCCGCGTCGTGCCGCGATGTTAAATCAGGCGTTGTATGGGAGGCAACCCATAAATTGTTGTTGTATTATAGTCTAATTAATTCGTGGGAAAACCTGTGAGTCACCACCGAGGGTTTTTGTTGCCGTGTTTCTTTTCCCTCCGGTGTGCTATCTAGTAGAACCGGCATGTTTAGGTGGATATTTTAAATTTTTTTTAGTGTCTATAGCAAGCATCATGGCGTTTTTCTGGTTTAAAAACGAGGCCCCTTTAAAAATTTTCTGGTTTTATACTTATGTTGAAACGATTGACTGTCTGGATCCTTGTATGTCATTGTGTGATTATGAGTAGAATGAGTATGCTTAAGCCGAGCGGTTGTTTGAGAGTTGGTAGCGATATAGTTTCTTGGTGCCAAGAGCGTGTGAGATGATTGTTATAAATTCTTACTCTGTGCATGCATCTAGAACTTGCCCGGTCTATTTTGTTAAGTTTGAAGTTTAGTTGCTTAGGAAAGGATCACAGGCCCTTTTTGTGTGCAGTCCACTTGACCTAAAAGACCGTCCAAATATAAATAATCCCTTGATCCCTGTTTGAGCCAAATTAACCTTATTCTTTCAATAACCTGTCACCATTCCCGTTTAACTTTGAATCCCTATTTTGGCCCTGGTCCTTCCTTGGACATCGTGTACCTCAACGTAGGCAATCAACCTAAGTTGAGGGTGGCTACCATAGAGGTAAACCCTGTTTTGGCCCTGGTCCTGCCATGGACATCGTGCACCTCAACGCAGGCAATCATCCTAAGTTGAGGGTGGCTACTACAGAGGTGAATGATAAGAAAAAGAGGATGGAGAAGATTGGTTGTGAATAGAATGAAAATTCGGGTGTGTGCCTAAGAAAAGAAAAATAAAAATAAGTGAAAAAGATAAAAAAAGTAACAAAAAGAATTCTCAAAATAAAGAGGCCGCACCTGTAGCTAGAGAGAAGGAAATAAAAAGGTGAATAAGGATGGACAAAGTAAAGTATGTGTTAAGAAGACGTCGGTAGTTCCAAGGAGGGCTTAGTCACTAACCCCTAAATGTATCCTACCTGCACCTTAAGCCTCATTACAAGCCAAAACAAGTCCTGTAGTGATCCTGAGTGGCTTTCTGAAGAACCGAAATAGAATAGTAAGGGCAAGCCGATGGTATCGCATGTGCATTGGTTGAAATCGTTTGTGAGTGTGAGCGCTTACCTAGTCCCAAATCTTGTGTGAGGGATTTATTTGTGGTGAGGGCACCAAGATGTCTGTGTTGTCTATTGATTGTTAGGATAGCTGCGCGTGTGTATGTAGAATGTTCTATCATATCGGAATGACATGTTTGGATCCTTGCAAGTTAGTGTTTCATACATTCGTGTGCTACGAGGGAGCTTGATTTAATTGAATAAGTTTTGAATGACCATGAGTTGCTAGAGACATGAGTATGTGTTCCTAGTTGAGTCATTTTATTGTTTTATGTTATGTTGCTTGAGGACAAGCGAACGTTTTAAGTTGAGGGTGTTGATGTGCCGCTAATTTACGGCACTTTTGACTCCTTTTTACTAAGAACAATCGTACGTTTTCAAGCAACCGTTGTTGTTTTTGATGTTTTTATGTTGTATTTGTAGGAAATGGAAACAAACACGGAAACGGACGGAAATACGCGAAAAAGAACATTCTGGATAAGAGTGACGGTCCGTCAAGGGTGTGACGGTCCGTCACCCAAACCGTCACACCAAGGCAGCAGCAAAGGCAGCACCACTGCCTAAGGGTGACGGTCCAGGCGACGGTCCGTCAACTCTGTGACGGTCCGTTACCCTGGCCGTCACACTTAGGCAGTCCGCGACGCGGAATCCGAGTGTTTTTGGGATTGGTTTCCTAGACTCCTAAAAATACCCTATGTTAGGTTTATTTCATTATGATGCTTTGAACCAAGTTTTTCCAATAATTTTAGGAGAGTTTTTGAGCAGGTTTTGCGAGAGGAAACGCGCTACACCCGATTTCCTTCTCCAAAATCTTGTTCTTGATTCGTTCTTGGGATCTTTGGTTTCTTGTTCTTGGAATAATTAAAGATTGTTCTCAATACATTGTAAGGATTTCTTTTCTTTATTATGCATATGACTTTCTTTTATTCTTCTACTAGCATGAGTAACTAAACCTCCCACAACTAGGGTTGTGGAAGCCATGGAAAACGTAGCGATATAAATTCCGGGTAGCGTTGGGTTCGATATATGTATTGTCACGTTGTTAATCATTCATTATTTAACGTTTTCTAGTGGTTGCAAACATTAGAACATGCCTAGGTTTAATTTGCTTGAGTAAAGAGATTAAAACCGGGAAACTTGATTAACAACAAGGATTCGAGACTACTAACTCTCGTCTAATGATTAATGTTGTAACTAGATTAATCTACTTGATGTTTAGGATTGAAATCTAAAAAGAACATCTTTTCGAGGTCGAGAGAATAGAAAAGGAAATTTGTTTATTTGGTCGAGAGACGTTTAGACGATACCATTGCTTCAATCACATCGTGACACGCATATAAAAAGACCCCGATTAAGCCTAGGATCGACATTGTTACCAACGCCATGGTAAACACTTCCCTAGTTCATTCTCCTACTGATTTATTCTCATACGTTATTATTTGTTTTGTTTGCTATTGTTCATTACACAAAACCCCCCTTTTTTCCAGAAACTATTGACGACTAGTCACATACTTCACTAAAGGCTTAATCTTCACCATATTCTCTGTGGGATTCGACCCCAACCTCTGTTGGGTTCTATATTTGACTACGACCGCTTACGCTTCTTTAATTAGAGGTGTAGTTTGGGCGTTATCACCTGACAATGTCCTACTTCAAAGCTTATATCGAGCCTTGGATTCAATAAATAAATTTGTAGCAAATAATCTCACGGGCGGAACATTTATGGACCAGTAATATGGTATTGCCTTGGCTCTCTTAGAGTAAATGACAAAGACAAATCATACATGGCATACTAGAGAGGCCGATGTTTCCTCAGGGGTGACTTAGTCCATTATGACGAGTGAAATGAGGCAAAAATAAGAGAGAGAGATGAAACAATGGCCAAGATGTTGATGCAAATTTATCTATTGGCTAAACATATGATGGGGGATGGAAATAAAAGTGTGAATGTTGTGGGGATCTACAATTCTAGATCTCATGATGAAGGTGTGTATTCCTCTATGGATAAGGAGGCATGTTATCTTACGGCAGGTTCTCAACCTGGATACAAAGTTACCAACCAAGGTCCTTGGCATCTGAGGGACGAAAACCAAGGTTGGAACAGGGGCAAAGGAAATCAATGGAGAGATGGGGAGCCGACTAGAGACCATGAAGGTCCATTGCATTATCATGAAAGAGATGGTGATTATTCTAATCATCATAATACTAACCTTATGTGCCTCCACCAAAGGCTGATGTGTCTCCTTACCAACCAACGCTGAGTAACCCCAGACATTCTAGTATTGAGGACATATTATCTTAAGTCTTGAAAAGAGTTGAATCGACTGATAGTGGGGTGAAAGAATTAAAAAGTCAGGTGTCCACTCTTCACCAAATGGTGAGCTCCCATTCAACATCTATCGACCACCTAGAAGCCCAAATGAACCACCTTTCCTCACAAATGAACCCATGTATGAAAGGTACCCTTCCAAGTGACACTTGCAAACCTAAAGAATAATGGCCATGTGATGACAATAGTCACTTGGAGTGGAAGGATGCTCAGTGGGGTAAAGAAGCCAAATATTGAGGTTATTATGGAGCATTAGGACAAGACACAAAAGTATGCCATGGTTGACAACGAAGTTGATGAGAATCCGAATATTAGGGTGAAGCCTAGTGCACCCAATGTGATTGAAAATGATAAAGATCCACATGAAGAGATGGATGAGACCGAGTCTCTGTCTCAAATTGCTATTGATATTGAGGAGGATGATCCATGTGTGCCACATCCATTGCCAAAGGGACCCCCTCTATTCCTTTGGAGATTGACAAAGAAAAAGGAAGATGCTCAATTCAAAAAGTTTATCGACATGTTTAGCAAGCTAGCCATTAATATTCCTTTGTTTGATGATCTTACACAAATGCCGGGGTATAAAAAGTTTATGAAGGGACTGTTGAAAAAGAAGCTAGTAATTAAAGTGGGGACGGTGGAAGTGTCCCACAACTGTAGTATGGTGATGACAAGCAACATTACCCCCTAATGGTATGACCGGGAGCCTTCACTCTCCCATGTACTATTAGAGTGTTTTTGTTTTGAACGACATTATGTGATGTCGGGGCAAGTATAAACTTGATGCCTCATGTGATTTTCAAAAGGTTAGGCTTAGGTACCCCTAGGCCTACACTAATGAGATTACTAATGGCCGATCGTTCAATTAAACACCTGGTAGGTATATTATTCGATGTGTTAGTCAAGGTGGACAAGTTTATCCTACTGGCCGACTTTGTGGTTTTGGATTGTGACATTGATCTTAAGGTACCCATCATTTTAGGCCGATCACTACTAGAAACCGAAGAGCTTTGGTTGATGAGGGGCTCGAGGAGCTCAAGTTCCGTGTGGGGAGCGAGGAAGTTACATTCAACGTATGCCAACCTACCAAACCAGTGTATGAATTTAGAGTTGTGTCTGTGATCAATACCGAGGGAAAGTTGGTTGAAGCCCTTGGTGAGTGTAAGATCAAGGAGGTACTCGAATCTATGGTGTTTTCAACTTGAAAACAAGATGAGATGATGAAGCTTTTGAGGAAGCACTTCCTTCACTTTGGATGGGGCCACGCCAATCAGATTGTCATACTTCCGAGAAATGATTGAAGATTGAGGTACTATTGTCAAGCCGCGACGTAAAATCAAGCGCTCCTTGGGAGGCAACTCAAGTGTTTTTAGTTCTTATTTTTGTTACCTATTGTTGTTTTTGGTTTGTTTTAGGAATGCATGGAGATGAAAAAAATGATAAAGTGAAGGGAAGGGCAGGATGGCACGTGCAAAGGGTCATGTGGTTCACACCATCCATTGTGCACCAACCAGTAAGTTGAAAGAAAAAGAAAAATTTGGAGGTGACGTGCGATAGGAGGTGCGAATTGCACCTCTCTTTATGTGCGTCGCATCCAAACTATAAAGCTGGGCAAATTTTGGGAGTAAAATCAGCTGGTGCAAAGTGATGTGCAAGCTGCACATTGGCATGTATGAATGACACATCACGGCACACTCAGGTACATTTTTTAATTTTTGTTGACCGACCTAACCCAGAGACTAACCCGCGACCTTTGTTCTTCTTTTCTCTCCTATAAACTGTCACCCACCACCTTTTTTCTCCATTATACTCCCATAAACCTCCATAATTCTCTCCTAAAATCCTCCAAATCACTCAAAAATCCCCCAAATCTTTTTCCATATCACCAAGACACCTCCTACTATCGAGTCTCCGCTGGTCGCCGCCTTTTTTTTTGGCCAAAAGTTGGGTCGCCATTGTTGGCACTCCAAAGCTTCAAATTTTGCTTTTTCCTCCCTCTTCTATACTTGTATAAGTTTCCTAATATTAAATCCATGCTTTTAAGTAGATTGGGAACACTTATTGTGAAGCATGCTAGTTTAATCTTCCATGTTTATTGGGGGTGAGATCCAAAAAATTTGGGACCCCAGTTTTGGGGTATATTGTTGATATTGCTTGTTATGAACTTGGTAGATCTGATTTTAGTGATAATGCATGTGTTTTGTGTTACATTTTAGCCCTTAAATTTCCTATTTTTGAGTGAAGTCTGGGTAACCCACTTAAGTTGATGCATGGTTTGTCCCTTTGATAGATTCGGTAACGTCATTCTTAAGGAAAAATCTTGGGCTGAAATTGTTGTTACCACTACGCCCATGTGTTGTTTCAATTAAATATGATTGTCCAATGAGCGCTTTAGTTGAGGAAAGTGAATTATTGTGCAAGTGAATGTGACTATGTGCTTGTTATGAAGGCTTGATGTTCCCAATGATAGATGAGGTAACATCCTTTTTAAGGGAAATCATTAAGCTAGTAGTTTGATTGTGAATGTGTTTTGAGTTTTCTGGGGAAGTATGAGTACTCGAATAACTTGGGTTTTGGTTAAATCATGTTTAGGCCCTGTTAAAAATTGGTGTTGTTGCTTGGTGCCCGTGCATTCTTCAGATATTTCTGTAAGAATCACATACTTGACTCATACGAAAACAAATAATTAAAAATTTCCAATTATTTCCTTGTGCATTTTGCATGCGACGCGCAGATCTCTATGTGCGAAATGCACAAGGCATCACACACTGCTATTTATGTTTGCCAGATCACTAATTTGAGGGGCGAAGGCCTGTGCAATGCGCACAATGGCTAGTGAAAATCTCTCCTGCCTTCGTACCCTGAAGCAGACTTCAGTCAGGTTTCTATTAGCATGTGCGGTGCCACATGCAAAGCGCACAATCCCATGTGCGGTCTGCATGTGAATCGCACATGCCAGCAGTCACCTGATATGTTTTTCTTCTCCACTGCATTCCATTTCTTTTTAGTTAGATAACTTTTTTTAGCTCACTACAATATTTTAGTCTTTTGGCCACACTAAATCTGGATCACGTTTGAAAAGTGTTGCCTAAAACATATTTGGTTACGCTTTTAAAGTGTAGCCATAGTTTTTAGCTTCTAGCCATAGTAATATTGGCAACGCTTTTAAAATGTGGTCTTTAATGGTATAGGTCACACTTTATAAGTGTTGCCATATCATAATATAATTGGCAACACTTATTTACACATACAACTACACTTTTAAGTGTATTATTTTTATAATTCTAAGTGTAACATTTTAGAAGTGTGGCCTAAAAATTTTATTAAAATATTTAACTCTCCCTCCAAATATTTTACTCTCCCTCCAATTTCTAATTGGCCAAAAACTAAATCAGATAGAACTTTCTCTCTCAAAAAAAAATTCCATCGGCTAACAAATCCATCAAATTGCAAAAGAACTTTCTCTCTCAAACTTTCTCACGGCTCACAAATCCCTCGAAGCTCTAAAACTTTCTCTCTAAAACATTCTCACAAATCGCTCAAAACTCACTAATCTCAGCTCAAATTTCTTCTAATTTCGCCTAATTTCTTCTAATTTCAGCTCAGTTCATGTAGAAAAGGGTAGAAAAAGCTTCTGGGTTTATTGCATGTCTGTTTGTTTTGCATTTGTTTAGAGCTAATCTAAAGCTTTCGGTAGAATTTTTGCATCTATTTTGAGCTAAGCTAAAGCTTTTGGTAGAAATTTTGGTTCTATTTTGATCTAAGCTAAACCTTTTGGTAGAATTTTTGCATCTATTTTGAGCTAAGCTTCTGGGTTCATGCAGAAAAAGCTTCTGGGTTTATTGCATATCTATTTGTTTTGCCTATTTTGAGCTAAGCTAAAGCTTTTGGTAGAAATTTTGCATCTATTTTTGTAGAAATTTCGGTAGAAATTTTGAACCTGTATCTGGGCTTTTTAATTGTAGCTGCAATAAAAGAGAAGTTTGCATTTTCCCCATCAAAACCCCATCGTATGCAGTGGTGGAGGAAGAATCCATGGAAAAATTGAAGTCGACTAAAGTGTTGAGGAAGGAAAATATTGAGTATGAAGCTACCGACGAAGAGGGGAATGGAGATTGTGGTTGTGTACATTAGGAATCTGGCGGGATGCTAACAGTTCCTTATTCACACAGCAATACGATTGTGTACACTCGTTCTCTGAACTCGTCCACCATCTCTGGGTAAATTTGAAGTTGTATATTTTCTTGTACGCCTTATAATTGTAGTACTATTTTATCTCTAATTATTTAAGGTTTTTTAGCTATTGTATGAGAATGAAATAACGATGAATTCCTTCTCCACGTACTGCTCTTTTCTATTTTCATGGGTGGTGATGATACTTAATCGACTGCCTTCGTCTATTATAATAGAGTACT
The DNA here is from genome assembly GCA_003996215.1 of Jaltomata sinuosa. Lineage (NCBI taxonomy): Eukaryota > Viridiplantae > Streptophyta > Magnoliopsida > Solanales > Solanaceae > Jaltomata > Jaltomata sinuosa. The sequence continues at coordinate 9,474 of QJPP01007556.1, read as the reverse complement.
ATTTTGAAGACTGTGACCACTATAAAAGCATAATGTGTTAGATATACCAAACTTTTATACAGTTAACTATGTCTTAGACATACAAGAATGAAGTTTAGGTTCTAAAAGGTTGAAGTTTTAAATTATTTATGGCAGGTAACATCAAAGAAGGATCAACAAAAATATTGGGCTAAGAGGGATGAGTCTTGTAAGTTTATCATATCAAAAGAATTTGCTGAGGCATATCAGTCTTTCCATGTTGGAAAGAAACCCACTGATTATCTTTCAACTCCATTTGACAAGAGCAAAAGCCACCCTGATGCTTTGTCTACTCAGAAGTATGGTATAGGGATGAAATAAATGTTAAAGGTCTACGCTGAATGAAAATTGCTACTAATGAAGAGGACTCGTGTGTTTACATATTCAAACTCTTTTAAGTATTGACTACTTTGTCTATTCGAAATTTACAAGTGTTTTCCATTTTATAACCATGTGCCAATTGTTAATTCTCTTTTCTTATGTTATGTTTTCTCAGCTCACGGTAATGGCACTTATAACGATTATCGTCTTTTTACATACTAAGATGACCCGAGATAATATAGATGATGGAGGGATGTATGTTGGGGCTCTCTTTTTAGTGGTCGTTATGATTATGTTTAATGGAATGGTTGAGATCAACATGACGTTTTTAAAGTTTTCTGTCTTTTTCAAGCAAACGAACAAGCACTGCTTTCTTCAAGTAAAGGGACAGGCACTGCTTTCTTCAAGCAAAGGGACATGCACTACATATTAACAAAATTTTCTTAAACATTAGTTGAGATCAACCTGTTGCTACAGATTATGTTCTTAAGGTAACTGTAGCAAGAAAAAATTGTTGCATTTCCAGAAGCTAATAAAGTGAAAGATCCCCTGAAGTCACGCTTAATGAATGGAAAGTTGGATCTTTTGTATACCACATCTAAATCAATTATACAAACCAAGGTCTGGTCTGATCTTATCTTTCTTCTGCACATTTCCAGAATCTAAGATGCTCCTGCTTATTTATCTGTTGGTTCTAGGTTCATATAAGTAGTAAAAATAAAACTCTAGGGTGTACATAGATAGGGAAAAACTGTAGGTAATTAATCACTTCTACTGTTTTGTTCTTTTGTCATAATTTAACTCCATAGGTAATGAATGACCGATGGGTTGGCAAATTTTGAAGTCGTTTCTTGGCCTTCTCTTATCTTGTTCTGACTAGACTAAAAAGATAAGCAAAGGATGATGTCTAGCTAGTCACATTAAAGTTGCTTCTTCTTCAAGTGATATCAGTTACTACAATTGTTTTAGGTATAATCAGAAGCAAGGTTAGATCTACTTTTCTCGTCCTTCTTTAATTTTTACTCTAAAAATATTATTGGTTTATTTAGCATGTTGTAACCTAAGTGCACTGATAGCTAGCCCATATAAAACAACTCTTACATTGTTTTAGCACTTCAATCTTCTCAACCTACGTTTACAATCTTCAGGTTATACTACTGTTATGAAATAGTGGTTGTTGAATTATCTAGTATGTTATGAAGGGTGTATATACTATGTTTAAGAAAGAGTTATCCCCTGTCAGTTACTATAAAAAGAAAATGTTTCCTTTTGATTTCTTCAATAAAGTTGAAGTCAGTTTTCTAACATATATGCAGGCCACTGCCAATTTAGTTCCTCCTAATGCACGGAGAGTTGCTGTAAAATTTGACTCTTTCAAGACAACAAGTCTGGTAAGTAAACTTCATTTTGTCTAGCAAATTCAATTAGCCTGCATTCTACTGTATTCATTAAGTAACAAGATGTTTCACTTTACTGTATTATCAAGTATCAATAGCGAGACCAGAGACCCGTACTGCACATTATTACTCTCTTTAAGAACATAATTTGTAGCAACAGGTTGATCTCAGGTTGCTGCATTTTATCATAAGAAACCATTGATTGTTCTTTGTAGGTGTTTCCAAATCGGTTCTACTCTCGGCAAGTGATTCGGCGTCAGGTACATGTATACGGTTAATGGATGTGTAGATGAGATGTTCGAAGTTAGTATTATATCTGAACTTTTTTTAGAACAGTGCATCTTTGTTATGTGTACTTGAATTAATTTGGTCTTGTTTTGGTTTCTTGTAGATTAGAGATGCAGAATTGACGAAGATACTACTACATCTTGGTCCGGTATGCCTTATTAGTTGAACTTGCAAATTATACTGAAATAATATCGCAATCTTCTTCTTCTTTTTTCTAGTTGTATAGTTTTTAATATGGAAGTGGCAATACTAAGCTGTCTCACTGTTAGTAAGTATCCAGAGTCCAGACTAAGTGATGAGGCTGACTTACAAATCAGTGAGTATACTAGATTTTGAATTCCCAAGAAAATGCAAAAGAAAAAAAACATTTGTAAGTATTTTTCTATCTATTTTCTGCTAAAGGTTCTTTCTATTACATATTATAATTAGAAAATAGCTTGTGTAAATCATAGATAGACTTGGATTTGACTTGGGACTTTAGATGTAGTATTTGAAAAAATAAAAACTCCTTACTTGGATTAAATTTATCTGGGTGATTTTTTTTAACTTTTAATTGGCAAAATGATGCAACTTGGTTCTGAAAGCTTACAAGCTGTTGAAACTATAACTGAATATTTATGACCTTCAAAAGAACATTTTTCCACTTCAAATTAGTCAATTCAGATGACTAATAACAAGTTTGTTACATCCCAAGAACAACATTATTAGCTATTCTCATAGTTAGGCAGTCATATTTACTCTCTTGAATAAGTTGTTAAACGCCTGAAGCCTTCTTTTTCTTCTCCTTTCTTTTTTATTACTTAACATTTTATGCTACTAGAAGCATTTTACTAGCCGTATTCTTATCAACAACTTTAAATTATTTATTATGGTGAGCTCTATTTAAATACCTAAGCGCGGGTTTATTCTCTGTTCTCTCCTGTAATAGCTTCAACTTTTGTTTCATTAGATTCCTCCCTAATTTTTCATGTCCTTATTCTCTTTGGAAAGCACCGATTTGGTGGATATACTGCTTAAGATTCTTGCGCCTCACGTAAATGTGTTGAGAATTACCTTGGGTAATGATTTATTTTAATTGTTGGTTATCCTTGTTCACTTTGATGGGTTGTTAATGGCAATAGAACTATAGAAGCATACTTTAATGAATGATAAAAGTTTGGTTTCAATCTAATTATTAATTTCTTTTTATATGTAGGAGAATGTGGGTGATCCAATTGTCAATGGTGAAAGAAAGTCAATTTGATCTATCATGATAAGTTTGATACTATATTAAAATATAATAATCAGGTAGCATAAGAAATTTGATAAAAAAAAAATTGTCCTTGTATTATTTGTTTTCTTTCACCAATTACCTGGCAGGTAGTTGCTACTTTCTATTATTCAAACAAAATATTAACTGAGGAAATAATTTAATATTTCTGCAGATTAGTATAAATGGATATTTCTACACTTGGTTCATAATATTTCTTTTTACACTTCTCTCAACTCCAATTTATTTAGTTGATTAGTATTTACCTATTTTTCTCGGTACCTCAAACTTTCCTTATGTTGTGATTTTTCTGAACAGAAGACTGACTACTAAGCTTGGGACTCCATCTCATTGCAAATGTTGAATTAGGATATGCTTGTGTTGTTTCTGAAGACACAAACAATTCTTATATTTGTTGGAAAGGTTGGACAGAGAAGTGAAATTCTATTGCTAAAGTTGTATGCAATTCAATGCATCTTTCTTAACATTAGTGATTCAAATTGATAACTTGAAAAAACTTCTTACATAATTCTTTTGTATTTATAACTACCAGTTAAATGATATTCCTTTTTCAGTTTGTCTTTCAAACTAAAAATGGGAGGAGCACATTCTTTTGTGTTTGGAGTTGTGTTGAGCCACTTATTATGAGTTTTGTCTCAAAGACGATGGTGACATCTATGATCATAGTTCTCAGCTGGTTTCCCGAGCTTTCCCAGGTAAAGGATTCCTCGATCTGGATAGATCTTAGTTAAAATACCACCTTAGAAGGCTTCTAACTCTGGCTTCTTTGTTGTTAGCACATCGTGATACTGGGGGTGGTTGTGCATCTGCTAGACTCACTACCATGGCATTGTGGATCTGAGGATGCAAGCAAAATAGATATAAACATGAATTTTAGGTAAGAACCTGATCTAGTTACTGCACCTTTGCCTTTTGTTTGCAAATGTTTTCTGGTTCCTCTGTTGTGACTTCATCACTAGTAGGTGTATTCTGCTGTGGCACTCTAGTTGGTACTTCTGATAGTAATTCTTTATTAGGAGCTACTTTATGGTGTGGATCATATGCGTCTATACCAATCTATATCATCTCTGAGGCTGTTATTAGTTTCTACTCCTATAGTCCTATTATGTGTTTCATTTTTCTCACATTCTTTCTCCTGATCAGTTACCAGCTTACCGCATCCAACGCTACAAATTGGTTATGGATCTGGGTAGTGGTACTTGTATCATTTGAGTTCTCTTATTTATGTTGGCATGTGATATTACATAACTAAATTACTACTAGTTGTTATGGTTTGGGAGATTCCTTTTTTTTTTTATTATCGGACTGTATCTTTGTTGTCTTAGTTGTATTGGCCAAGATTTTCTAGTATGGAATTTTTAAGTTTGAGTTTCTCCACTCCGTTCCCTTATTATATTTTTTACACAATATATGAATCTGTGGAAGTTATCTGACTAACTATCTTGGATGTCTTAGTTGTGGTATGAGCCAACTCATTTTAAGCTCTTGGGCATCAATTGATTGTCTTTTTGTTCTCTAGTTCTGTTATGCTGAGGATTCTTGTTTTGCGAGTCAATTAATAACTTGTTTGGTGAGTCAATTATTAACACTCTTCTCCAATATATTATAGAGATTGTTAGCCTTTCTGATTGTTTCAGAAGGGATTGGAAAGTCCAGGTTACTATCTTCCTTGTCATATACTTGTGTTTATATGTTTGTATTATGTTTGCTAGTTTGTTTCCTAGTACACTCTTCTCCTTCTTGATCTTTATTATATGATGTAAGCTCGATTGAGGTGAGGTCTTCGATTTCAACTTTTTAAGTGTCAGCTATAGAAATTATAAGAATATTATGATGACTAATGTATATGATCACTTGAACCGATAAATATAGTTAGTCTACGAGATAATTTGTGTTATTGTCATGGGATGATTTGATTCTTTCTTACAAGAGAAATGCTATTAATTGTAATTATATTTAGATTAAGTATCCAAGATATTGAAAATTAAGTATCCAAGATATTGAGAAATGAAGTTGGGTCAAAGAAGTTAACCTCCTAGAATTTGATAATTGTTGTATGGTAAACATTTGAATAACCTCTTTCTTCTAAGAAATAAATCAAACTTGTAGAATTTGATAATTGTTGTATGTTTGACACTTTTTTTCAAATGCTTGAGGTTAGCTGTCACTCAATTTTATGAACAATGACTAGTGTTGAACATGAGTTTTTTCTAACTTTTAATTTCATTTTGAATGTGTAGGCAAATGCCGGTGATTGAATTTGAATGGTGGCCACAAGTCAACTCGACCTATTGAAGCGAATGATAAAGAGTTTTTGACCTATTTTGATATATGTTTGAATACATTTTATTTCGTGTAGTGGAATTTATCTTTAGTATATATCTTAACAATATTTCTTTCTAAGTATGTGTTAGTACATTTTGAATACATTGTTATTTTCAAAGTTTATTGCAAATTTATACATTTGAATATCTATTAGATAATTTGGTGTTTGAAATTATATATATATGTATGTGTGTGTGTGTGTATATATATACTATAAAATTCTAGACAATATTGCCACACTTCAAAAGTGTGGCTATAGGAATGTTAATTGTGTGTATTTACATAAGGAAAAAGTTACACTTTTTAAGTGTTGTTGTAGAAGAGGTATAAAAGGCTCCATTTTTAAAGCGTGGCCAATAACAAGCTAAGACCATGCTTTCAAAGTGTAGAATCATCAAATATATATGTTGCTAATGGGATGATACAAAGCGCGGCCTTTGTAACTATTAGGCCACACTTTTTAAGCGTAGTTGCTATAGCCAAATTTTGAAAAGTGTGGTCTAAAGTCAATGGTTACGCCCTTTTAGCCCACCCCCAGAAAAGTGTGGCCTAAAGGTCAAAAGCGTAGCCTTTGATCAAAGGCCATATTTTTTACTACTTTAGGCCACACTTTACAAGGGTGGACGAAAGACAAAAATGTTGTAGTGGCTTTTCTTCTTTTCAATATTTCAAAAGTACAAAAAGGTTTTGCTTTTACTTTGAGTACTCACTATCTCCTTGTACAGACTATGTCTTCTTGAAGAGGAAACTTAGGGCGTAGCTCAAGGAGGCCACCAGCTCATCCTACCTCTACTTCCTAATCCAAGGGAAAAAAGAAGTCCCCCACAGTTGCAATAGTACCTCCTTGTGTGCCAGTTTTGGTGGAGGACAGAATTTGCTTCGGGGTAGAAGGAATGAAATCCATCTATGACAAAGACAAAAAGATAACCTTCAACCTGGAGTGCAGTTTTAACATGGCAGTGGTTGGGGATGATCTGTCTAACATCCATCACCAGTTCAACACCCGCTAATGGTTTTCCTTCCTAGAGGTGCCCGGAGGGTATCATGACAAAGTGGTTCATGAATTCTTCGCCTTCTATCAGGCCAACCAGGACTCTATAGGGTACACATGCAATGTGGAGGACTTCCCTTGTTTGAATTCAGTCATTGTTTGGAGTAAGGAAATCTGCATCACACCCGATGTTATTAATGTCATATACTGGGGTAACCCAATTAAGCCTGCACTAACACTTTGGGCTAAGTTTCTTCCTGAGAAGAAGCCACTTGACTTGTATTCCACCATCATTGATCCTGGTACTCCTCTTTGGGTCACTATGGGGGCTCTATTCCATGCAAGACTCTGTACTTTGAGGAACGCCTCTGGTACGACTTTGTCCACTCCTGATTTTTGCCTTCTCATAATGATAAGAAGGTTACCCAAGAAGGTGCCATTTTTTTAGCCGTCATCATGTCGGGGGAGCATGTTAACTTTAGAGATATTGCACCGATGGTGATCAAGAGAAAGGCACATCGAGGTGGTGATTCATACTCTTTCCCTATGCTCATTAGCAAGCTCTATGCTAAAGCTGGAGTCAGTTTACCTCTAATGCCTCTACCCCTTCCATTGGTGTGCTTGACCTGGGGAAGAAAACAAATATGGATGCCCCTAGGATGAAGAGGCACAAAATGTAGCCTTTCGCTGATGTGCTAATTGAGGACGCTGAGGTTGAACCCATTGCTTCTTCTCCATCCAGATCAGACTCTGATGCACCTACTCCCCCAGAGTCAGGAAATACCAAAGTTGTAGCCCTCTTGGACCCTCACCTTCATCATCCACCTTGACCTCAGTTGGCTTTCAAAAGCTGGTTAACATGACTTCCTCACATGATAGGCAGTTGAATGACCTAGTTGAGAAGTATCCCGGTCTGATTCAAAAGGTGGTACAGAAGTCTATGAAGAGGAATGGTGAGCAGTGTAACCAACTTTTTCAAGAAGGTAGTTGTTATTAGGGGGGCTATAGCAGATATCTGAAAGGATTCGGACATAGCCAAAGGTAAGACACCAATTAGGGATGCCGACTTGAGTGATTTGGATATGACCATGACCATGCCCCATCACACTCCCGGTCCCATGGATGAGTTGTTCGCTGCATATGCTGGCGATGATGAGGAGTTGGCAGATGTTCAGGATCCATACCTTTAGCAGGTGATCATAAAGTCACAGCATACCACATTTTCCCTCCAAGGAGGAACAGGTACCAGTTCAGAAGCAGCAGAGCAGGCGGATGATGAGGAGGAGTAGCCCATACAGGGAGTTGTTGCACCCTTTGCTTACTTGTTTAAGCTTAAGCATTAAGGGCAATGCTTCTTTTGGTGGGGGTGGTGGTGCATATTATTATTGTTGTTGGTTGCCCATGTTGGGCTTTTAGATATTATTTTTATTGCCCTTGTCGGGCCTTGATATTTTTCTTTCTTGTTAGATAATTCATTTGCCCCTTGTCACGCATAATTTGGATGATTGTGATATTTCCCTTGCCAGGATTTTTCCTTACTTAATGCTTAAACTATGCCCTTGTTTGGCATTTTTAATGTGTTGTTTGAGTTGCGACATGCCTGGTTTTTCCTACATGATCTATTATTTCACTACCCGTGCCTTAAAAATGCACTTAGTGCCTATGCCGAGGCTAGATTTCAAATGTTTCATGAACGCTTTAATTTTGGTCACCTTGTTAATAGTAGAGTAGTGAATAAACTCCAAGGGTTTTCTTTATACTAAAGTTCTTTCCCAAGGAGAAATTGTTTTTTTTATTTTTGTTTTCTATTGTTTATTTTTGTGTCAAACTGGGTTAGTGTTTTCGTATGATAGATTGAGAGATGACTTTCTTAAGAGAAAATACCAAGTTTTATTGTCAAAATTGAGTCTGTGTTTTTCTCGTCTCAAAATGGGCCCAGCGAAAAAAGATTCTTGGCAAGAAAGTTTTTGACAAATTGAAGGAAAAAGGGAAAATGATTTTGTCACGACCCGATTTCTAGGTCATGATGGCACCTACAACCCCCGGTAGGTGATCCAATCCCCGTAGCCCAGAATAGTTAGCAATGGGCTACTATCTAACAAATAAGGGAACAAGACGAAGAGAACAGATAAAAGGAATATAATTTTTTACCAAATTCAACTTTCAAATAAAATATTTTCAAATATACGCGCGATGTTAATAAAATTCTTAAATTTAAGTTCGCAACTCACCATCGCACGATTTTGATACTCAAGAACTCTCTTGGAATCCTCCCATATATTTTCTCACTGTTTCGGAACTGAAATGGCGTTTTAAAACGTGAAGTTGAGGCTTAAATCGAGTTTGACCCGACCCGGTTCGCGAACCGGTTCGCAACCCATTTTCTGCCAGACAGTCCGCGGTAAAACAGTCATAACTTTTTATTCCGAGATCATTTGGACGTGAGGTTTTGTGCGTTGCAAACTAGACTCGTAGACCATCGATTTGGTATTTTGGGGGACTTCTAACTCTTTATATATTGAGAGAAAAGCCCTGAGACATTTTACCCAAAGTTCAGAAAATTTATTAAAGAACTTACGATAACTTTTGCCGATTTTTTTTGACTTCAAAACTTATAATGCGACCAAACAAAAGGACCCGACACCAAAATACCGGTCCTGACGAGCCTTAATTGACTTGGGGCCGCTACAAACAAACTCTAACGGTTCAAGGAAAACATATACGTGGAAATAACCGGAAGGGTCATTACATCATCCACTACTAAAAAGGACTTTCGTCCTCGAAAGTCAAGGTCAAGGGGGGTACCTGAAGGCTAAAATAGCTGCGGATACTGATCTCGCATATCTCTCTCAGTCTCCCAGGTA
>QJPP01007555.1:75975-114660 GCA_003996215.1 Jaltomata sinuosa | reverse complement strand
TACTTGTTATTCGTGTGGCCATCCTGGTCACTTTATGCGAGACTGTCCGAGTAGAGGTAGGAGTGAGATATACCAGCCTACAGGGTCGATGGCAGCTTCTTCATCTACTATTCGTCCCCCTAGGATAGGACAACAGGCTACACTAGGTCGTGGTAGAGGTAGAGGAGGAGGAGGAGCATCCAGTTCAGGCGGCGGTCAGAATCGCACTTATGCTCTAGTCGGTCGCTAGGACTTGGAATCGTCACCTGATGTTGTTACAGGTACATTGAATATTTTTACTCATGCTGTTTATGCACTTATAGATCCTGGCTCTACTCTTTCATATGTTACCCCGCTCGTTGCTGGTAAGTTGGGGGTAGGCCTTGAGTTATTGCCTAGACCATTTGTTGTATCTACGCCGGTTGGTGAATCTATTATAGCTAGACGAGTTTATCGAGATTGTGCAGTGTGGATTTATGACCATCTCACTTCAGCTGATCTAATCGAATTAGATATGATTGACTTCGATGTAATTATGGGCATGGACTGGTTAGCTGCATGTTATGCTAATATCGATTGTAGAACTAAGGTTGTCAAATTCCATTTTCCGAAAGAGACAATCCTGGAGTGGAAAGGTAATGCTGCCACACCAAGGGGTAGGTTTATTTCCTACCTTAAAGCCCAGAAAATGATTTCTAAAGGCTATATTTATCATTTAGTCCGAGTACAAAGTATAGAAGAAGGACCAGTGACTCTTCAATCGGTTCCCGTGGTGAGTCAATTTCTAGATGTATTCCCGAATGAGCTTCCAGGAATCCCTCCAGAAAGGGAAATTGAGTTTGCCATTGACCTACTCCCAGATACTCAGCCAATATCAATTCCCCCTTACAGGATGGCTCCTGCAGAATTAAGAGAGTTAAAGGAACAATTAAAGGATCTACTCGAAAAAGGTTTTATTAGGCCTAGTACATCGACATGGGGCGCACCAGTTTTGTTTATTCGTAAGAAGGATGGGTCCTTGAGAATGTGTATCAATTACCGACAACTGAACAAAGTTACAATCAAGAATAAGTATCCGCTTCCAAGGATTGATGACCTTTTTGATCAGTTGCAAGGCGCCAAATGTTTTTCAAAGATTGACTTGCGGTCGGGGTATCACCAGTTACGTGTTAAAGGGGTAGATGTTCCAAAAATAGCCTTTAGGACAAGGTATGGCCACTTTGAATTTCTAGTAATGTCTTTTGGCTTACTAATGCCCCAGCAGCTTTTATGGACCTAATGAATCGGGTATTCAAGCCATTCCTAGATGTATTCGTGATCGTATTTATTGACGATATCCTGATTTACTCGCGGTCCAAAGCCGAACATGCTGATCATTTACGTGCAGTATTGAAAACACTTCAGAATCATAAATTATATGCGAAGTTCTCCAAATGTGAGTTTTGGTTGACTTCAGTGGCTTTTCTTGGCCATATAATTACAGACGAAGGTATTAAAGTTGACGGCCAAAAGATTGAAGCAGTAAAGAATTGGCCGAGGCCCTTGAATGCTACAGAGATCCGTAGTTTTTTGGGCTTAGCAGGTTATTACCGAAGGGTTGTGGAAGGGTTTTCTTCTATATCTGCACCATTGACAAAGTTGACTCATAAAGCTGCCAAGTTCCAGTGGTCTGATGCATGTGAGCAGAGTTTTCAGGAGTTGAAGGACAGGCTTACTTCAGCACCTGTCTTAACTCTGCCAGAAGGCACGGAAGGTTATGTTGTTTATTGTGATGCTTCAAGGATTGGGTTGGGTTGCGTTTTAATGCAACATGGTAAAGTTATTGCCTATGCCTCGAGACAACTAAGAAAGCACGAATAAAATTACCCTACTCACGATCTTGAATTGGCAGCAGTTATATTTGCCTTGAAAATTTGGCGCCATTACTTGTTTGGAGTCCATGTAGACGTGTTTTCGGACCACAAAAGTCTACAGTATTTATTCAAACAGAAGGATTTAAACCTAAGGCAAAGAAGGCGGCTAGAGTTACTAAAGGATTATGACGTAGATATTTTGTACCATCCAGGGAAGGCCAATGTAGTGGCCGATGCACTTAGCCGCAAATCCATGGGAAGCTTGAGCCACATGGAAAATAGAAAGATTGAGATGACAAGAGAACTACATCAGTTAGCTAATTTGCAGGTTCGACTACTAGACCAAGGTAATGAGGGAGTTGTTATTCAAAGCACAGCGGAATCCTCACTTATGACAGAGGTAAAGGAAAGACAATATGATGATCCAAAATTAGTAAAATTGAGGGAGGAAATTCCACAACAGAAGCAACCACTAATAGAGCTTAAGGAGGATGGGGTTCTGAGACATCAAAGTCGTCTATGTGTACCTAACGTCGGGGAGCTTCGGGAGAAAATTTTGGCAGAAGTTCACTATTCCCGCTATTCAATCCATCCATGAGCGACGAAGATGTATCATGATCTTCGACAGATTTATTGGTGGAATGATATGAAGAGAAATATTGCAGAGTTTGTAGCCCAATGCCCGAATTGTCAACAGGTAAAAAATTGAACACCAGAGACCCGGAGGTCTAACTCAAAGTATAGTGATACCTACTTGGAAATGGAGGCTTACCCCGTACTTATCGGAAGTATGATTCCATATGGGTGATTGTAGATAGACTTACAAAATCAGCTCACTTTTTGCCAGTCAGGACAACTTATACTGCTGAAGATTATGCCAAGTTGTATATTAGTGAAATAGTTCGACTTCATGGTGTCCCAATTTCCATCATTTCAGATAGGGGTGCTCAGTTTACATCAAATTTCTGGAGGTCTTTCCAGAGAGGCTTAGGTACTCAAATAAGTCTCAGTACAGCTTTTCATCCACAGACAGATGGACAAGCTGAACGCACTATTCAAACACTCGAAGATATGCTACGAGCTTGTGTACTAGATTTTAAAGGGAGTTGGGATGACCATTTGCCACTAATTGAGTTTGCTTATAATAATAGCTTCCATGCAAGCATTCAAATGGCTCCTTATGAGGCTTTATACGGGCGAAAGTGTAGATCACCATTGGATGGTTTGAAATTGGAGAAGCAGGATTATTAGGGCCAGACCTAGTTAATCAGGCAATGGAGAAGGTGAAGCTAATCCGAGAAAGATTACTAACAGCCCAGAGTAGGCAGAAATCATATGCAGATGTGCGACGTCGGGATTTGAATTTAATATTAGTGATTGGGTTTTCCTAAAGGTTTTGCCCATGAAAGGCATTATGCGATTTGGTAAAAAGGGAAAGCTTAGTCCAAGATATATTGGACCATACAGGATCATTCGGAGGGTAGGAAAAGTGGCATATGAGCTAGATTTACCCCAGAATTGGAGACAGTCCATCCTGTATTTCATGTATCGATGCTACGAAGGTGCATAGGAGATCCTTCACGTATTATGCCTATTAAAGATGTTCAACTTTCTGAAGACTTATCCTATAAGGAAGTACCAATTTCTATCCTAGATCGTCAAGTTAGGAAGCTCAGAACCAAAGAAGTAGCCTCAGTAAAGGTGTTGTGGAGAAATAATAATATTGAGGAAATGACGTGGGAAGCCGAGGAAGAAATGAGGAAAAAACATCCCCAGTTATTTATGACTTGAAGATAGTACAGAGGTAAGTCATATTCTTATGTTCTTGATACTCTTCCTACTATGCAAATATGATCAGGTTTGAACATGTGAAAATGATTACATTTAATTGTATATAGTTGTATCGCCCTGTGAGGCATCGTGCTGGACTTTTGCTGAGTTTCAGGTTTTTGGATAGTCCCAATTATAAAGGAAACTCTGCCGAAATTTCAAAAAACTCCAAAAGGACTAGAGCTCTATATGCATTACCCTCATTCGAGGACGAATAATTCTAAGGGGGGAAGGATGTAACACCCCGTACCTTTCAAAACCTATGTGACTAAGTAAATATCGACGAAGGTATTTGAGCTCGAGATTGTGAAGGGGTACTTTGGCCTAGAATTTGAAATGGTCAAATGTATATAAGTGTTAAGTTAAAGTATAAGGATGAGGGTTTTGAAAATGAGATAAAACAAGTGAGGTGCTTGCTCGACTTATCTAAGCTCTTAGGTGACAAGTAGGTGCATCACCTACCTACGCTAACGAACTAAGTTCCGAGGGCCGATTACGGGCAGCAACACCATGGATTATTAGACCTAATGGTAGCCCAAATGAAGCTTAAAGTTGGCCCATCAAAGCACAACCAAATCTGGCCCAAACAACTACAAAAGGTAGCCACCAATATTGACCACATTTTGACCCAAGAGAAGCCCAAAATCAGCCACAAAACTTAACCCTTTTGAGGCCCAAGCAAAGGGTAATTTTGGCCCAAGTTTCTTGACCCATTTTGGCCCAAATATACTCAAAAAAGTCGGCCAAAAAGGTCCCTTTATACAGGCCTTTTGTTGATCAACATTGATCACAAAAAGCTGGAAAAATTCTCTCTTATCTCCTTTCCTTTTGGCAGCCCTTCTCTCCCTTTAGGGTTCTAAAAAGATCAAGATTCATTCAAGCTTAAGGTGAGTTAAACAACTTGTTATCTTGGTATTAATATACTACATATAGCTAGGATATCCTATGGTAAGAAAGACATGAACTATGGCAGCCCCTTTCTTAAGATTTAACACATAGAAATTGTGTAACAATTAAGAGATTTCTTCTTCTCTTGTTGGTGTATGTGTAGGGGGTACTTAAGCTTTTCAAGGCATCAATAAAAAGAGGATAAAAACACCCTTTCAAGTGTGGTAAGTACTCTGCCCATAATCATATTTTTGGATTGAAGTTCGGATGGACAATTGTTATTGAATTGTTGTTAAGAACTCACGGGACGACGATCGGAAGCCGTGGGTTCAATGTGTTGCTATTGTATTTTGGCATGGTGAGTTGTGTAGGAGCTGTTTGATGTATTTTGTATTATTGGAGGCAGTAGGTTGGTGTGTGTGTGATGTGTATTGGATAGGGGAGAAAGGTGTGACGATACACCTTTAATTAATGCAAAATACGTAAATCTGCCCGGGAAATGTTTAGCTACTGTTTTGGGAAAGTTGCAGCAGGTTTAAGAGCTAATATTAGCTTCATTATACCCTTGTGTTGTAGATTAACTTAATAAGGGAAAGTCCAAGTTGTGGTAAGCGCAATCTTCGGAAGGAACGAGGTATGTTAAGGCTTCTTTATTCCTTATCGGCATGAATCTAGAAATAGAACTCTAAATCTCCGAAAGAAGGAATTTGAGTATTTTGTTGTAAGAGAGCTGAATTGGTAACTCAACAAGTCTTAAGGAACTAATTTATACATTATGGTGATTCAAGTCGCCTTCTTATAAAAATCTGATTCTTTTTGCACGAAACGTAAGTTATCCTTTTGTCGAGTTTCTTCTTTGTATTGTGATCTCTAATCAAGCTTTAGAAAGTATACAAGGAAAGTTAGAAAGTCAAATCCCCATTTATATGTGTTTGGTATGTTGATTCCAACACCTAGTAAGCCAAGGCTAAAGAAGTTATCTAAATGAACCTTCATAAATAACAAGAATAGCTTTGAAGGTCAATCTAGTAATACACTTATTATGCGTGGTTTGCGTGTTAGTGTGCACCGAGGTGCTACTTCCATATTGAGGCCATTATACACATAGTGTGCACCGAGGTGCTACTGCCATATTGAGGCCATTATATACATAGTGTGCGCCGAGGCGCTACTGCCATATTGAGGCTATTAAATATAGGGTGCGCCGAGGCGCTATTGTGGTTCAGTGTGGGTTATAAAGAGTGAGTTGCAGCGTGAGTTAATGCATGTGTTGTGTTCTAAAAAGAATAAAGGAGAAAGAGCTTAACGAGTCTTACCAATTACAGTTTACAAGTTTCATATTATATCTTGTTTGGATTTACTACTTGCGACTTGCTTTTATGTTTCTACCTTACATGCCAATACATTATTGTCGTACTGACGTCCCCATTGCCTGGGGGAGCTGCATACATGCCTGCAGGTCCAGACAGATACATAGACAGATCTCTTCAGTAGGAGTTGCAGAGTTCAGCCATTTTGGTAAGCTCCATTCTTCCTGGAGCTGACGAGTCAGAGGTCTAGCTTATATTTTGGCCAGGTTATGTATATGTACAACTTATGGGTAGTCCAGGGCCCTGTCCTAGATATGAGATATTTTATTTACTCTTAGAGGCTTGTAGACATGTATATGTATATCAGTGTTGGGTATGGCCTTGTCGGCCTTGTTATTAGCTATCTACTATGATAATAGCCTTGTCGGCCTTGAATTGCTTAACTACTATTGAGCTATTAGTGTTTCAAATTGCTATTCTTAGAGACCTTATCGGTCTCAGACCCCCAGCAGGTTCAATAAAGATACACTCTATTTTGACACCCTCGGCCTTTTGGGGCTCCGGGTGTCGGTCATGCCTCCCATGGTTTGGGGCGTGACATTTTCTTCCATTGCTGCCCCTTTGACCCGATTGACTTAGAAGAAAGTAAAATTTCAGTGGTCTGACTTATGTGAGAAGAACTTTCAGAAATTGAAGACTAGGTTGACCACCTCTCCAGTGTTAGCTCTACCCGAGGGCTTAGATGATTTTTTTGTTTATTATGATGCTTTTAGGATTGGTTTGGGTTGTATCTTGATGCATCGTGGTAAGGTGATTGCTTATGCTTCGAGACAGCTTAAGACTCATGAGAAGAACTATCCTTCTCATGATATTGAGTTGGCCGCCGTGCTCTTTGCGTTGATAATTTGGAGACATTACTTGTATGGTTTGCACGTGGATGTATTCACTGATCATAAGAGTCTTTAGTATGTGTTCACTCAAAAAGGAATTGAATTTGCGACAAAGGAGATGGCTTGTGCTTTTTAAGAATTATGATATGAATCTGCTTTACCATCCGGGTAAGTCCAATGTTGTGGCGGATGCTTTGAGTAGATTGTCCATGGGGAGTGTAGCTTCTATTGAAGAGGGAAAGAAGAAATTTGTGAACAAGGTTCATAGGCTTACTCGGTTGGGAGTTCGCCTTATGGACTCGACCGAAGGCGGTGTGATTGTGCAAAATAGTTCCGAATCTTCCTTAGTGGCTGAGGTGAAGGCAAAGCAAGACAATGATCCAGTTTTACTTCAGCTTAAGGGTGCAGTTCATCAGTAGCGGGTGGAGGTTTTCTCCCAAGAGGGAGATGGTGTGCTTCGCTACCAGTGTCGTTTATGTGTACCAAATATTGATGGGTTGAGATAGCAGATTCTGACCGAGACTCACAGTTCTAGATATTCCATCCATCCAGGTGCTACTAAAATGTACCGTGATCTACGAGAAGTCTGCTGGTGGAATGGTATGAATAAGGACATAGCCGGGTTTGTGGCTAAGTGTCCCAACTATCAGCAAGTCAAAGTGGAACATCAAAGTCTAGGTGGCATGCTTCAAGATATTGACTTTCCCACATGGAAATGGGAAGCAATCAACATTGACTTTATTATGGGTTTGCCTCATACTCAAAGGCAACATGATTCCATTTGGGTGATTGTTGACCGGATGACCAAGTCATCCCATTTCTTGGCTGTTAAGACGACTGATTCAACAGACGACTATGCCATACTCTACATCTGGGAGATAGTTCGATTGCATGGTGTTCCCTTGTCTGTTATTTCTGACAGAGGTCCTCAGTTTACATCTCAGTATTAGAGATCATTTCAGAAAGGTCTTGGTACTCAGGTGAAGCTTAGCATAGCTTTCCATCCTCAGACAGACGGCCAGGCAGAGCGTACTATTCAAACTTTGGAGGATATGTTGAGAGCGTGTGTGATTGATTTCAACGGTAATTGGGATGATCACTTACCTCTTATCGAGTTTGCCTACAATAACATCTTTCACTCTAGCATCCAGATGGCTCCGTATGAGGCGCTTTATGGCCGGAGGTGTAGATCTCCTATTGGTTGGTTCGAGGTTTGTGAGGTAGCCTTGATTGGCCCATATTCTGTTCATGATACTATGGAGAAGGTTCAGCTTATTAGGGAGAGGTTGAAGACCGCTCAGAGTCGACAAAAATCTTATGCGGATGTGAGGAGAAGGGAGTTGGAATTTGAAGTTGATGATTGAGTTTTCCTTAAAGTGTCACCCATGAAGGGTGTGATGAGGTTTGGCAAGAAAGGAAAGCTTAGTCCCTGTTTTGTAGGTCCTTATCGAATTCTGAGGAAGGTTGGTAAGGTTGCTTATGAGTTGGAATTGCCATCGGAGTTGGAAGCGGTTCATCCAGTTTTCCATGTTTCCTTGTTGAAAAAGTGTGTTGGTGATCCGACCTTGATTGTTCCTTTGGAAGATGTGGGGGTGAAGGATAGTCTCACTTATGAGGAGGATCCTGTGGAAATCCTTGATCGTCAGGTTCGGAGGTTGAGAAACAAAGAAGTCACTTTGGTGAAAGTCCTTTTGAGGAATCAACTTGTTGAGGGAGATACTTGGGAAGCGAAAGAGGCCATGAAGGACAAATATCCTCATCTTTTTCCTTCCGATTCAGTTCCAGCTTGAGGTGACAGTTTCCTCCTTAGTATGTCCCTTCGATTCTATTCCATCAGTTCCTCTTATAATTCTAGCATGCATCCATGTTTTATGAAGTTAGTTTATCATGTTTTCAAGTTGAGAAGTTCAGTTTTCATGATGTTTCCTTGATTTCCATGTTTTGATGTTTGGTTGGACTATTTTCCCCCTCCGGTTTCCTTGTGTAGCCTTCATTTGAGGACGAATGATCCCATGGGGGAGATATTGTAACACCCCGGAAACATATCCAGCTATCTTAGTTGAAACCTCAGAAAATTTTCATGTTTCAGAAACGAAGGATCCAAACCACGGACCGTGGTCTGAACCACGAGTCATGGAAAGGACTCCGTGGTTCAGTATCTGCAAGGTTGGCCTCTGGTCTGAGAACCACGAGTGGGTTCTATGGACCGCAGTTCATTCTACGGGTCGTGAATCCACTCGTGGAATCAAACTTGTAAGCTGACCATGCTCTCGGGAACTACGAGTTCAAACTATGATTCATCGATCTAACGATGGGTCCGTCCTGTTGACTCGTGGAATGAGTTCAGAGGATTGGAATGTTCCAAAGTTTCACGACTCGACTCTATGACCCATCATCCCAATGGCGGACCGTAGTCTTGAGTCGTGGTTTGACCAAGAGTCAACTGAGCTCCCTGTGACGACGACTCCAAATGATGACCCATCGTCCAGTCTACGGGTCCGTCCTGTTGACCCGTAGAAATGCTTCTGCGACCTAACTTCTTAGCCAGAAACCACTGGTTGGAACCACGGGTCGTGGTTCAAATGATGATCTGTGGAATCCAACTGTAGAACCTGAAGCTGACCAAATTTCCTGATTTTTCTAAGTTATGTCCCAGGGGTATTTTGGTCTTTTTCCACCCTTTTTAACTCCTAAGTGAGGTCGTTTTGACTATTTCAAGTAGGGTTTTCACCCTTATTACCCTAAGCTCCTCCAAAATCATTCATTCGCCTCCCAAAAGAAGAAAAGTTCTTCCTCAAGCTTCAAGTCTCCAAGCTCCAAGTCAAGCCTCCTAAGTCTTTTCCATTGAAGTGGGTTATCTTCACCCAAGGTATGTGGGTAATCAACAATGGGTTCCTCTCACCCTTGTGCCCAAAATCCCCAATTCTTATGTTGAATTATGAACTTATGAAATTAGGGTTTGATCTAAATTTGGGAAAAGTTTATGAAATCAGTTTCTATGTCCAAATTCATGGTTTCTTAATGATTTTTTATGATTTGTTCATGATTCCTTCATCGATTTTAAAAGCCCAAGTATGAGAATTGATTTATAGCATGAAACTATGAAATTGCATGTTTTCAAGATGAAATTGGCATGATTAGATATCATGACCTTTATGTATTTATGAAATTGCATACCCACCTATTCAAGTATGAATTTAGAAAGGGAAAAAGTATATTTTGAGTTATGGTTATGCACATTCTTTGGATGTATGATTTTTAATTGCATGACATCAGATATGCCACCAATTATAAATAGTTTTGACATCAGATATGTCACCAGTTATAAACAGTTTTGACATCAGATATGTCACCAGTTATGAACAGTTTTGACGTCAGATATGTCACTAGTTATGAACAGTTTTGGCATCAGATATGCCCAGTATTATATGAGCTATATGTATATGTTTTGGGAGTAGTATTTAGCACCAAGTTGGACTGGGTGAGAGTACCCTTCGTACCAGAACTATGTGCCCCCATAGGTTTGCTAGTCCCCTCTATTGGGCACCAATTTTTAGTGATCATGCCACAGTCATGCCTTTATACCCTGGCAAGGTATATTGGGTCCTCCAGATGGGGCGTATACATTGGATTCCATGTAGATCACATGGTCTATGTCGGTTAGAGAACCTCCCACAAAAATAGTTTATCCTTTAAAGATGTATTTGACTCTTATTTAGATTTCAGACTTTTATTTACAATCATGTTTTCAGCTTATGGTGTTTCATAGAGTCACTTGCATCCAGTTTTACCTTTAAAGTATGATTTTGATTGCTAAAGCATAGTCAACATGTTTTAAACTGATTATCATGTTCATGAAATGCTCACATACTCAGTACATCCTATAGTACTGACGCATATCTTGCGCTAAATTTTTTGATGATGCAGATTCAGGTGTACATCCTCAGATTCATGGCTAGAGTTTCCCGGCCACACTTAGGCAGCTGTTGGTGAGTCCTCTTAGGTCGAAGACTAGTTATGTTTCTAGCTTTGTTCAATTTTCATTTCCGTACTTTGAGTTAGCTAGGGTCTTGTCCTAGCAACTCATTATGTTATGATTAGAGGCTTTCAGACATAGACCATATGTAACCCTTCGGGGGCGTCGTATCTATTGACTCGACTATCTATCTTATACTATGTCGCCTTTATCCTTGATGTTTCCTCTATGTTTCCTTTATATATGCTTGAGAATGTTATGACCAAGGGTTAGCTTGGGATCCTTGGGGTCCTAAGTCCCGTATTACGTCTAGGGGGGTAACCTCGGGGCATGACAAATTCCATATACATATGGCACAAGTTAAAGACTCAGTTTTTGGAACGATTCTTTCCTCCATCAAAGATGTTGCAGTTGAAGCAAGAGGTCTACAATTTCAAGCAGATACCTGCAGAGGCATTATATGAGGCTTGGCTGAGGTTCAAGAAGAAGTTGAAGCAAGTTTTGAGACACGGAATATCTTCAAGGCATCTGATGGAAATTTTCTACAAAACATTGAACGCCAATACAAAAGCAGTAGCTGACACTGTAACTAGTGGGGAATTCATGGAGAATTCATATGATGAAGCTTTGAAGATGCTTGATAGGGTTTCTAAGACCAATAGATCATGGCACACTAGAGAGTCAGAGACCCCAACAGGTACATATACAGTTGGTAGGTCCGTGGATTTTAATGAACTTTAAGACCTCAAACAGGAAATTACTGAGATGAACATAAGCGTTGGGTTGCTTGCAAATAAATTCTTAGCCTAGGGAGTAGAGAAGGTGAAAGCCATCAGTTCACAAGGGAGAGCACCAAGGCTTGATGATTACTCATCTGATGAAGAGGTTACTTATCTGAATGATCAAGGGGTGGGTTTCCGAGCTTCTGGACAAAGAAATCAAGGTCAGAATAGAGATAGAGATGACTGCGAGAATCGGTCTGGTTATAGAGATAGGAGCAGAGATAGAGACAGGGATGGTGACTGGCACAAAAAAAGATAGATACAAGAATGATAGAAGTGGTCTTTATGTCCCTCCTGGAAATCGCAAAGATAGACCTGAAAAACCCACCATAACGAAGCTGCTCAACAAAGTAATTCAAAAGGTGGATTCTACGGATGCAAGCATGAAAGAGATAAAATCTGACCTTTCAAATATTAGTCAGAGAGTGGATTCCCATTCTGTTTCCATAAAGCAACTTGAGATGCAAATGCACCAGATGTCCACTAGCATGAACCCGCGTCAAAAGGGTACTCTATCAAGTGACACCATTCACAATCCTAAGAACGATCGATAGGTTATGGCTGTGACCACCTAAAGAGGAAAGCAGACTATTGATCCTCCCATGCCTATAGTTGTTGATGAGCTGGTCAAAGTTGGAAAGAAGGATGCTAAAATTGTGATCGATTTTGAGGAAAAAGTTAGTGACGAAGGGCCAAGTGAGCGGAAGTCTTATGAGTCGAAAGCAAAGAGAAAAGAGGTTGCACCAATCCTGAAACCCATGCCATTGCCTGCTCCACCTTACCTACAAATATTGAAGAAGAAGGTTGAGGACAGAAAATTTCACAAGTTAATCTCCATGCTGAAATAACTTTCAGTCAACATCCCTTTAGTTGAAGCATTGGAGCAGATGCCTGGATATGCTAAATTCATGAAGGATCTGGTGACTAGGAAGAGGACGGTAAGCTTTGAGCCAGCTGGTAATCTGCACCATTGTAGTGTAATAGCTTCCCATTCTTTGGTAAAGAATAAGGAAGACCTGAGAGCGTTCACTATCCCTTGTACGATTAGAGCATTCTACTTTGCTAAGGCGTTGTGTGATCTGGGTGATAGTATAAATCTGATGCCACTAGTAGTGTTTAAGCAGTTGGTCTTGGGAGCCCACAAACCAACTACAATGCGGCTTCTTATGGTAGATCGCACCATGAAAAAGCCTGTGGGGATTCTCTATGATGTGCTTGTGAAAGTTGAACTTTCATCTTCCCTGCAGATTTTGTGATTATTGACTGCGAGGTGGATTTTGAAGTCCCTATCATCGTAGGGAGACCATTCCTTGCTACTGGACACGCGCTTGTTGATTTAGAGACTGGACAGATGAAGTTCAGGTTGAATGATGAGGTAGTTACTTTTAATATCTGCCAGTCTATGAAACATCATGATGATATGCGAGTGGTTTCAGTTATTGATGTGGTTGATGAGGATCAATCAATTATACCGGTTGAGGAGAGACTTAGTGTTAAGGCACTTGCAGCTGTGATTATGAATTTTGAAGGAGATGATATTGATGAGTATGACGAGATTGTTGAAGAACTAGTAGGTATATGGTCTTATAGCTATGCTCTAAAAAAGTTTGACTTGGACTTGAAAAAGAGACAGACACCGCCTACCAGACCATCTATTGAAGAGCCGCTAGTCTTGGAGCTCAAAGCACTTCCAGCCCATCTTCGGTATATGTTCCTAGGAGAAAATAAGACCTTGCCGGTTATTATTACTGCAGACTTTGTTGAAGGGTAGGTTGAAGCTCTGGTTTTTGTGTTGAAGAAGTTTAAGAGGTCCATTGGTTAAACCATCGCATATATCATTGGAATTCTACCTGGAATCTGTACACATAAAATTTATCTCGCGCCATATTATATTCCGAGTATTGAGCACCAGCATAGGTTGAATCAGCCTATGCAAGAGGTCGTCAAGAAGGAGATTATTAAGTGGATGGATGCAGGTGTGGTTTACCCTATTGTGGACAACAAGTGGGTGAGCCCAGTTCAGTGTATGCTGAAGAATTGTGGGATTACTGTAGTCCCAAACGCAAAGAATAAGTTGATTCCAATGAGACCAATCACAGGCTGGCGCATATGCATGGATTATAGGAAGCTGAATGCTTGGACTAAGAAGGACCATTTTCTAATGCCATTCATGGATTAGATGTTAGACCGTCATGGAGGAAGAGGATGGTATTGTTTCCTTGATGGTTATTTAGGATACAATCAAATTTTGGTTGCTCCTGAAGGCCAAGAGAAGACAACTTTCACCTGTCCATATGGGACGTTTGCTTTCAAGAGGATGCCTTTCGGTCTATGCAATGCACCAACAATATTTCAGCGTTGCATGATGTCTATTTTCTCAGACATGGTGGAGGACACTATTGAGGTATTTATGGATGACTTTTCTATAGTGGGTGACTCTTTTGAAGATTGTTTGGATCATCTGAGTTGTGTGCTGAAATGATGTGAAGAGTGTAATTTGGTGCTGAACTGGGAAAAATATCACTTCATGGTGAAAGAGGGCATATTGCTTGGCCATAGGATCTCCAAGAAGGGTATTGAGGTCGACAAAGTGAAGATTGAGGTGATTGAAAAATTGCCTCCACCAGTTTCTATGAAAGGGATTCGAAGCTTTTTGGGGCATGCTGGTTTCTATAGGAGGTTTATCAAAGACTTCTCCAAAATTGCTAATCCATTGTGCAAATTATTGCAGAAGGAGGTAAAGTTTGTGTTTGATGATGCATGTTTGAAGGCATTCGAATGCCTTAAAGAAAAGTTGGTCTCACCTCCTATCATTATTTCTCCTGATTGGTCTCAACCTTTTGAGGTTATGTGTGATGCTAGTGAAGTGGCGCTAAGAGCAGTCCTAGGTCAAAGGCGGAAAAAGATTCTTCATCCTATATTCTATGCTAGCAAAGATCTTAACCCAAATCAAAAGAACTATACTGTCACTGAACAAGAGTTTCTTGCTGTGGTCTTTGCTTTCGAAATTCAGATCTTACTTGCTTGGCACCAAAGTGGTGGTGCATACTGACCATGCAACTCTTCATTATCTCATGGTGAAAAAGGATGCTAAGCCAAGGCTGATTAAGTGGGTGTTGCTTCTGTAGGAGTTTGATTTTTAAGTCAAGGATCGGAAGGGTACAGAGAATTAGGCAGCAGACCACTTGTCTAGACTAGAAGAAGAAGCAATGTTGAAGCTGAATGATGAGAAAAAGATATATGATTGGTTTCCTGATGAACAAGTGTTGGCTGCTTATCAAGATTTGATTCCATGGTTTGCTAACATTGCCAACTATTTGGCAAGTGATTTGGTGCCTGATGATATGTATGTCCACCAAAGAATAAAGTTCATGTCCGATGTCAAAAAATACTTCTGGGAAGAGCCATTCTTGTTTCGTGTGTGCTGATACTATGATCCAGAGATGTGTGCCTGAAGCTAAGTTGATGGATATATTAGAGGCTTGCCATTCATCCCCTGTTGGGGGTCATCCTAGTGGTATCTGGACTATGCACAAGATTCTACAATACGACTATTATTGGCCGACTATTCACAAAAATGCCCATGAGTTTGCTAAGGCTTGCAGCAGATGTCAAAAGGAAGGGGGTATATCAAAGAGGCATGAGCTTCCTCTTAATCCCATCCTTGTGATTGAGCTGTTTGATATTTGGGGCATAGAATTTATGGGTCTATTTGTGTCATCTAATCGAAACTGGTATATATTGGTGGCTGTTGACTATGTATCAAAAATGGGTGGAGGCAGTTGCGCTTCCCAGTAATGAAGGCAAGTGTTTCACAACGTTCTTGAAAAAAAACATTTTCTTTAGGTTTGGTATGCCAAGGGAAATAATTAGCGATGGAGGCTTTCACTTTTGCAACACGCTATTTCGTGTTTTGCTTGAGAAATATAGAGTAAAACACAAAGTTGCAACCCCTTATCATCTTCAGACGAGTAGGCAAGTGGAGGTTTCCAACAGAGAGATAAAGTCAATCCTGTCCAAGACTGTCAATGCCAATAGAAAGGATTGGTGGTGGAAGTTAGATGATGCTTTGTGGGAGTACCGGATTACATTCAATACCCTAATAGGTATGTCACCATATCAGTTCGTGTTTGGTAAAGCCTGCCATCTTCCGGTTAAGTTAGAGCATAAGACCATGTGGGCATTGAAGAAGAAATTAGATTGGTCTGAGGCTTCATTGCAGCGGCTTGGCAAGTTGAATGAGTTAGACGAATTCTAGTTGAACGCATATGAGGGTTCAGCATTGTACAAAGATAGGATGAAATTGTATCATGATAAGAAGATAGAAAAGAGAAACTTCCAGCTGGGTGACTTGGTCCTACTTTTCAATTCTAGACTTCGCTTGTTTCCTGGCAAGCTGAAGTCCAAGTGGATTGGAGCATTTAAGGTGGTGCAAGTATTTTCTCACGGAGTGGTTGAACTAGAAAATCATGAAGGAAAAAGGTTCAAGGCGAATGGGCAACAGATAAAAGCTTACTTTGGCATAACAGAGGAGTTCAAAACAATTGAAGCTTGGAACCTTGATGAATTTATCCCACTCGAGGATATTGATGAAGTCTGAGTAATCAAGCAACCTGCGTCATGCCACGATGTTAAATCAGGTGTTTCATGGGAGGTAACCCATGGGCTGTTACTTTGTTTTGTTTATTTTCATGTAGTTTTTGCTTTAGTAAAGTGTTTTGGTGAAGTCTGAGTAGCCAAAACACTTGCTTCATGCCGCGATATTAAATCATGCACTGCATAGGAGGCAATCTATGGACTAATGTGCATACATGTTGCAAGAAGTAAGAAGATAGTTTTATAATTGCAAATATTGCGGGCAAAAAGGGGCCCTACGGGCTCTGTGATGGGCCATCGCAGCTGCCACGCTCGTGGGACTGGGACATCCAACTTAAAAATCATGCTAAGTATGGAAAAAAAGGAGTCTGCCTAATTTCCATGTCCCACGTGATGGGCCATCATGGCTCCGACGGGCATGGGAAGCAAGCGTGAAGCCATTCTGAAAGGCAATAGCTGGTCCACTCCCACGTCCCACATGACAGGCCATCGTGTACCTGATGGGCGTGGGAGGCCAGTTCCAGGCGCCACAAGTATGCCTAGTATCCCTTGATTATTACTTTTTTAGTGCATTAGGGACAATGCACAACTTTTTAGATGGGGTGGGGGCAGCTGTGGTCATCCAGTATTTTTGTAGAGTGTTTTGGCGAAGTCTGAGTAGCCAAAACACTTGCTTCATGCCGCGATGTTAAATCAGGTGCTGCATAGGAGGCAACCCATGAGGGTACTCACAAGGTACCCGGGTCCTTGGGGTTTTCTTTCCTGTGTTCTTTTCCTAAGGATTTTTAATTTCTGTTGAACCGGCCTGTTTAGTATAGGATGTGTGTTTGTAGAAGTGAATTAGAAATTAAGTGCAACCATGATCTAATTTTTAAATAAAGCTTTGTGAAAAATGGAGACCCGTCCAAATTTTTGTGCAAATAAGTTGTTAGAACTGACTTAGGTGGATATGTAAATGACAGCATGCATATAAATGAGTCAAGTACCTTAAGCTAAAGCATGAACCGGTAGTTAGCTAATTTGTAGCCTAAACTATGTGCCATGTGTGAAGTGAGCTGCTTAGCATCTGTTCTGGCTGTACTGTGTGATCTAGAACTTGCCTAGTTAGTTGTAATTTGGTCGTAGAATGATTTAGTTAGGACATGGTCATAGGCCATTTTTGAACTAGTCCACTTTAGCCAAAACGACCTACCAACTGAAAAATAATCCATTTGATCCCTGAATTTGACCCTTAAAGTGAACTTTTTTGTTGTTAGCATATTCACCTTACCCGTTTCCTATAAATCTCTGTTTTGACCCTGGTCCTTCCTTGGACATTGTGCACCTCAACTCAGGCTAAAATCCTAAGTTGAGGGTGGCTACTATAGGGGTAAGTAGGAAGCGTTGGGTATGAAAAGAGTGGTTAGTCAATAGAAAGAAAGAAACTGGGTGTGGTTTGTGTGCAAAAGAAAAAGAAAAAGAAAAAAAAGAAAAATAATGAATGAAAAGAAAAGAAAAGAAATAAGAATAATGAATGAAAAGAAAAATGCAAAACTACAATAGAAACCACACCCAAAGCTTGATAAAAGTAACAAGGTTTTGAAAGAAAGGAGAATAAGGGAGGAAAACTGTAAGGCCTGGAAAGTGGAGGAAATAAAGAAGTAATTGTAGTCTCAAGGAGGGAATAGTCACTGTTTACCCAAACGTACCACTCCCATCCCTAATCCTACATTACAAGCCTAGCAAAGTCCTATAGTGATCCTAACCGAGCTGTTTGAAAACCAAAGCATAGAAAATAAAGGCAAGCCTATGGTATTGTGCACGTACAACTTGAACTTCTTTATGAGAGTGAGCGGTTTCCCAGTCCCTGTTTGTTAAATTGATATTCTTTGTGATTCGAGACTTCTTTGTTGTGAGGGCACTAGAGTAGACTGTGATTGCTAATTACTTGGTTTGAATGTCTGTTGTGTATGCTAGCTTACTAATGAATATCGTGTTGTCACTCATGGATCCGCCTTGTGTTGTTTTGATAACTTGAAAAAAATGCACCAGTTTTGAGCTGTCAAGGAGTGGGTACTATTTTAAGGATTGAGAGTGTAATGAATCATGTTGCCATTGTAGTTTTTGGTTTTCTTCTACTTAAGCATCATTTAGTTTTGTTTTCGTTTGTTGCTTGAGGACAAGCAAACATTCTAAGTTGAGGGTGTTGATGTGTCGGGATTTGACGGCACTTTTGACGCTTAAAACTATGGATTTTTAGGAGTTCTTAAGCACATTTTGTTGCATTTAATGTCGTTTGTTACATGTACAGGGAAAAGTATGAAATAGATGAAAAGACCAAAGTTTTGCAGTTTTCTGGGAAAAAGACAAGCCACCACGGCATCACATCAATGACGGCTTGTGGGGTAGATCGTGGGAACATGGCACCGGGAGAAGCCAAGTCATTGAAGCCTGATGGGCTGCCACGACGCCTGTGAAGGACACAACGAGACATTGCAGAGCCCGTCAAAATGATCAAGGGAACTATGCAAGGAGCTAAGGCAGGGCGACGGGCGTCTATGACACCCGTGACAACTGTGATGGCCCATCGCTTCTGCCAGTGGAAACAAGGCAGAAAGCATGCATGAGCTAAGGGAAGGAGATGAGAGGGCCACAACGGGCATCGCAGCCACGACGTCCTGTCAGATTCACCCATGAGATCGAGGTAGGGAACTGGAACTTGAGACCTGAAGATGCCCGACGCCCATCGCACCCACGAGGGCCCGTGAGGTATCCCGTCGGTATTGCCGCGTCTTGATTCTCCTAAATTTGTTAGGATTTGGTTTCTTTGTCTATAAATACTTCCCCTTAGGTATTATTTTTGTGGGTTACACATTATTTTTGGAGAACTACTACATTGTTACTTTGTTGTTGACTTTACAAACACAAGTTCTTGAGATTAAAAGATTGTTCTTGATTAATTGAGGTGTTCTTGATATTTTCTTCAAGATTTCGGATTTCATTACTCCCAATTGTAAGTATCTACTAATGATTGTCCAAATAACCATTAATTGTTTACTTATGAACATGAGTAGCTAAATCCACAACCCTCTAAATCCACAACTAGGGTTGTGGGAACCATGAAGAATTAACAAAGTATGCAAAGTACTTAGTAATTCTAGGGCGATATTTATGCATGTATTGTTCTTCCCTTCATATTGATTGCTTTATAGCAGTGTACAACGTTAGAACTCGCCTTATCGTTACTTGCCAGACCAAGGAGGTAACGGATGGGAAAAAGGTTGTTCAATGACGGAGAGTTGAGGCTACCAACCCTCATGTAATAGCTTGGCCTTGTTCGGGAATAGCTAATCTGGGATCCAGGGTAAGGGTTAGTAAAGCATACACCCGCGGTCGGACAGAGGCATGTGGTAAAATTCATCTATCTGCCGGACCAAGAATTTAGGTGAACCTAACTTACCAATTCTGCATGCTAAGTATCAAACTAGTTAACTAAGTACAAACGCCTTACTAAGTTCTGAATTCATGGGGAACACTACCCTAGTCTTCTCTCTCATTGATTACAACTTTTAAAACTGTCACGTGTTACTTGTTTACATTCCAGTTACTATTACTATTTGTTACATTAACCCCCCCCCCTTGTAGGGAAATAAATGGCTAATAATGCAAGTAAACACATATCAACCCTAGTGCTACCATATTTCCTTTGGGATCGACCCCAACCTTTTTTTAGGTTCTATATTTGATCAACGACCACTTACACTTATGAAAAAAGGTGTATTTTGGGAGTATCACACAGCTGAAGTAGGGGATATCGGCTTTAGCACAAAGCCTTCTAATAAGCACCGGGAAATGGAATGGGGCACTACCCCTGCGTGCTTTCCTCCTTATTACCATGGCCGCAATTTCCCCAAAGTTGACATGTTCCCCTGTCATAATAGAAGCAACTAGAATGGCTCCCTCCAGGGTTATCTTTTGATCATTCTGTGATGGTAGGAATCGTATGCGGACGAGATCATACCAGAGACAGGCTTCAAAGTACAAAGTCCTCCTTAGAATATCACTGCCCATAGTGGCCTAGATTGTAGTAGGAGGAGCAAGAGTGGGGGTTATCTCATGATATGTCTTTAAGTTGGCAGTCAGCCTAGACAAGAGTGCAGGTGTGGGCTTAATTGGGTGACTCCAATAAATGACATTTATGGTAGATGGCGTGATGATAACTTTCTTGCCCCGGACGATAACTGAATCAACTTGGGGAACTTCTCCATGTTTCCCTTATATACTTTGTAGTCTTGCTTGGCTTAGTAAGAAGCAAATAATTCTCTTACTACTTTCTCATAGTACCCCCAGGGTATATCTTAGAATGGCTGCAACTCTAGTCAGCAAACTGTCGGTGGATGTTGGGAAGCTCCGGCCCAATTGCACCCAAGTTGAAACTCTGCTCTTTGTTGAGGGTTCTTTTCTTATCCCGGTCATAGATGGCCTTTATCACCTCAACCCCAAAATAAAGTCTTGCTTCTTCCACAGTTGTTAGCTTCCTTGGGTTACACCCTGTGTTTCCTCTACTAGAAGACATGTTCTACACATGGAGATTGTGAGTACACAAAGCAAAAAAACAATTTTTTTTTGTATTTTTGACATGTGAAAGAAGAAAACCTAAAAAGAAGTTAACTAGTTAAAAAGAATTGAATGCAAAGAAGAAGAAAAACAAAACAGGTGATTAATGGCTCATGTGAACCACGTGCAATATATACCAAGGGTTGTGCGCATCGCATGTGCTTCACCATTAGCTAACATAAACCTGAACTGATTTCTGCGCTGAGGTGCGAAGCTAGTGCAGACCGCACTAGTCAAAGTGCACATCGCACTGTGCTTTTCCCCTCAAATCAGTGTACTGGCATCCTTCAACCATGGTATACGATGCCTCATACATTTCACATGTCAAGATCTATGCCACACATGAGAAACACACAAGGAAATAGTTGGAACTCTTTTGTTCCTTGTGTTCTTGTGTGTTATGCATGTTATTCATAGAGCAAGATCTGTGTTAAGCACTTGGCATCAAGAAACAGAACCAATAAACAACACTAGGGAGAAAACACACTATGACCAAGCAAATCATCCAGGTACTCAGACTTCCCCTGAATCCAATAACACAATTTAAAACCAAAATAGGAACTTAAAGACTTTACTTAAGAAGGACGTTACCCCATCTATCATTGGGAACACCAAGATCTTTAATTACACACCATCAGGCACAAATATCAATAACAATTTTCCGACCCTTCAAGAACATCAGCCCAAACAAGCATAATTAATCAAAATACCACATGGGCACAATGGTAGAAGTAATTTTAGCCCCAAACACCAATCTTTAACAAAAATCTCATGAAGATGACGATTGCCCTTAAGAATGACATAACCCAATCTATCATAGGTCCAAATCATTCACCAACATAAGTGGGTTACTTAGACTTCACCCAAAAAAATAGATTTTTAAAGGTAAAACATACTACAATGAACATGCATTATCATAACTCAAGTTCTACCAAGTTAATTCTAAGCAAAATCAATAATATAACCCAAAATTGGGGACCCAATTTTTTTGGATCTCACCCAAAATCAACATGGAAATTCTAATGAGCATGCTTCACAATATGAGTTCCCAATCAACATAACAACACGTATTTAACATCGTGGAACTTACCTGTCATACCTCGATCCTACACCCTAGACGTAACATGGGACTTGAGACCACAAGTGATCTCAAGATAACCCTTCTTGCTGGCATAATTCATGAGCAACTAAATAGAAATTGATAAACTGAAAAATATTATGCAGAAGCTGAAACATATGATGAGCTCTTGAAGAGTACTGTAATAAACTGAAGTTTTACAAATGAAATACAACTCCATTGAAAAATTGATACAACTGACTGACGGACTGTCTATGAAGCCTCTACTAACACTGACTATGGTTAGCTGGGACATGACCCCAAACTATCTTTCATCAATGTATAAAAACTGAAATAACCGCTATAATTACTAACTGACTGGAGTTCCTAGAAAAGGAGAACTCGTTCCTTGCTGACTGGAAGCTGCAATCTATCTGAGCATAATTCTGGGAGCTAGCACTAAAGCCTATATCAATAAAAGTATGCAGCACAAAAAGGTATACGATCTGTACTTTGAATGTACTCAGAATATGAGATAATGTACTAACTTTGAAAACATGAGAAGACATGTATATACTAGAACATAACTGAAAGCTAGACTTAGTATGGATATATGAGAATGCATAAATCAATGCTGTAAAACATGGGCTCTTTTACTAAAGAGTATAAAATGTTTTTAGGTTGTAAACTGTGAGATACATAGAATATGAGATAACTAAGCAGGCTGAAAATACTGATGAGCTATTTAAAAACTGTAAGTTGAATCTGTAGTACTCAGGCCCAAACATAATATGCACAAAATCTGAAATATAAGGATATTATGAAAAATGTAATTTAAAAACTGTAAAACTGCACTGAGGGACTAGTACACAACTACTGAGTCTAATTTTGTGGGAGAGTCTGTTAAATGACATAAATCATGTGAGCTAAACATGGAGTCTGATGTATATGCCTCATCGAGAGGACCCAATATACCTTGCCAGGGTATAAAGGCATGGATGATGTGATCACTAGTTCTGAGGCCAAACTGAGGGGCTAAATAACCTATGGTAGCACATAGTTCTGGGACTTAAGGTACGCTGAACCTTAGTCCAACTCGGTGCTAAGTACTACTCCCAAACTGAATGCTGATAGCTCATTTAAAAACTGAAGTTCTGGAATACTACATCAGAACCTAATTAATCTGGATGATTTCTGAAAGACTGTATAACTAAAAACTATTCATAGAGCATGTGGACATATATAGATGTCATACTAATCATGAAGCTTACTGAGTTCGTAATTGTAACACCCCAGAACTTCCAAGCCCAGAATTAGCTCAGAAAAATCAGAAGAAACTAAAATTTGAACTATCATCCAAAATAACGAGTCAGTTCCATGACCCGTGGAAGCTTCCACGAGTCGTGGACTGGACCCGTGGAAACAGATCAGAAGATTGAAGATTTCTTTGAGAACCACGGTTGGGTTCTCGGGCCTGTGGAAGGATCCACGAGTTGTGAACCCAAGTCGTGGGACCAAATTTCACTAGCCCAATTTTAAGTCCCCAGGGTTCACAAGTGGGATCCACGACCCATGGAAGTTTCCACGAGTAATGAACCCAGCTCATGGAACCTGCCTTCAGAGACCCAATAATATTCAGCCGAAAACCATGAGTGGGATCCACGAACCATAGGAGTTTCCATGAGTCGTGAACCCAACTCGTGGGATCAGTTCTGGTAGCTCAACTTTCAGGACCAGGAAACCACAACAGAGTTCCACGAGCCGTGGAACTTTCCATGAGCCGTAGAACCCATCCGTGATCCCAGAGTCACGAATTTCAGCAATTTTTCTAATTTTTTTCCAGGGGCATTCCAGACTTTTTCTACCTAATTAAATGCCTAAGATACGAAATTTTGAATACTCTAAGCCTAGTTTATTAGTCTAAAACTACCTAAAACATTCATTCTCCTAAATTCATCGGTCTTAGAAAGAAAAGGAACAAAAGAGGCGATAGTTTTCTCTCAAGAACAAGCAGAGGTATTCATCAAGTTCAGCCCCAAGAATCCAAAGATTTCTCCGTGGAATTCTTCTCCAGGTATCTGGGATTTCAGTAGTGAGTTCCTTTCACCCATTAGGTCCTTAAAACTCGGCCAGTTCCTCCAATTTCTCCAAGATTAATTAGAGCTAGGATTGGTAAACCTTAGAGATTTCCTTGCTATTCAGATGCTACAATTATTATGATGCTTAGACCATGTTTCTCGAAGAATTAGTAAAATTTATGTATAGAATTCAGAACCCTAGCTTGTGATAATTTTCATAATTTTTGCTTGCTAGGAACACCAATCAGATAATCATGCTCCCAGATTTGAATGTCATATCTTTTCAGTATGTTTATGTGAATTCTCAGATTATATTAGTATATTGAGCTATCCAGTGTTACAGTCGCATGTTAGTTTAAGTGTCCTAGGGTTTCTGAAAGCCGCATCAAGTAGAGTCTTCTTCATGGGTGTAAAGCGCACCACACTTATGGGGGAGAAGCTATGAGACTTCATTAGGAATAACTTCCCTTCTTTCTTTTCCAGTCCGTGCTATAGAGTATAAAATCTATTTAATTCTCCTCTATCCTAACTCCTGCTCTTTGCATTTCAGAAAAATGCCTCCTAGAAGAGCTGATGCTAGGAATCAGCCAGTACCAACAGCTCCAGCAGATCCATTAAATGAGCAGGTTACGCACGCTGACTTCAGGGTTGCTTTCCAAGTGCTTGCTTAAGCTATGACCGCCCAGGTCAATCAGCAAGCTGCTTCACCAGCTCTACCTCAGACCAATACTGCTGCAGCCAGAATCTGAGACTTCGCTCGAATGAACCCTCCAGAGTTCCATGGGTCTAAATTAGAAGAGGATCCCCAGGAGTTTTTAAAGGACATTCAGAAGGTGACCCATATTATGGGTGTCACTCCAGTTGAGGATGCAGAATTATCTGCTTACCAGCTGAAAGGAGTGGCTTATACTTGGTACCAGCAATGGAAGGAATCTCACCATGCCGGAGCAGGACCAGTAACTTGGGAACTTTTAAAGCCTGCTTTTCAGGACCAGATTTTCCAACTAGAGCTTAGGGAAGCCAAGGTTCAGGAATTCATCAACCTGAAGCAAAATGACATGAGCGTGAAGGACTATGCTCTGAAGATCACTCAGCTATCCAAGTATGCTCCAACAATGGTAGCTGACTCTAGAGCTCGTATAAGCAAGTTCTTGTCTGGAGTGTCTGATGATGTGGTCAAGGAATTCAAGATGGCCATGCTCGTAAAGGAAATGGACTTCTCCAGGCTCATTACATATGCTCAGTAGATTGAGGAGGAGAAGATTAAGGAAAGGGGAGGAGATGCAAAGAGGGCTAGGACATGTAATTATTATCCGCAGAGGTAAGAGGGTGGAAATCGCTCTCAATATAGTCAGAAGAATTCAGCTCCAGCTCCATCTTCTGCTAGTGCCCCAGTGCCCAAGTTTAAGAAGGATTTTCGGGATAGAGCGTCTGGCTCTAAGTCCCAAGGCTATTACTAGTGGGCGCACTAACCCAGTGTGCAAAAAGTGTGGTAGGAACCACCAGGGTGAGTGCAAGGCAGGTAGTGGAAATTGTTTTGTGTGTGGTAAGCCAGGCCACATGATGAGAGAGTGCCCTGAAAATTCTTAAAAGGGTAGGGACACTCGTTCACTAAATCAAGCCAGCTATGTAGCAGCCCCAAAAGGTCACCCTACTCAGTAGGGTGCCTCATCTGGTACAAGTGGTGGTAAGCGCCAGAACAGATTGTATGCACTTCAGGCTCAACAGGACCAGGAGGACTCTTCTGATGTCGTCACGGGTACATTGCGAGTCTTTAGTACTGATGTTTATGCATTGTTAGATCCAGGGACTATAGTTTCCTTCATCACTCCTTATGTAGCAGTAAACTTCAGTATTAGTCAAGAAATTCTCCTAGATCCCTTCTTAGTCTCTACTCCAGTTGGTGACCCAGTTGTAGCTAGACGGGTGTACGGAAATTGCTCTGTCATAGTTTCCCAGAAATTCCCCTCAAAAGACCTTGTAGAGTTAGAAATGGTAGATTTTGATATCATTCTAGGCATGGATTGGTTACATTCCTGTTATGCCTCAGTCAATTGTAGGACTAGGATCATTCAGTTTCAGTTTCCTAACGAGCTAGTCTTAGAATGGAAGGGTAGTAACTTAGTGCCTGTAGGTCATTTCACCTCCTACCTTAAGGCCAGGAAAATAATTTCCAAGGGGTATATCTATCACCTTGTTCGGGTTAAGGATTCAAACTCCGATACCCCAACTCTTGAGTCAGTTCCAGTAGTTAGTAAGTTTCCAGAAGTAATCCCAGAAGATCTTCCCAGAGTTCCTCCCGAAAGGGAAATTGATTTCAGAATTGATCTCCTTCCAGATAGCCAGCCTATTTCGATTCCTCCTTACAGAATGGCTCTAGCTGAGCTTAAGGAATTGAAAGATCAATTGAAATACCTTCTTATTAAGGGCTTCATCAGACCCAACATCTCTCTATGGGGTGATCCAGTGTTGTTTGTATGTAAGAAATATGGTTCTCTCAGGATGTGCATTGACTACCGTCAGTTGAACAAGGTCACAATCAAGAACAAATATCCTATCCCCAGGATTGATGACTTGTTCAACCAACTTCAGTGTGCTAGTTGTTTTTCCAAGATATACCTTAGATCCGGCTACCATCAGCTCAGAGTCAGAGATAGTGACATCCCAAAAACAACCTTCAGAACTCAGTATGGTCACTATGAATTTGTAGTCATGTCTTTTGGACTAACCAATGCTCATGCAGCTTTCATGGATTTGATGAACAGTGTGTTCAGGCAGTATTTGGACTTGTTTATTTTTATTTTTATTGATGACATCCTCAATTATTATCGGAATGAGGAAGAGCATGTGACTCATCTGAGGGTTGTTCTGCAAACTCTCAATGATTGCCAGATATTCGCTAAGTTCAGCAAGTGAGAATTCTAGTTGAAGTCTGTCGCTTTACTTGGTCATGTGGTATCCAGAGATGGGATCCAAGTGTATTCCCAAAAAATTGAGGCAGTAAAGCACTAGACCAGACCCACCTCTACAATAGATATTAGAAGTTTCTTTGGTTTGGCCGGTTACTACAAGAGGTTCATTGAAGGATTCTCATCTATAGCTTCCCCATTGACTAGATTGACTCAGAAGAAGGTCAAGTTTCA
Organism: Jaltomata sinuosa; assembly: GCA_003996215.1. NCBI lineage: Eukaryota > Viridiplantae > Streptophyta > Magnoliopsida > Solanales > Solanaceae > Jaltomata > Jaltomata sinuosa. The sequence goes on along the minus strand of QJPP01007555.1, from coordinate 87,682 downwards.
ATGGTCAGATGACTGTGGGGAGAGTTTCTTAAAACTGAAGACTAGGTTAACTACAACTCCTGTCTTGACTCTACCAGAGGGTTTGGATGGTTATGTGGTTTATTGTGATGCATCCATAGTTGGCCTAGGTTGTGTTTTGATACAGGAGGGTAAATTCATAGTTTATGCTTCCAGACAACTTAAGGTCCATCAGAAGAACTACCTGACTCATGACCTCTAGGTTGCAGCAGTTGTGTTTGCCCTCAAGATTTGGAGACACTATTTGTATGGTGTTCATTTGGATGTATTTACAGATCATAAGAGCCTACAGTACGTGTTCACCCAGAAAGAGTTGAACCTTCATCAGAGGAGATGGCTTGAGTTCCTCAAAGATTATGATATGAATATGCTCTACCATCTGGGTAAGGCCAATGTAGTGGTTGATGCTCTCAGTAGACTATCTCTGGGTAGCGTATCGCATGTTGAGGAAGGGAAGAAAGAACTGGCCAGAGATGTTCATCGGCTTTCTCGCCTAGGAGTTTGCCTTATGGACATGACAAATGCTGGTGTGATAGTTCAGAATGGGTCAGAATCTTCATTGGTAGCTGAGGTTAAGGATAAATAGGATAGTGATCCCATATTACTTCAGCTGAAGGGTGTAGTTCATCAATAAAGAGTTGAGGTTTTCTCCCAAGGGGGAGATGGTGTACTTCGTTATCAGGGTCGCTTATGTGTTTCTAAGATAGGTGGGTTGAGGAAGCAGATCCTTACAGAAGCCCATAATTCTAGATATTCCATTCATCCGGGTGCCACTAAGATGTACCATGATCTACGAGAAGTCTATTAGTGGAACTACATGAAGAGGGATATCGCAGATTTTGTGGTTAAGTGCCCCAACTGTCAGCAGGTTAAGGTAGTACATCAAAAACCAGAAAGTGTGACTCAGGAGATTAGAATTCCTACTTGGATGTGGGAAGTGGTTATTATGGATTTCATTACAGGTTTGCCTCGTACTCACAGACAGCATGACTCCATTTGGGTGATAGTGGACAAAGTCACTAAGTTAGCTTACTTCTTGGCTGTTAAGACTACAGATTCGGTGGAGGATTATGCCAAACTCTACATCAGGGAGATAGTCTGGTTGCATGGGGTTCCATTATATATTATCTCAGATAGAGGTCCTCAGTTTACCTCTCATTTCAGGAGATCATTTCAGAAAGGTCTTGGTACTCAAGTGAATCTTAGCACAACATTTCACCCATAGATATATTGTAAGGCTGATCATACCATTCAGACCCTAGAGGACATGTTGAGGGCTTGTGTGATTGATTTCAAGGGTATTTGGGATGATCACCTACCTCTCATAGAGTTTGCCTACAATAACAACTTCCATTCTAGCATTCAGATGGCCCCATATGAGTCCCTTTATGGGCGTATATGTAGGTCACCTGTTGGTTGGTTCAAAGTAGGTGAAGCAGCTTTGATTGGACCAGATTCAGTACACGAGGCTATGGGAAAAGTTCAGCTCATCAGATATAGGCTAAAAATAGCTCAGAGTCGTCAGAAGTCCTATGCAGATGTGAGGAGAAGAGACTTAGAGTTTGAAATAGATAATTGAGTTTCCCTGAAAGTTTCACCTATGAAGGGAGTGATGAGATTTGGCAAGAAAGGGAAGCTCAGCCCTAGATATGTAGGTCCTTACAGAATCCTGAAAAGGGTTGGTAATGTGGCTTATGAGTTAGAGTTGCCATCAGAACTAGCAGTAGTTCATCTAATCTTCCATATTTCCCTGTTGAAGAAGTATGTGGGTGATCCGACTTCGATAGTACCCTTAAAGAGTGTGGTTTTGAAGGATAGCCTCACTTATGAGGAGGTTCCAGTTGAGATCCTTGACCATTAGGTTCGTAGGTTGACGAATAAGGAAGTCACTTCAGTTAAAGTTTTGTGGAGGAATGAGTCCATAAAGTGAGCTACTTGGGAAGCAGAAGCAGCCATGATGTCCAAGTACCCTCACCTCTTTCCCTGCGAATCAGTTTCAGCTTGAGGTAATAGTTCCTCTCCAGTCTCTTGGTTTACTCTTGTGTAATTCAGTCTCAGTTCATTGTTCCATCAGTTATCCTTGCATTTTAGCATACTTTCATGTTCATGGAACTCAGTTCAGTCATATATCAGTTTCTAGTACTCAGTTGGTAGGGATTGCAGCTCCTTCCCTCTAAACTTAGCTTGTTCAGCCTTCATTCGAGGATGAATGATCCGAAAGGGGAGATATTGTAACACCCCAGAACTTTCAAGCTAGACTTAGCTCAGAAAAATCAGAAGAAAATAAAATTTGAACTGTCATCTGGAATCACGAGTCGGTTCCACGACCCGTGAAAGCTTCCACGAGTCATGGACTGGACCCGTGGAACCAGATCAGAATCTTGAAGATTTCTCTGAGAACCACAGTGGTGTCCTAGGGCCCATGGAAGGATCCAGAAGTTGTGAACCCAAGTCATGGGACCAAATTCCATTAGCCCAATTTTAAGTCCCAGGGTTCACGAGTGGGATCCATGACCCGTGGAAGTTTCCACGAGTCGTGAACCCAACTCGTAGAACCCGCCTTCAGAGACCCAGTAATATTCAGCCCAGGAACCACGAGTGGGATCCACGACCCATGGGAGTTTCCAAAAGTCATGAACCCAACTCATGGGATCAGATCCAGTAGCTCAACTTTCAGGACCAGTAAACCACGACAGGGTTCCACGAGCCGTGGAACTTTCCATGAGCCGTAGAACCCATCCGTGATCCCTGAGTCACGAATTTCAACAGTTTTTCTAATTATTTTCCACGGGCATTCGAGACTTTTTCTACCTAATTAAATGCCTAAGCTATGACGTTTTGACTACTCTAAGCCTAGTTTATCAGTCGAAAACTACCTAAAACATTCATTCTTCTAAAATCATCGGTCTTAGAAAGAAAAGGAACAAAAGAGGTGATAGTTTTCTATCAAGAACAAGCAGAGGTCTTCGTCAAGTTCTGCCCCAAGAATCCAAATATTTCTCCGTGGATTTCTTCTCCAGGTATGTGGGATTTCACTAGTGGGTTCCTTTCACCCATTAGGTCCCTAAAACTAAGCCAGTTCCTCCAGTTTCTCCAGGATTAATTAGACTTAGGGTTGGTAAACCTTAGAGATTTCCTTGCAATTCAGATGCTATAGTTATTATGATGCTTAGACCATGTTTCTCGGAGAATTAGTACAGTTCATGTATAGAATTCAGAACCCTAGCTTGTGATAATTTTCAGTACTTCATAAATTTTTCTTGCTAGGCACACTAGTCAGATAATCATGCTCCAGGATTCGAATGTCATATCTTTCAGTATGTTTATGTGCATTCTCAGATTATATCAGTATTTTGAGCTATCCAGTGTTACAGTCACATGTTAGCTTACATTCAGTTGGAGTAAACTTAGCACCGAGCGAACTAAGGGATGAAGGCTCACCCGTCAGCTTTAGGCTAAGACCTTTGGTAGCAATTCCTAAGTTCCAGAACTATGGCGCCATCGTAGGTTCTAAAGGGGTAAACTATAAGATTAGGCTTGACACCCTTGTCCCTTGTGGACATCAGTTAGTGGATCCACATCAGACTTGTTTGTACCCTTGGCAAGGTATGAACACCCTTACACCTAGGGTTACAGGTTGGCCCCACAGTTAGATCAACTTGGGGTATGTTGGTTAATAGTATCTCGCACAGTCAGACTCATGTAGCATTGACCTTGTATTCAATATTTATGTTCAGTATTTAGTTCAGCATGTTATTTCATGATTTATACTTGGTCATTGTGTCCAGTTCAACTTTCAGTTATATTGCAGTATATCTATCTTCATGTTCAGTTTTATATTGTCCAACTTTGTACATGTCCTTCATGCTCAGTACATTCAAAGTACTGACGCATACCTTTGTAGTACATCATTTTATGATGTAGGTTCAGGCACTCAGCATCCAGACCGCGCTTAGTTTGACTTCTAGTCCATACCCAGCAGCTGAGTTGGTGAGTCCTTATTAGTACGAGGACGATAGACATGCTTCATATCAGTATTTACTTTTATTTTCAGATTTACTAGAGTTAGCTGGGGGCATGTCCCAGAAACTCCTATTTAGTTAGAAGGCTTTCAGACATAAACTAGATTCAACAGTTGTTAGTGTTGTCACTCAGTCTGCACTAAACTATTTTTATATTATACTTATTCAGATTTTTAGGCTTTTTTCCCATATTCAGATATTAAATTATTTAGCTTCCGCACAGTGCAAGCCTTAATTTGATTTTCATATAGATATACCATGCCATGGGTTAGCTTGGGGTCACTTGTGACACTGAGCACCGTGTTGCATCCAAGGGGTAGCTTTGAGGCGTGACAAACTTTGTATCAGAGCATCAGGTTTAAGTGTCCTAGGGTTTCTGAAAGCCGCGCCAAGTAGAGTCTTCTTCATGGGTGTATAGCGCACCACACTTATGGGGGAGAAGCTATGAGATGTCATTAGGAATAACTTCCCTTCTTTCTTTTCCAGTACGTGCTATAGAGTATAAACTCTATTTAATTCTCCTCTATCCTAACTCCTGCTCTTTGCATTTTAGAAAAATGCCTCCCAGAAGAGCTAATGCTAGGAATCAGCAAGCACCAACAGCTCCAGCAGATCCATTAAATAAGCAGGTTACACATGCCAAATTCAGGGCTACTTTCAAAGTGATTGCTCAGGCTATGACCGCCGAGGTCAATCAGCAAGTTGCGGCACCAGCTGTGCCTCAGACTAATACTATTGCAGCCAGAATTCAGGACTTCGCTCGGATGAACCCTCCAGAGTTTCATGGGTCTAAATCAAAAGAGGATCCCCAAGAGTTTTTAGAAGACATTCAGAAGGTAACCCATATTATGTGTGTCACTCCAGTTGAGGGTGCAGAACTAGCCACTTACCAGCTGAAAGGAGTGGCTTATACTTGGTACCAGCAATGGAAGGAATCTCGCCGTGTCAGAGCAGGACCAGTGACTTGGGAACTTTTCAAGACTACTTTTCTGTACCAGTTCTTCCCACTAGAGCTCAGGGAAGCCAAGGTTCAGGAATTCATCAACCTAAAGCAAAAATGGCATGAGCATGAAGTACTATGCTCTGAAGTTCCCTCAGCTATCCAAGCATGCTCCAACAATGGTAGCTGACTCTAGAGCTCGTATGGGCAAGTTCGTGTCTGGAGTGTCTAATGATGTGGTCAAGGAATGCAAGATGGCCATGCTCGTAAAGAAAATGGACTTCTCTAGGATCGTTACTTATGCTCAGCAAATTGAGGAGGAAAAGATTAAGGAAAGGGGAGGAGATGCTAAGAGGGCTAGGACAAGTGATTATTATCCGCAGAGGTCAGAGGGTGGAAATCGCTTTCAATATCATCAGAAGAATTCAACTTCAGCTCCATCATCTGCTAGTGCCCCAGTGCCCAAGTTCAAGAAGGATCGTCGGGATAGACCATATGGCTCTAAGTCCCAGGGTACGATTACTAGTGGGCGCACTAACATAGTGTGCAAGAAGTGTGGTAGGAACCACCAGGGTGAGTGTATGGCAGGTAGTGGAATTTTTTTTGGGTATGGTAAGCTAGGCCACAGGATAAGAGTGTGCCCTGAAAATTCTCAAAAGGGCAGGGACACTCGTTCACTAAATCAAGCCAACTCTACAGCAGCCCCAACAAGTCCGCCTACTTTTGTTCCTCCGTTGCTTGTAGTATTTGCCGATATATTTTATTTGTGGTCCTGTGAGGCCTTGTTGACTCTGGAACATAGAAGGTGGGATTTTGGGAATGTACGCGAGTCCCGGGCATAGAATTATCCTTCTAGGCTGGTTATGCTTGCTGAGTAGCTGTAGGCCTGTACAGGGTCGATAGGTTGATTGTGAGCTGCTGGGCAGCTATTGTGTGTGATCATACCATTTCCATGCATATAAAGAGGTTTTATCCATGTTTTACTATGGTTTTGGGTTCGGGCCTACTGACACTATTTTCTAAACCTTGCATGGCCCGGGAGCCCGTTTTTGATGGAAATGACTTGGAAATGGTTTGATTTGACTTGTAAGTTTTCTTGGGTAAAAGAAAGTAATTTATGTTTTAAATCATCAGTTTTACGATTAACGCTAGATTCGGCAGGGCCGGAGTGCTAGTTGAGTTTTCTTATTACTCGAGATGGTTTTTAGCCTCGGTCGGACCGAGCACCTCAGATGACTTTTTACTGTTTAGACCCGGTTATGCCCGGGCACTCTTGGAGGGGTTTTTGAGACGTTTTCCTACTACTTTAATCCTGGACAGGGTCTGGGCATTGCATATTCGAGACGGGGTCTCTATCCTGATATCGGACTTGCTTCCGGACGACATGTTCTGATACTGAGTTTTAGTATGAGGTCTGGGACCTCCATGGACCTTGCAATCAGGGCCAGGGGCTACGGGCTGCGTGTGCCGGAGGAGGGGTATACGGTGGAGTAGAGGTATACGGGCAGTGTCCTTCCATGGAACCTACCTGCTGGGCCGGATCGGCGCCGGAGGAGGTACATACAGAGATACCATGGCACGTGAGATCTTCATGCATCATATCATTCATTGTTTGAGGCTCCACCCTTGTTTGTTGTTTGTTGATTGTACGCTCCGGTAGTATGGGATGCCGGAGGGTTGTTTTCACTTGTTTGTGTTCCTCGGTTGTATGGGCGGCCGGGGGACTGTAGGTAGACTTTTGCTATTTATTTACAGAATTGTTCTCTATTAGGGATAAGTATGAGATTGGTTACTGCTAGACTGTTAGTTTCTGGATTTGAGATTGATATGATTAGTTGAGTTTGATTCATGTCTCTGAGCATGCCTATCATTACTCTTTCTCTCTTCTTCTTACACTTGAGGTTACCAGTATACCGTCTATTTCGTGAACTTATTTTATATACATTGTTATTGCAAGGACCCCAGGTGCGTTATTCCTTACTTTCACCTGTGCCTTTGGTGTGTATATTCTGCTTACTAGCCTCACATGTGGTTCTGTTGATTTCCCTCTGGGCTAGTTCCTGTGTACCTTTCGTTGATTTCTGTGACTGCTTGCTTCTATTCTGTCTATTACTACGCTTTTATCTTATATGTGCCCAGTCGGCCTATGATACCTACTGGTACCTTATGCTTCGCATTTGGTGCTCACCCCTACCCCCTGCATCTTTGGGTGCAGATCCTAGCGTGGGCCATCGCCATTAGATCATTGTGATTCGTGCTTGGAGATCTGTTGGGGACTACTTCAGGCTGAGGGTGAGCTCTTGGCGATCGGAGCTTAGCTTTAGTTATCTTTTGCTTCATGTACTCTATTACCATTCAGAGACATTTGTATATATAGTTTTGGTTTATTTGCACTCCATGTATATAGTTTGGCTCTGTACTATGATACCAGGTCTTGGGGTTTGGTTAGTTTCCGCATATGTATATATTTATATCCCTGTTATCTTACTTAGACACACGTCCTTGGTTCCTTATGTGCTGAGTTGTAGCCCATTGACTCAACTGTTCTGGGCTAACCGGGAATTTGGGTTCACCTACCGGGGGTTGTAGGTGCCATCATGACCGAGAAATTGGGTCGTGACAACTGGGTATCAGAGCCTTAGGTTCACCGGTGTCATCGGTATAGGAGCCAATGTCTAGTAGAGTCCTGCGGATCGGGGCGAAGACGTCCGTACTCAATCTTTGGGAGGCTACAGTGACATTTTAGGAATTTGACTCTTTCATTGCTTCTGTGTCGTGCGTATAACCCTTGAAGTTTCTGGAAATCACATTTATTCTACTTCATTCTTCCGCAGATGGTTTGTACGAGATCATCGGCATCATGCGAAGATGAGCCTCCCACTCCAGCTAGGGGTCGAGGACGCCTTCGAACAGTGGCACCTGCTAGAGCTGCTAGCGTGGAGATAGAGCCCGAGCAGCATGTGGATCAGGGGGCAGCCCAGGTACCACCAGCTCCAGTACCAGCTCCAGTGTCCACTTCTGTGCCAGCTCAAGCCGCAGCTCAGTCTCCAGATATTCGGGGATTAGTATTACATCTTTTGGGTGTGATTGGAGAGCGGCCTTCTGAGGTAGCGCAGACATACGCTCAGGGGGCAGCCCTGGGTGCACAGAGCTCAGGAGCGCAGCCTGCTACTATGGCTCTCCGTGCGAAGGTCATTCCGGTTCCATATGTTGCACAGCCTCTTGCTCCTCGCCCAGTTATGACAGAGTCAGAGCAGAAGGCGTTGGGTAGGTTTTTGAGGTTAGCACCTCCGAGGTTTGCGGGTACTTCTGGACAGGATCCACATGACTTTATTACTACCTGTGAGGAGATGTTGCATCATTTGGGTTTGTTAGAGACTCACGGGGTTGGTTATACTACCTATAAGTTGGAGGGCCTAGGTTGCTAGTAGACCACCGTCGTCACCTCCTTTGACCTGGTCTGAGTTTTATGAGGACTTTATGGACAAGTTCCTACCCTAGAGTGATCGGGAGCGTTGCAGGGAGCAGTTTACTCACCTTGTACAGGGATCTACGACTATCTCGGAGTATGAGACCCGCTTTCATCAGCTAGAACCGTTTGGAGCTATGATCATTCCTACCGAGGCTGATAGGATTCGCAGATTTGTATAGGGTTTGAGGCCAGAGATCAGGAAGCCAGGTGAGATATTGATTGCCAGTGGTCGGTCATTCCAGGCTATTGTAGATTATGCCCGCACTGTGGAGGACTTACAGCGACATGATCAGGGGTCCAGAGATAAGAGGCCTCGACATCAGGGTGTCTATAGTGGTTCCAGATATGGTGGTAGAGGTTCTGGCCAGTGGAGCCGGAGTTATCAGCCACAGCAGTACCAGGGTCAGTCCAGCCGACCGATTCAGGCTTCCCTTCAGACTTTCGGTAGTACCCAGTTTGAGCAGGGTCAGGGCAGCCATCAGGGCTATAGCGGCCAGTCTTTGAGGGGTACAGTTTCTGGGGCATCAGGCCATGGTGGTCATACGGGATTTGCTGGTTCATCTCGATCGAGTAGGCCGCCAGGGGCTTGTTTTACTTGTGGTGTGATCGGTCATTTTGCTAGAGATTGCCCTTAGCAGGGTACAGTTCAGTTGGCCGAGCCTTTACGGGCAGTTCAGCCCCCGGCTAGAGGGGGTGGTCATCAGGGTAGAGGTGGTGCTCTGCGCAGCAGAGCAGGTGGTAGGGATGGCAGTCGGGCAGGTGGAGGTCGTCGTCAGTTTTACGCGGTCCCTAGGAGACAAGAGGCAGAGGCCTCAGATGCTGTGATTACAGGTACGATTTCTGTGTGCCATCAGTCTGCTATGTCTTTATTTGATCCTGGATCCACTTGTTCATATGTATCTGCCTACTTTGTGCCTTGTTTGGGGTTGGCTAGTGAGCCATTATCTGTTCCTGTTTTTGTTTCGACCCCAGTAGGAGATTCTTTAGTAGTGGATCGGATTGTGAGATCTTGTATGATATCTATTGGTGATTCAGAGACTTGGGGGTGATTTGATGATTCTTGATATGCTAGATTTTGATGTGATACTGGGCATGGACTGGTTATCCCCTCACCGTGTGGTTTTGGATTGTTATGCCAAGACCATTACCATAGCTGTGCCCGGTGTATCCCCGGTTGTGTGGCAGTGTTCTGTTAGCCATGCACCATCTGGGATCATCTCTTGTCTTCGAGCTAGGAAGTTGATTTCCCGTGGGTGTTTAGCTTATCTAGCATATGTCCGAGATGTTAGTGCTGACCCCACTTCTCCTGAGTCTGTTCCTGTGGTTAGAGACTTCCTCGATGTGTTTCCTACCGACCTGCCAGGCCTTCCACCCGAGAGAGATATTGATTTCGCTATTGAGCTAGAGTCGGGCACTAGGCTCATTTCTATTTCTCCTTACCGTATGGCTCCTGTTGAGTTGAGGGAGATTAAGGAGCAGCTCCAGGATCTGTTAGCTAAGGGGTTTATTAGACCTAGTGTGTCACCGTGGGGTGCTCCTGTTCTCTTCATGAAGAAGAAGGATGAGTCGATGCGCATGTGTATTGATTATCGGCAGCTGAATAGGGAGACAGTGAAGAATAGGTATCTGATACCGAGAATTGATGATTTGTTTGACCAGCTTCAGGGTTCAGTCGTGTTTTCGAAGATTGATTTGAGGTCTGGCTACCATCAGTTGAGGATTAGGGCGGAGGACATCCCTAAGACAGGATTCAGGACACGTTATGGCCATTATGAGTTCCTAGTGATGTCTTTTGCGTTGACTAATGCTCCCGCAGCCTTTATGAACTTGATGCACAGGGTTCTTGGCCCGTATTTGGACTCATTTGTGATAGTTTTTATAGACAACCTCTTGGTATACTCGCGTAGTAGAGATGAGCATGAGCAGCACTTGAGGGTTATACTCCAGGCTTTGAGAGATCATCGGCTTTATGCCAAGTTCTCAAAGTGCGAGTTTTGGCTTGAGTCAATTGCATTCCTAGGGCACGTGGTGTCTAAGGATGGGATTAGGGTTGATCCGGGGAAGATTTCAGCGGTTTGTGAGTGGCCTAGACCTACTACTGTTACTGAGGTTCGCAGCTTTATTGGGTTAGCAGGTTACTACAGACGGTTCGTTGAGGGATTTTCTTCTATAGCAGCACCCTTGATATGCTGACTAGGAAGGATATCCCATTTCAGTGGTCGGATCAGTGTGAGGATAGCTTCCAGAGGCATAAGGCCTTATTGACTTCAGCTCCAGTTTTGACAATGCCGGTTGAGGGTCAGAGCTTCTCCGTGTATTGTGATGCTTCTGGGGTTGGTCTTGGTTGTGTGTTGATGCAGCTGGGTCGAGTAATAGCATATGCGTCGAGGCAGCTGAAGATTCACGAGCGCAACTACCCCACTCATGACTTAGAGTTGGCGGCGGTAGTTTTCGCGCTCAAGATCTGGAGGCATTATTTATATGGAGTTCACTGTGATATCTTCACCGATCACCGTAGTCTTCAGTATATCACTAGTCAGCGGGAGTTGAACTCGAGACAGAGGGATGGGTCGAGTTACTGAAGGGACTATCACTTCACTATTTCTGTATCATCGGGCACAAGCAAACATGGTAGCGGATGCCTTGAGTCGGATAGACCAGTAGTATGGTGTATGGCCTAGCTTCTCTTTTCAGTTTACGAGAGGACCAATTGGCCTTTGGACATCCAGTCTTGGCTAAACGGTTTGGCTTAGGCTGAGTTCTTTGTCGGGATCCTAGCAGAGTTCTCGCCAGTGTTAGTTTCGTTCTACTTTGGTTGATCAGATTCAGAGCCGTCAGTTTGAGGATCAGCAGTTGTGTGACCTTCGTGATCGGGTTGTTCAGGGTGAGACCAGTCGGGCTACTCTAGATTCAGATGGGGTTCTGAGGTTTGATAGTCACCTTTGTGTTCCGAGGATTTGTGATTTGATTCAGTTGATACTTCACGAGGCACATTGTACTAGATACTCCATTCACCCTGGCACAACAAAGATGTATAGAGACTTGAGGCAGCTTTACTGGTGGAGTGGTATGAAGCGGGATATAGCGAATTTCGTATCTCGGTGCTTGAACTGTCAGCAGGTTAAGTTCAAGCACATGAGACCTGGTGGTTTGATGCAGCGACTTCCCATTCCTGAGTGGAAGTGGGAAGGGATTACTATGGACTTCGTTGTTGGTTTACCTCGTACTTCTCAGAGGGTTGATTCCATATGGGTG
>QJPP01007555.1:0-75114 GCA_003996215.1 Jaltomata sinuosa | reverse complement strand
GATTTGCTTCCGAGAATTCCTTAGACCGAGTCCCGAGTGATTCAGGACAGACTTACGGGCACTCAAGAGCAGCAGAAGAGTTATGCTGATCCGTAGGCTTCGTGCCTTGGAGTTTAGTGTCGGTGACTTGGTGTTTCTCCGTGTATCGCCCATGAAGGGCTTGATGAGATTTGGTAGGCGGGGCAAGCTTAGCCCCAGGTACATTGGGCCGTTTGAGATTCTGCAGAGGGTTGGTAGCGTTGCCTATCAGTTAGCCTTACCTCCGATGTTTTCAGCTATACATCCTGTATTTCATGTTTCGATATTGCGTCGGTATGTCTCAGATGAGTCTCATGTGTTGCAGTGGGATTCAGTTCAGTTGGGTGAGGGTTTAGCCTTTGTTGAGGAGCCGGCAGCTATTTTGGCCAGAGATGTCAGGAGATTGAGGTCTCGAGAGATCCTGGTTGTTAAGGTTCAGTGGAGGCATCGTCCAGTTGAGGAGGCTACCTGGGAGACTGAGAGAGATATGCGGGATCAGTATCCACAGCTATTTTAGTCTTCAGGTACCCCCTTGACCTTGACTTTCGAGGATGAAAGTCCTTTTTAGTAGTGGATGATGTAATGACCCTTCCGGTTATTTCCACGTATACATTTTCCTTGAACTGTTAGAGTTTGTTTGTAGCGGCCCCAAGTCACTTAAGGCTCGTTAGGATCGGTATTTCGGTATCGGGCCCATTTGTTTGGTCGCATTATAAGTGTTGAGTCAAGCAAATCGGCAAAAGTTATCGTAAGTTCGTTAACAAATTTCCTGAACTTTGGGTCAAATGACTCGGGGATTTTCTCCCAATATATAAAGAGTTAGAAGTCCCCTAAAATACCAAATCGAAGGTCTACGAGTCTAGTTTCCAACGCACAAAACCTCACGTCCAACTGATCTCGGAGTAAAAAGTTATGACTGTTCTACCGCGGACTGTCTGGCAGAAAATGGGTTGCGAACCGGGTCGCGAACCGGGTCGGGTTAAACTCGATTTAAGCCTCAACTTCACGTTTTAAAACGCTATTTCAGTTTCGAAACAGTGATAAAACATAAGGGAGGATCCCGAGAGAATTCTTGAGTATCGAAATCGTGCGTATCTAAAATATTTTATTTAAAAGTCGAAGGTGGTAGGAAGTTATATTATATTATTATTGCCTTTTCAAAATATTTTAAAGGTTTATGGATAATATTTTTTGATACGTTATAATTGTATATGTATTTATTTTATAAGGTTTTTATACACCGTAATATTTTAACGGAGATAGTAAATTTAGTTATGTTAAAGATTATTATTATAATATAGTAGGTTTTATTCGAAATAATTTTCTATGAATTATGGTACATTTAAAATATTATATTTATTTTACCACAAATTTATGCAATACCCGAATATATATGTATTGGGGAATGAATATCTTAGTTCCACCTCTACCTCCACGTGGAAGTGGAGGGAGTGGACACCATGACCATACAGTGTTGGTGGCACTTTCTCAATTGAATAAAATCATTTGTGAAATGATTCACTTAGTGCTGGGTATATATTAAGCCCACTTTACACCATCTTGTCCAAAGGCAACTTTGGTGCTGTACATATGAACTTATTACGTGAGGAGTATTGTGAGAGGAAAACTTTTTGTTAATTATTCAATTTCTAAAAAGAAAATCAGTTATCTACGTCAAGTTATTCAAGCCCAAATTCGATTCTGATCTAGTTTTGGATTTTTTCGGAGTGGTTCGAGCTTGGACATCATCTTAGAAGCTTGTCATCGGACGACAGGTAGGTTACGGTTTATTTTCCCTAGACTCCGCATATATAGAATAAAATTGTATTAATGGGCATCCTTGGGTTGGTTTATTAGGTTGGTACCACAGACCTCGACCGCTTTATTCATGTCCGCCTACTTTTGTTCCTCCGTTGCTTGTAGTATTGGCCGATATATTTTATTTACCCTTGTGGTCCTGTGAGGCCTTGTTGACTCTGGAACATAGAAGGTGGAATTTTGGGAATGTCCGCGAGTCCCGGGCATAGAATTATCCTTCTAGACTGGTTATGCTTGCTGAGTAGCTGTGGGCCTGTGCAGGGTCGATAGGTTGATTGTGAGCTGCTGGGCAGCTATTGTGTGTGATCATACCATTTCCATGCATATAAAGAGGTTTTATCCATGTTTTACTATGGTTTTTGCTTCGGGACTACTGACACTATTTTCTAAACCTTGCATGGCCCGGGGGCCCGTTTTTTATGGAAATGATTTGGAAATGGTTTGATTTGACTTGTAAGAATTCTTGGGTAAAAGAAAGTAAATTATGTTTTGAATCATCAGTTTTACGATTAACGCTAGACTCGGCAGGGCCGGAGTGCTAGTTGAGTTTTCTTATTACTCGAGATGGTTTTTAGCCTCGGTCGGACCGAGCACCTCAGATGACTTTTTACTGTTTAGACCCGGTTATGCCCGGGCACCCTTGGAGGGGTTTTTGAGATGTTTTCCTATTACTTTAGTCCTGGACAGGGTCTGGGCATTGCATATTCGAGACGGGGTCTCTATCCTTATACCGGACTTGCTTCCGGACGACATGTTCTGATACTGAGTTTTAGTATGGGGTCTGGGACCTCCATGGACCTTGCCATCTGGGCCAGGGAATACGGGCTGCGTGTGCCGAAGGAGGGGTATACGGTGGAGTAGAGGTATACGGGCAGTGTCCTTCCATGGAACCTACCTGCTGGGCCGGATCGGCGCCGGAGGAGGTACATACAGAGATACCAGGCACTTGAGATCTTCATGCATCATATCATTCATTGTTTGAGGCTCCGCCCTTGTTTGTTGTTTGTTGATTGTACGCTTCGGTAGTATGGGATGCCGGAGGGTTTGTTTTCACTTGTTTGTGTTCCTCGATTGTATGGGCGGTCGAGGGACTGTAGGTAGACTCTTTCTATTTACTTGTAGAATTATTCCCTGTTACGGTTAATTATGAAATAGGTTACTGCTAGACTGTCAGTTGCTGGGTGTGAGATTGATATGATTAGTTGGGCTTGATTCATGTCTCTGAGCATGCCTATCATTACTCTTTCTCTCTTCTTCTTACACTTGAGGTTACCAGTATACCGTCTATTTCGTGAACTTATTTTATATACATTGTTATTGCAAGGACCCCAGGTGCGTTATTCCTTACTTTCACCTGTGCCTTTGGTGTGTATATTCTGCTTACTAGCCTCACATGTGGTTCTGTTGATTTCCCTCTGGGCTAGTTCCTGTGTACCTTTCGTTGATTTCTGTCACTGCTTGCTTCTATTCTGTCTATTACTACGCTTTTATCTTATATGTGCCCAGTCGGCCTATGATACCTACTGGGTACCTTATGCTTCGCATTTGGTGCTCACCCCTACCCCCTGCATCATTGTGATTCGTGCTTGGAGATCTGTTCAGGACTACTTCAGGCTGAGGGTGAGCTCTTGGCGATCGAAGCTTAGCTTTAGTTTATCTTTTGCTTCATGTACTCTATTACCATTCAGAGACATCTGTGTATATAGTTTTGGTTTATTTTCACTCCATGTATGTAGTTTGGCTCTATACTATGATACCAGGTCTTGGGGTTTGGTTTAGTTTCCGCATATGTATATATTTATATCCCTGTAATCTATTTTAACCGTCTGGTTCCCTTATGTGCTAGATTGTAGCCCATTACTAACTGTTCTGGGCTACGGGGATTGGTTCACCTACCGGGGGTTGTAGGTGCCATCATGACCGAGAAATTGGGTCGTGACAGAAACCTTGTCGGTCTCAGACCCCTAACAGGTTCAATAGAGATATACTCTATTTTGGCACTCACAGCCTTTTGGGGCTCCAAGTGCCGGTCCCACCTCCCCTATTTTTTGGCGTAACACAAAGTAAAACACTTGGGTTGCCTCCCAACAAGTGCTTTATTTAACATCGCGGCTCGACAATTTCACCTCATTCTTCAATCTTCACCACTCACTCCTCCACTCCAGTGGCAATAGCCATGGCATGACTATCATTTTTTGGAATTGCAATGGTGTCACTAGGGAGTGTCCCCTTCATTCGAGGATTCATTTAGGTGGAGAAGTGGTTCATTTGCACCTCGATATGCTTGATTGAGGCTGAGTGTGAGCTCACCATTTGGTGAAACATTGACACCTCACTCTTCAATACCAAGGACAATATGTCTTCCCTCTTTGATTGACCGGGGTTACTCATGGTGGGTTGATTCAAGGTATCGGCTTTATTGGGAGGTACATAAGGGTTAGAACTCTAGTGATTGTACCTATAACCATCCTTTTCTCGATTTCTCCAATTGCTTTCTCTCTCTTTGTCCTTTATCTAACCTTAATTCTCGTCCCTCGGGCGATAATACTCGAGTCAAGAATCCGCCAACAAGTAGCATATCTTACCATCCATAATGGTGAACACCTCATCATCACTAGCTTTATGTTTTGGAGTACTCAAAACATTTACACTCTTAGTAGTTCTGGCTCCTATTACATGCTTAGCCAAAAGGTAAACCTGTATCATTATCTTTGCTATCGTGTCATATCACTCCCCCTCTTTGTGTCGCATATCATTTGACAATGTAGTTGAGGTCAACCCCGTGGTAGGAACATCTACCTACCTCGTGTGCCAAACATGGTTAATCTTGGTCATTGTCTCTAGAAGGGCTGAGGCTATGCCATATGGCTGATCCATGAAGGTTCCACCAGCAAGGTTGTTGGATATGGACTTGTTCACTGAATTCAAGGCCCTGTAGAATATTTGGAGCAGGACATCATCTGTTAGTCCATGATTAGGGCATGCCATGCCTCATGAAATGGCTCATCTTGAATTTGGCAAAAGTTATTGATTTCATCCCTCAGTTGCATCAATCTTGAGGGAGGGAAGAATCTCACCATAAATGCTTTGACAAGACCATTCCATGAGGTGATTGAGCCTTTTAGTAGCTCCTCTAACCATGCCATGGCTTCCTCTGTGAGAGAGAAAGGGAATAGGCAAAGACAAATAAATTCTTGGGGGATGTTGTGGAAGATGAAAGGCTGGAAAATTTCTATGAAATTCTGGATGTGCCTATTGGCATCTTCGCGTGCAGCCCCTCCAATTAACCCCTTCATTTGTATGTGGTGGAGCATGGTACTAGTAACATGGAACACTGTGTTCCCAACCGTGGGAGGTAGGCAGATTGCACCTACTCCTCCTTGAATCTCGGGCTCATGGGCCACGTTCATGAATCCTTCAACACCTTTGTTATCGCCCACGTTGCTCATGGGATATCCGCTCACAAAGAAAAAACCACAAACAAAGTAAAAGGCAAACAAAAACTCATAAGGTGATTTCAATAGTTAATCAAAAAGGCTACTCAAAACTAATTCCCCAACAATGGTGCTATTTTTTATAACACTCAAGTAACACTCTCCATATAGAGGTTTAAGCGATTGTTAAGCAAAACAAAATTTATAATTCTCAATGGGAGTCGGGGTCGATCCCACAGAGAAATGATAGAGTAGCCTAGAGGATTATTGTATGTCAATCACCAATAAAGTCAATGTTAAATTAAAGAGAAAAGTAAAAAGGGGGGAAATCGGGGAATTGGGAAACGTGTCACAATTTTCAATTCAAGATAAAACATAAAGAAAACAAGAGTTTTTATCAAGAGAGAGAGGATGACTAGGGGTATGTGTTCGATGGGACTCGAATATGGGTCAAGGTACTTGCTCAAATACGTAAATTCTCACTAAACAACATGGATGGCACTAGTTTTAAGCATGAATGTTAATATTTCGATCTCACAATGATTTATCCAATGGTCTTTAATCAAGCACCATGATTTACACATTAACCAACCAATATAAACTTGGGGAGGTCACACTATCTCTAGCTTAGACCCTTAAATGGGTGTTTCTAGCAAATTGAGTTATTTCTAGCCTCAATCTAAATGGAATCCCAAGTACCCACCAGTGAATTCTAATACAAAATTATGAACCTCTTTCTCAAGAAAGAATACAATCAAGTAATATCGATCAATGTTTGCAACCATTAATTGTAGAATTAAAACATAGAGAATTCATTAGACCAATATCAATTTAGCAATTATTAACACAAATGAGCAAGAACCATACCCATTAATCAAGTACTCATCATCTACACACCCCTTGACAAGGAGAGTTAGACACTCATTCTAAAGGAATAAGAAGCAATACCAAATGAGTAATTTAAATTCCCTTTCATTAATGGAAGAAGTTTCCAATATCCAAGATCAATTTATAAATCCAAGGTTGAAGATGGAGAGAATTGAGTGAAACTCTCTATCTTTCCTTGGGAGAGAAAACTTGTTCAACTATGTTTCCAAAAACTGAAAACACTAAAAAATTATGGAAAACTATGCCCAAATTGGGTTTTAGAAGGTTCCCAATTTGTTACATAAAAGTGGACAAAATGCCATTCGGGAGTTGTGCATCATAATGTGCGGCTTGCACATCTTGTTGTATGCATCACACATCTCTGCATCAGTAGACCAGTGATTCCAGCCTATCTTCGAGTGTCATATGAAGTGGGGTATAGACCGCACTAGGCAGAGTGCGTGTCGCAGGCCGGCCGCACCTCTTCGAAGATTCTCCTTCTTCTTCTAAAGATCATATGGAGGGAGGTGCGGACTGCACCAAGCAATATGCATATTGTACGGCAGCTGCATCTCTCAGTAAAATCTTTATCTTTATTGATTACTTCACACTTCAATTCCTTTTGAGCTATTTTGGGTCCAATTCTTTATTTTCTACTCTCGACCAAGAGTACCTACATTCACATCAATAAAGGCCATAAGAACCTTTAAATCTTATCAAAACATAGCAATAATTCATGATTAAAGGCTCAATAAGTTGGTAGATTACCGACTTATCACTGTCTAAGCAATCTGACGAGTTCTATTTTATGTACTTTTGTCAAATAAACACTAATGGTTTCTTTGACTTCTCTTTTGCTCCTAAACTAACTACCTCAATCTCTTCTAGATTAGGCTATTTTCAATTCTCAAAATCTTTTAACCCTTTTGTTAGCTATTCGGGGACCATGATCTTTTTATCATACTCTTTGTTTCATCACCATCTACATCGATTTGTTCATTTAGCTCTTGATATGACATGACATTGACAGGTTTTAAATTATTATTCCTGAAATAACAAGTAATCATAAAACAAGTTAGATAATAATAAGTAATCATAAAAAGAGATAATACAGATTTTTGTAATAGTGGATGCTTTTCTTTGAATATCGAGAAATATTTAATAACCTTTGGCCATGGCACGTACGAGTGCAGGACTATGCCTTTTGGAAAGCAATAAAATAGTGCGAGAGAATTAAACATAAATGGTGGGTCTCCAGCCTTATCCAGACCATCACCAATTTGCAGAAAAAATAAAGTTTTTGTCTTTCTACCAAGAATATTGGGGAGTCATAAGAGGAATGGAGGTCCAGTTATGCAACTTCTCCATAGGCTTGTCCTTCTTTATTCCTATTATTTGGGGTATATACTCTAGTACAACATCAAATTCATCTAATAGATTACCAATTCCATCCCCAAGACCGTCAATTGTGGAACCCTCACATACTGGAAATGACTGATAAAAGTGAGGTAATGGCTTTGGCAGCTCTGAATACACCTTCTCTCCCCTGGATCTATCTTCATCCTCTTTTGATCTATGCATATCCCAAACTATACTTAAAAAACTTCTCTAGAATAATGATCAATTCAATGATGCCATCCAAGGTCTTTCCTAGGCCAAACTCTGGCTAAAAACTACTTCTTAGAATAATGGTAGCTAGCATTTTTTAGATTGGTGGAATCAATACTTTTGGAGCCAATATTCTCCACTAGCATTTATGATTTCTATGGTATAGAAGCCTCTTCCATTTGGAACCTCCTCTATTAATGGAACATAACCATTTGGAAAAATCAAATGACTTCCTTTACTGTGGATAACTATGTCATTCTGTTCACATAAAAATATCACCATCTGGTGCAGAGTCGATGGTACAGCTCTAGCCTTATGAATCCATAGCCTTCCAAGGAGAAAATTATTGCTTGTGTTAATATCTATTACTTGAAATAATACATGAAATTCAGCAGGCCCTAACTTGATGTATAAATTGACCTCCCTAATGGTGTCCCTTTGAACCCCATAGAAGGCTCTTAAATTAATCTTGCTCTGATGGATTTTACCCAAATCATTATCCAATTGAGTAAGCGCAGACAACATACAAATTTTTAGGCTAGATCTATCATCTATCAGAACCCTGTTAATAATCTATCTTGGCATTTGATGGTGATGTAAAAAGGTTTGTTTAGCATTAACCATTAAAAAGGAAGATCATCATCACTGAAGCAAATAGGGTGACCTCTCATAACTCTGCTCACCATGGCAGCCATGTTTTCACTATTTGTACTCATGGGTATGTAAGCTTCATTGAGAACATTTAACAAGGCCTGCCTGTGATATTAGGAACTCATTAGAAAGGCCTTAAATAAGATCTGGGCTAGGGTCTTTTCCAAGTGCTTCACAATGAGTACTATTTTTACTGCATCCTTCTCTAGAACTCTTCAACCTCTTCTTTGGTGATTAGTTTCTTCTGTTGGTCCTTCTTTCAAGCATCATTAGCTAGCTTCTCTGGGATATAACCTATTCCCAACCAGGTCATTCTATGTTTGGCAGCATTATATACTACAAACTCCTTCCTTGAGTGTACCAATGCGAAAGCCTAATGGGAGATGTTAGGCCAAAAAATTAAGTCTTCTCGCTGACACTCAAAGTGTCCATATCCTTCTCCAGTGTTTCTACCTTCTTTGGACTAGCTGGTATTATTGACTTGGTCACTACTCACTTTTTATCAATTTCTATCATATTGACAGTGGCTCTTTCATGATCCGAGAGTGGATTCTTGGTGACATTTGGCGATGTTGTCTTGTAACGACCCTTTTCGTCATAATGGGTGAGCTAATCATACAATAATTGGGTATGGAACTTTTCTAAAATTGGAAGTTGGAAATTTTAGGCTAGTCTAATCTTGGAAAAAATCTGAGCAAGGTGGGGTCTAAGTAAATACAGGAAGTTATTGGGTTAAATTATTAATGCTTAACTTGTTTTCATGATATCTAAGACAATACAAAATCTGTAGGACTTTTCGAAAGTGAATTAAGGTGAGTAGAACTCTCGATATTAAACTTGACGTAAAGGGGTTAGTCGGGGATGTCACAGTTAGAGGGTGTGTTATGAAAAAGGCTAAACTGGGAGCTTTTCTATGTTTTTGCCTTTCCATACCCGCTATAGCGGGTGGCAAGCTACGATGGCAACACTACTATAGCAGAGAAGTTCCCGTTATACCGGAAGTGAGAGCCGGTGAACTCCGCTATAGTGGGAGGTTTCTGCTATGGTAGTACCGTTATAGCGGCATTGGGTTGCTATAGTGGGGTTAATCATTATTAATGCATATACTTCCCCAAAAATGTTCATTATTTCACAAAAATATTTTGGGAAAGACAGAGGCAATTTGGGGCAAACTCTACTAATTTTCCACCAGATTTCTTCATTAAGGTAAGTATTTTATCCCCGTAAACTAGTACTTCGATTCCTATGTATTAGAATTGTTAGTTATAGGCCTTGGGGAGGGTTTAACTTGACCTAAGTTGTAAAATCTTGTGTATGAAGGATTATGAGATATAAAAACCATAGGTTTTGATTATAAGTTATTTATTCATGATTTCATTACCATAATTCGCTAGTGTAACCATAAATGTTGTAGTTTCTAGGTGAATTATTGGTTGGAAGACCCAAGAATTGGTGGAATGATTATGAATTTTTCCTGAGGGTTTGGGGTTAGTCTATAATCTATGATATTTGAGGTCATGGGATGAAATTGTGTTGCATTTCTATTTTTAGAGCACAATCAAGCCGAGGTTGCCTGAATAGGGAATACTCTGGTTCGATAGAGCATTTCAGGCTTGAATTGAGGTAGGTGATGGTTATTGTAACCCAATTTGCATTATGTGTGCATAATAACTATCTCATTAGTATAAGTTGCACAATACATGTTCACGAAAAAAGGAATAATTGTTAAATAATATCCTAATTGTTAATAACATGCAATAAGTCTGTTGTTGAAACTTGTTGGTTTTACAAGTTTTGTATGCTATCATTGTGGTTGTGATTGTTGTGATATATATGATTCATTGGTTGGCTCATGTACCATACCTGGTATAATTTCTATTATTCATTGGTTAGCTCGGGTACCATACCTGGTACAATATTATGATTCATTTGTTGGCTCAGGTACCATGTCGATACAGTACATGGACAAGTGCTCCTTCTCTGCACGTCATGAATAGTGGGAAACTATAAGATCCTTAGCATGTGTGTACATGTTTACTTGTTGTTCATATGTGTTGGTTCCTTAATTTAACCGGGTTTATCTATTTATTGATGTTCATATGTGTTGGATCCTTGAGAGGACTGGGATTTATTGTTACTTGACATACATGTTGCTCCTTGAGTGGCAAGGTTAGTGTGTTTAAGTGCTAAGGTGGTTCCTTATGTAAATCGGGGTTTCATGTTATGTGTCACATAGATGATGTCCTAGGGATCCTTGGGTGATATGGGTTACTTGTAAGATGTGACATAGTTATATGGGGTTTTTTTACTTGTAAAATTGGACATGACTTATATGGTTTTGAGTCAGGTTGTTGACTGGAGTCTTAATGGTAGTCACATTGACTTGGTTTGTTACATGGTTGTCTTGTTGTACTATGTTATTGTTATCTATTTACATTTCATATTTTGGAGCTGGCCAATGATCTTACCAGTAAACTGTTATTTCTTCTGTACTGATAATACATATGCTCTTCTTTTGTTGAGTACAGGGCATATTCTAGTGGCTGTTACGAGACTTCAGTTGTTAGGCAGGCCATTTTCAAATTCAAGGGTGAGCTACATCTTCCTAGCTACCATGAATTCTTCAGTTATTTCTAGTCCACTGTTCGAACTTAGACTTTATCTTAGTTTTGGATTTCATCCCCTTCTTTCAAAAAACTAGTAGAGTTTTGGTACAAAGACTTTTAGGTTTTATGGGTTTAATTTCTGCAAGTTGTTATTGTTTTCTTTTAAAAAGATATAAATCACTGGTTTACTTAATAAAGATTGATTAATTTTCTAATTTTTTATTAAGTGTTTGGTTGGTGTTTTGTTCTCCCATTGGGGGTTTAGTGTGGGTACTACTCATGGTGGTTTAGGTTGTGACAATGTTTGTATCAAATTCCTAGGTTCGTTGATCTCGTTATACCAAAATGATTCTAGTAGAGTCTTGCAGAATGGTACGAAGATGTTTGTACTTTTCTTTGAGAGGCTATAGGACTTTAGAAAACTGCCCTTTCTTTCTTCCTTCATACTGTAACTTAATTCCAATTGGTATCTGGCCATCCAAATTAGTATCTGACCTCCTTCATTCTTTTATCCACAGATGGTGAACACTAGATGGAACAAAGTAAGGGAAGCATCTCCAGCTGCGAAATCGATGGTTCGAGGGATAGGTAGGGGTAGGGGAAGAGGGAGAGCAACACCAGCCAGGGGTGGAGCTCAGCCAATAGTTGATCAAAGACCAGTGACACATCCCGTATCCTAGCATTATATTGGGAAGGCTGATGCAGTGTACGAGGATGGCATGGAACCAGAGGTGGAAGCATCGGTTTGAGGTGCAGGCCTTGCTCCTATGTATTCTAAGGTCATTCAGCAGGTTATGGCATTTTGGAACGGGCTGGTGGGTACAGGAACCACCCTCACTATGCTGGATATTCAGATTCTCAGTACCCATCCCACTGTCACCTTAGCTCCCAGGATGGATGAGGCTCCAGGTACAAATGCATTCTTCTATCCGGTGTTAGGCCCTGTCATGGCCAAGACCAAACACGAGTTGTTGAATAAGTTTCTGAAAATAAAACCCCATTCATTTCATGGTACAGAGGATGAGGATGCTTTTGAGATCATTTTGGATTTCTATGCGAGGCTACATAAGTTGGGAATTGTACAACAACATGGTATTGAGTTTGTGACTTTTCAACTGCAAGGGGATTCTAAGTAGTGGTGGAGAGCCTATGTGGAGTGTTGTTCATCAACTTTGACTTTGATGACTTGGGCTTAATTTCATGCCCTATTTTTAAGAAGTACGTACCCCGTACTCTGAGGGATCGCAAGAAGGATGAATTTCTGGCTCTTGAACAAGACAATATGTATGTTGCAGCCTGTGAGGATAAGTTCCATGATCTATCTCGCTATGCTACCCAGCTATTGGTCACTGAGGAGGAGAGGATCTGGTTATATGTTAAGGGCCTGAATACTGATTTACAAGTTTTGTCTGTTCACATGACTTCTGCAGAAAAGCGCTTCAATGAGGTGACTGATTATGTGAAGAAGCTTGAGTGAGTTAAGCAAGTTGGGCATGCTAAGGTATTAGCCAAGATGTAATAGCAAGATGTCCTAGAGTGTGGGTAATTACAATGGTTCTTATTCCAGAGGTCCCGGCCATCAGGTTCATTCAGATCACCCTATTTAGTCAGCCTTGCCAGCTTCTATAGGTGGTCATTTAGGGGCTAACACTGGTGGTACCTCGCTGTCCCCCAGTCTATATTCTAATGCTATAGAACAATCTCACGCTCAACCTCTACCCTAGGAGCTCTACCAGGTGTCGCTACTTGGGAATGTCCTCGACCCCTACCTCTGCAACCTCCTCAGCCTCTAGCTGGAGTCGGGGTTGCTAGAGTAAAAGGCTCGCCCCCGCCTGATGTCGATGATCTCATACGAACCATCTGCGAGAGAATAATCTTGAACAAGTGAGATTTTAGGAAACCATCTAGGATACTACGCACGATATAAAAGTAAAAAGAGATAGAATGCATAAGCGGAAGCGAAACCAAACCCAAAACTTGGTATCATTGTATAAGAGCCGATACTACATAACGAAGTACAAAGGATCCAAAATAATATATACATATGTCTCCAAATAGTAAAAGAGTACATAATACAAAAGATTAACTGAAAGCTAAGCTCCGGTCATCAGAAGCTCACCCTTTGCCTCGGATAACCCAAAAGTTAGCACGCATGAGTCCACAAATTAGCAGCGATGGCCCACACTACCATAAGATATAAAGTGTAGTATAAGAACCAATTGCTAAGCAACGGGTACCCAGTAGACATCATAGGCCGACTGAGCACATATAAGATATAAAGGCAATAATTTAGCAGATATGAAATAAGTAGTCACAGAAGAAACGAATATGTGCGCGGAAGCTAGAACAGAAGGATACAAGAAGAAAACAACATACTAGGCTAGATAATAGAAATATACATCACGGAACACAGGTGAAATGAGAAAAAATGCACTTGGGGTCCTTGCAATAACAGTATATAAAGAGAGTTTAAGAAGAAGGTGGTATACCAGTAACCTCAAGTGAAAGAAGGGAAAAAGAGAAGCAAATAATATAATCATGCTTAAAAACCAATTCTACTACTAAAACATGCCAATAATGCACCTTCAAGGTAGGAACAACTAGCCAATAATCCAAGTATAATCATGAAGTGAACCAAGAGCAAACACTATATAACTCCCATATGTGAAACCTCGAATAAGATGTCGAATATAACAATAATCCATACCAGAGATGCGATAGGATAATAATAAGTCTACCTACAGTCCCAACGGGTGCCCATACACCCGAGGAACACATACAAGTGAAGACAAACCCTCTCGCATCCCATACTATCGGAGCGTACACTCAGCAAACAACAAACAAGGCTGGAGTCTCACACAAATGAATGATATGATGCACTTATTGAAAATCAGGTGGAACAGTAACCTTATATGTACCTCCTTCGATGCCTATGGGCCCAACAAGTAGGACACATGGAAGGACACGACCCTTATACCTCAACTATACTATATACCCCTTCTCTGACACACTTAGCACGTAGACCCTAGTCCAGATTAGAAAGGTCCATAGAGGTCCTTGACCACATACTAAATCTCAAGTCTCAATAATAGTCCAGAGTGTGGCCAGATCCAAATACGTAGCCAGAGTCTAAAAAATGCAAACCCGGAGCCTATTCTGGTCTAAAATAGTGAATCAAGTTTAAAAAACCCCACCAAGGTGCTTGGGCATATCCGGGTCTAAAACAGTAGTAAAACAAATCATATGCTCAGCCCGTCCGAGTCTAGTACCATCTTAAATCAATAGGAAATCAAATCTAGCACTACGGCCCAGCCGAGTCTAGTATAGTATGAAAATAGTGATAAAATCATCAATTTAACTTTCTTACCCCAAGAAGATCCATGGAAACAATTTCAAACCTTTTACAGCCATTTTACCAGGAATGGGCCCTCGAGGCCATGCAAGGTTTAGAAAACCATCAATAGTAGTCCCAAATCCAAAACCATAGTAAAATATATGAAAAACCTCTTTATATGTATGATAATGGTATGCTCAATTACAAACAGTAGCCCAATGGCTCACAATCAATCTATCGGCCCAGCATAGGCTCCAATCGCTCTACAACATATATAGCTAGCTCTACAAAAGAATATCAATGTCCAGGACTCATAGACATTCTCGAATAACCCACCAGCTATGGTCTAGAGTCAAAGACAAGGCCACACACAACCACAAGGGTGATACTATCAACTACAATGAATACTACAATCATCAGAGTGAAATAAACTGGACATGAAGAAGTGAACAAGGTCTGGGGTACCAAGCTAATAAACCCAACCCAAGGATGTTAACTAGTACAATTATATCCTATATATGCAAAGTTTAAAAGAGTTAAACCATAACCTACCTATCATCCGACGACAAGCTTCTACAACGATAATGTACAAGCCTGAACCCCTTTGAGAAGCCCTGAATCATGAACAAATTATCAACAACATAATCTATGCATCAATATAATACTAACAGTACCCATATTGCTAAAAGTTTAGCCGGGTCAAAATCAGGGTCAAAAGCAGGCCCATGGGTCCCGCAACCTGAAGTCGAAAATGAAAAATACAACAATGTTATCAACATTCCCGGGAGAGCATGCTCAAAATTTGAGTAGAATTGGACCATGTGAAGGGCCTCAAAACAGTCCACAAACTCAAAAAACAAAGAGGGAATTCAAATGGAAATTTATAGAAATTAAAGAGGAACTTAACGAATTAGAAGCCAACAAATGATCAAGAATCGAAAATATACAAGCCTTCAAGCTATAGGAATGAACAAGGGTGATTAATGGAGGTTTTGGTGCTAATTTTAATGGAGAAATCATTTTTGGAGAAGAAGGATATAAGAAGAAATGGAAGGGTGGCCAGCTATTTAAGCTGCCAGTGCCCAGGGGCCAGGGCGGCCCAAGCGCACGTGGCCCAAGCACACCAGGGTAGCCTACTCATGATTTGGAGTTGGCAGCGATGGTGTTTGAACTTAAGATCTTGAGGAACTATCTTTATAGTGTCAAGTGCAGGGTATTCACAGACCAACACAACCTGCAATACATGTTTACGCAAAGGGATCTAAATCTGAGATAGAAAAAATTGATGGAGTTGTTGAAAGATAATAACATGACCATTCAGTATCATCCCTGTAAGGCCAATATGGCTGCAGACACATTGAGCCAGAAAGGCGATAAGTATGGGAAGTTTGTCCTACTTGGGGGTGTCAAAGCGACCCTTGGCTACGGAGTTTCAAACTCTAGCATATAAGTTTATGCAGTTTGGTATTTCTGAAGAGGGTGGAATATTGTCTAGTATTGAGGTAAAGTCAACATTTCTGGATAGTATCAAGGCCAAAATATTTGAGGATGAGCAATTAAATAAACTCCGGAATAAGGTGGTCTCTCATTAGGCTTCAGACGCCACCCTTGATGCGTGCAAAGTGTTGTGGTTTAGAGGACGGGTATGTTTCCCTTCGATTGGTGACTTGGTTCAAAATGTGCTAGCTGAAGTTCATGGTTCATGATATTCTATTTATTTAGGTGTAACCAAAATGTACCGGGACTTAAGGCAGCTTTACTAGTGGCATGGGATGAAGAAGGATATAGTGGAATATGTGTCCAAGTGTCACAATTGTCAGCTGGTAAAGTACGAACATCAAAGGCCTGAGGGTTTGCTTCAAAGGATACCAATTCCTGAGTTAAAGTGGGAAATGATAGCTATGGACTTCGTGGTAGGTCTTCCTAAGACCTTGGGAAAGTATGACTCAATTTGGGTCATAGTGGATAGACTGACTAAATCAACATATTTTATTCCAGTCAGGGTGGATTACAGCTCTAAGCAGTTGGCCAAGATATACGTCAAGGAGATCGTGAGGTTACATGGGGTGACACTTTCTATTATTTCAGACAGAGGTACGCAATTTACTTCAAAATTCTGGGGAAGGTTGCACAAACAATTGGGCACCTAACTCACTTTTAGAACAACTTTTCATCCTCGGAATGATGGACAATCGGAGAGAAAGATTCACGTGCTTAAGGACATGTTGAGGGCATGCGTAATTGAATTCGGAGGCCATTGGGATTAGTTCTTGCCATTGTGTGAATTCTCCTACAATAATAGTTATCACTCCAGTATTGACATGACACTGTTTGAGGCACTCTATGGGAGGGGATATAGATCACCCATAGGATGGTTTGAGGCAGGTGATGTGAATCCTTTGGGCATTGATTTTGTGAAGGAAGCTCAGGAAAAAGTGAGAGGTATCCAAACCAAGTTGTTGGCAGCCCAGAGTAGACAAAAAGAGTATGCAGACCGCAAGGTAAGGGGCATGCCATTTCAGGTTAGTGAACATGTTCAGTTGAAGGTGTTACCTATGAAAGGAGTCATGAGGTTTGGCAAGAAGGTCAAGCTTAGCCCTCGGTACATTAGTCCATTGAGGTTCTCGGAGATGTAGGGATGATAAAGTACGGGTTGGCATTGCCGCCCAGCTTATCGGGAGTCCATCCGGTATTCCATGTATCCATGCTGAAGAGATACCACAGGGATGGGGATTACATCATCATATGGGATTTAGTATTACTAGATAAGGATATTACTTATGAGAAGGAGCCGGTTGCCATTCTTGATTGGGATGTCTGGAAGTTGAGGGAAAAAAAGACTAGATCGATAAAAGTTTAATGGAAATATCGTGTTGTTGAAGAAGCCACTTGGAAATCTGAGAAGGACATGCGGGATAAGTACCCTCACTTATTCAAGGATTCAAGTACTATTTCTTTCTTTACTTAGCACTTTTTCTCATTCGATCATTCGGGGATGAACAATGGGTAAATTGGTATATGTTGTAATAACCCTTTCTGTCATTATTGGTGAGCTAATCGTACACGAATTGGGGTTGGAACTTTTCCAAAATTAGAAATTGGAAATTTTAAGCTAGGCTAGTCTTGGATGAAATCCGAGCAAGGTGAGGTCTAGGGCAATCGGGGAAGCAATTGGGTTAAATTATTAATGCTTAGATTGTTTTCATGATAACTAAGATGATAAGAAATCCGTAGGACTTTTTGGAAGCAAACTTGGGTGAGTAAAACTCCCAATATCAAACTTGACTAAAGGGGTTAGTCCGGGATCTCACGGTTGGAGGGTGTGTTATGGAAAAGGCAAAACTGGGAGATTTTCTGAGTTTTTTCCTTACCACACCCGCTATAGCGGGTGGCAAACTACGACAATAACACCACTATAATGGAGAAATTCTCGCTATAGTGGAAGTCATAGTCGGTCAACATTGCTACTGTGGGATGTTTCTACTATGGCGGTACCATTATAGAGGCATTGGATCGCTACAACAGGGTTAATCATTGTTAATGTAGAAACTTCCCCAAAATATTCATAAAAACATTTTGGGGAAGGCAGAGGCAATTTGGGGCGAACTCTACTGATTTTCTACTAGATTTCTTCGTTGAAGTATGTATTTTATCCCCATAAACTAGTACTTTATACTTTCAAACTACAACCTAGTGAATTCACTTATGATTCCTTACATTAGCCAAAAGATCTTTCTTTTCTCCCAACAAAAACTCTTCTGTGTAGAAATCCACCGTACAAGCACATATGGAAAGCTTCAAGTCAGATTCTCCTCTGTCACTAATGCATTCTTTTGATCTTCCATCTGACGTAGCTTTTGAGATATTAACTCGAACGTCCTTAGAGACACTAGATCCATGCAAAGTAGTAAGCAAAACATGGAATATGAAGACGTATGAATCAAGCTTCAGTCAAAGTTATTATTGTAGAACCAACAATATTTCAGGTTATTGTTTGAATATTTTTTAATTCATGTGACTGAACTTAGAATATAACTCGAAACTACATTCGTACTATGATATTTCAGGCTACTTTGTTCAAGGTTTAAACAACTCCAGGTACATTTCAGAGTTTGTTTCAATGGACGGATGTTCAGGAAAAAATCCATTATCACATCTACCAGTTGAATCCTTGAAAGTGAAAGACAAATTTTTCAGTATTTACAATAGCAATATAAAGATTGAGGCATCTTCAAAGCAAGGAATTTTGTGTTGCGTGAGACCAATAAGGCACAATAATCATAGGTACTACATTTGCAAACCTAGTACTCAAGAATGGAAAGTGTTGCCGAATCCAAAGCTGAGGTATTCAACTGTCAAAGTTGATCTAGTGGTACTAAAATCAAATCGTTTACGTTTCAAGATTATTCGTTTGTCAAAAGACTCACCATTTTTTTTGGAAATTATTGTTGTGAAATCTACGACTGTGAGACTAATGCATGGAGACAAGCAAATGTAATCTCACTTTCTGAAGATGTATCTTTCAAGGATTATTATCTACCTATTAATGCAAGTGGTTTACTTTATCTTATTACTACTGATGATCAAGTATTAGTCTTAAACTATGATGGAGAAGAATCGTATCCAAGATTTTATATTCCTGAACAAGTTACCCAAAATGAATATTATAAAAACAAAAGACTAATCTCATATGAAGGCAAATTGGGATTTATTGGCTTGTCTCCCAGTGAAATCTTAGAGCTTTGGTGCATTGAGAACACGATAAATTACTTTTAAAGGGAGATACAAGAAGTCGAGACTGAAAATATCAAGAGGGTGACGAATCACCCAAGTCTGATTGATTTCTACAATAGTGATATTATTTTGTTAAAGGGTTTTAATGTCTTTGTGTTTTACAAGCAACAAAATACAAGTTTGCATGTGGTTAAATTGGACAGGGTAAATTGTCCTACTGAAATATTTCCTTTTTGTTCGGGTGTAGAGCCAATTAATTGGATTAATTGGTCGTTTGAACCCAAAAGAGAAAAATGGAGGCAATGAATTGCTTGAAGAAATATAGTTTATTTTAACCTGATGATACGACAAAATCATACCGGTGGTGTATGGAGTTAAACTCTTTAGAAGTTGTTGTTATTCAATCTATAATTGTCTCTCTTTTATGTTCCTTTATTAGATTGTGTTACTTTGGTATATTGTTTTTGGTATATTGTTGGTCAATAATAAGATTTTTTATTTTAAAATTTTATTGGTCAAACATTTTCTAAACGTAAATAAATTTATACTCAAAGGCTTCACCAAGGATAGATTATTTTTTATTTTTTTCTATTGGTATGATAACTTCCATAACATCAAGCAACCTTCTCTAATCAAGACCATCTCAAATCATAATCAATTGAGTTGCAATGTGGGAATTGGGAATCGAAAATATTATTTTAAGTGTAGTATTTAAATCATAAATACTAGTGTATGAAACTTGCGAGTTTCTCCAAGGCGAAAGCAAATCTACAGAAACTACGACTCGCATCACCGATCATCAGGATTCCTCACAAAGTGAAAGAATTCCCTTTGTCCACACCCTAGATATCTTTTAGGTATGCAGAGTATTTCACTAACCCTAGCCGTCATTAAATGTTAAAAAGAAAAACTCTTATTTTCCTGCACTAATAACTATGTATTTTTTTAATATACACTAGAAAAAAATAATGATCTAACGAACTAATTAACACCCCTTATGAGTGGATCCGAGCTAATAGATATTTCCAACATTAAGTCAAAAGACTTGGCTAGATTAAGAAGGATTTCTTGAAATTAAATAATAAAAAACCGATGGAATTCGTTTATCAGGACTATGTTCTTTCCTTCAAATTTAAGATGTTGAAATATAGATGTTCTTAGCAATTTAAACGAGTGACAAACTGTGGATGAGCAAATCAGCAAACTCAAAAAGTGCTTTAATGCTTATTTCATTGCTCTCAATCCTTAAAAAGCAGGAGGAATGGATATGAAAGATTTTAGAACAATTAGTTTAGTATCTAATTTTTATTAAATTATCTCCAAGAATTTGGCCGACAAATTAAAAATGTAGGTAAATCACATATGATATTCTAGTAGAAATGAGTGTCTTCACAATAGGAAAAGACAAGATGGAGCGTGAATTCTATGTAAACTTGACACATTAAAAAGTATTTCAATCATTGGGCTTATATTTTTAGGTTATTGAAAGATATGGGGTTTATGAGATAAATGGGACGACTTGACAAATGATGCATGTCTGCAACTCATCTGTAAGATTTTTTGGTGATCATCATGTCACGACCCAAATAGCCGTTAGTGGCACTCACACTAATTCTCCGGTGGGAGAACCATTCAATCCAGAAACTTCACAAATTTTAGATGGAATAATAACAAAATCAACTTTAATTAACAAAAGATAGTGGAAAACTAAATAAATGTTAAGTTCATAAATATTCAACTATCTATTACATTTTCCCAACATCCGAAAGTTATCGTACAAAAACTCAAACATAGTCCAATGTCTAGGATATCCAAAAATTAACAAAACAAAAGAGAGTTTTCATCTACCGAAAGAAGGACAATGACCCAAGTGAGGATCCATGGCAGCCTGAGATGTATTGCTCACCCTTGGATCGTAATCAGCAGTCCTATCTAGAGAAGAGGTCACGTTTGAGCCTCTGGAATATGGTCGACACTCAACAAAAGAATAGTACAGGGTAGTATCAGTACAAATCATTACTATGTATTGATAGGTATTATAGGTAGACTCAGTTTACCACAAGCATGTTGTTAAATCAAATAACAAGCAAAATGCAATTAAACACTTAACAAGTAGTTCAGTCAATAATTAATTACCTCAAGTCAAGACAACCGAGTCTGAAATAAAATAATATAAGTCAACGAATATCACATTAGAATTAGAGTTCTAACACTTTTGTAGTCTCATCACACAAGGATTTATGTCAACCTAACCTTCACAAATGTGCTCATTACCTTTAGTTTCCTCTTAATATTCCTTTCTAACTCACAATATCACGTGACAATATAAAAGTAACTGTAAATGTGTATATACATGCTAAAGGAATTGATTTCTGCCAAACTAGCCATCACCTGCAGGGGATGCACTAGGGTCCATGTACCATACTGGCTTTTAGTACTTGATCCATAATCATACAATCAATATCAATATGCGTACCAGCTCTTGGTACTCAATCCATAATAATATAAACAACATCTGTACCGTCATGGTACCCGACTCCTTAACCAATGTGAACCTATGATTCCAATCTCTATCACTTAGGACGAATATTGTTCACTAATCACACGTGACCTTTATCATTTCAAGTTCTTTAATCAAGTTGATACATGTAAACACAGCTTATTCATTCAAGTAGTTACATGATCACAATCATCAATTCAAACATGTCTGGAGACCAATCACAAATCACCTAATCACAATATACAAGCACTAAAACAAATCTCAACTCTAATTAAATCGTAACCTACTTCGAGTGAAGAATTCCAACTCAAACAAGTTTAATCACCAAAGACTTTCCTTTCTTAATGCCTCAACACATTCAAAGTCTATAAATAATAGTTATAAGAGTAATTAATTATTTACTCTTTTATTTCAGATCTTGGGAATTTAACCCACTAAATCAACCCTTATTTGAGGTCTGTAGTATTTTGCAAGGGTTAATTAATCACCAACTAGCCCCCATATTATACAAATAATCATTATTCATAGAGTTTTTACTCCAAAATCCCACTTTTAGACATTTTTATGCTAAAGATCATACCTTTATGGAACACAAGGTTCCCAATTAATTCGAAACATGATTAGGACTATAAAATTCATACTAGGAAGTATTAAATAACATCCTAGGATCAAGCCTAGGTGAAATTACACCTACCCATAGGGTTTTTTCTAATTTTCGTACTTTTAGAGCTTTAAACCCATAATTCCACATTAATCTTCATTCATATGATTCTACCATCGAAAATGGATTAAACATTGATAAGAGGAATGAATTACTCACCTTAATGGAGGAAAATCACCTAGCCCAAGAGGAAAATTGCCACCCAACAATTCTAGAATGAGACTATGTTTTAAAAAATAAAACTCTAAAAATTTGACATAACAGGCCATCTGTCTTTCGTCTCTCGCCACAGTGGTCCTTTTCTCACTACGGCAAAACCATTGTGGCGAGACTTGGCTCACTACGATGGGCTCTGGTGGCTTGCCAAGCCCATTATGGTGGAACTTATACACTACGACGGACTCACTACAGTAGAGAATCTCCCTGCAGCAATGACAAAAACAAAACTTTGGAAACTCGCCCTAAACTCCCCATTTAATAACACAACCTTGATTTATAGATATCACAAATCAATCCCAACACGGTAACCACCATAATTAGAGTTCTACGAACCTGTTTACCATCCAAAAACTTCCTACGAGGACCTACACCACTCGATTTTCCACCACAGAATACCACAACATCAAATATTGCACTATGAATCAAGAGTTTCTACTTAAGATCATAACACCAGATTTCTATCAAAACTAACCCAAGATTGAGATTTTCTCAACTCTCAACTTAGGGAAAAACTCTAACCGAGCACTTACACTCTAACCACACTATAATGATGAAATAGGTTATTACATCAGATACTAATTAAATCATTATTAGTCCATAAATGACAAGAAGAAGGAAAAGAGGTAAACGAGGCATTACTTGAATTGGTGAACAGATGCAGGTACTTGGTATGCATGTCTGCTTTGGTCTCCCAAGTGGCCTCCTCAACAAGAAGGTTCTTTGACTGAACCTTTACAAATGCAGTCTCTTTAGTCCTCAATTTATGGATATCTGTATCAAGAATCGCAACAACTTCCTCTTTATAAGAGTGATTTTCATTTAATAACAACAAATCCTAGTAAATGATACAGTCACCATCTCCATGGTACTTTTTAAGCATTGACACATGAAATACGTTATGAATTCCCAAAAACTCGGAGGGAAAGCCAATCTATAGGTTATCATCCCCACACTCTAAAGAATCTCAAATGATCCAATGTATCTTGAACTTAGTTTATCATGCGTACCAAACCTCATAACACCCTTCAGGGGCGAAACTTTGAGCAACACTTGGTCACCTTCCATGAAATTCACATCACTTATGTTTTTATCTGCATATTTCTTTTTTCTTGCTTTGAGCTTCTAGGAGCTTCTATTGGATGAACTTTACCCTTTCCATAGAGTCTCTCAGAAGATCAGTACACCACAGTTTTACCTCAAATGCATCAAACCAACCAATGGGAGATGTACAAGTCCTTCACTACAATGCCTCAAATAGAGCCATATCTATACTCGAATGATAACTATTATTATATGCAAATCCTGCAAATTATATATATTGGTCCCAATGACCTACGAAATACATCACACACACCCGAAGCATGTCTTCTAGTATCTAGATCATCTGATCAGATTTCCCATCGATTTTAGGGTGAAAAGTCATACTAAGGTCCAACCTTGTACCAAACTCTTCATGCATTTTTTGCCAAAAGTTAGAGGTAAACTTAGTACCCCTATCCGATATAATAAAAATAGGAACCCCATGCAATCAAACCACTTTCTTAAGATAAACTTGGCTAACTTTGCCGCATTGTCAGTCACCTGAACTTGAATAAATTGGGCAAACTTTGTCAACCTATCCATAATAATCATATTTCCCTAAAGTCTTGGGAAGACTGACAACAAAATCCATGGCTATCTTTTTCCACTTCCATTAAAGAATGGGCTTTTCCTGAAGAGTACCACCAGGCTTCTGGTGCTCATACTTTATTTGCTGGCAGTTCTGACACTTAGCCACAAAATCAATTGTGTCTCTTTTAATTCGACCATACCAATAGTGTTTCTTGAGATCATGATACATCTTGGTCACACCAGGATGTATAGAGTATTTCAGATAGTGAGCCTCTGCTAGAATATTAGGAGTCAAATCATCAACACGGGGCACACAAACTCGCCCATTGATTCTCAAAAGACCCTTACTGTCGATCATGGCCTCCATGGCCTCACCCTACAGAACTTATTCATGAATTCTACTCAACTTAGCATCTTTGAACTGTTAAGCCTTAACATGGTCAAGAAATGAGGAACTTGCCTCAATACATGCTAATAGTTCACCCTTGTCAGACACTTCAAGTTCATGAAATGGTTAGCTAGAGTCTGAATCACTCTAGCCAATGGACACCTAGTATCCTTCAAATAAAGTAAGCTACCTATACTTTAAGAATTCCTACTAAATGCATCGGCTACTACAGTAGCCTTGCCTGAATGGTACAGAATGGTGATATCATGGGTTGACTCAGTTTAGCATAATATGCAATTAAATCAGATAACAAGAAAAATAGAATTCAACACATGACAAGTAGTTCAGTCAACAATTAATTGCCTCAAGTCAAGACAACCAAGTCTGAAAGAAAATCATATAAGTCAACAAATATCACAATAGCAATTCAAGTTCTAAAACTTTTGTAGTCTCATCACACGAGGATCTATGTCCCCCTAAACTTCACAAATATACTCATTACCCTTCGTTTCCACTCAATATTCCTTTCTAAGTCATTGTAATGACCTTTTCCATCATTATGGTAAAGTAAGGGCATAAGTACCTGGCTAGAAAAGTCCCTATGGTGTGAGTTGAAAAATCTCAAGTTAGGGTAAATTTAGATGAAAATATAGTGTTTGGTGTCTTAGACATGGTTGGGGTCTCGTGCTTCATTATATAGTAGTATGGAGTCTATTTTTGGATAATCGACTACCATAGGATCCCGTAGGAAGTTTTGGGATAGGAATCCAATTCATAAAACTTTGGATATGATAGTTATTGCATTGAGAATAATTTATGATGTCTATAAAGTAAAGTTTGTTGCAAAATGAGGGGTTTGGGTGAGAAATCAATGTTCTGGAAATTGATGTTTGCCATAATGAAGGAGCACCTCATCGCAATGATCTATCATGATGAGCCAATCCTCATTACGATGACTAATCATTATAAGAAATATTCCATCATGACGAGGTGATGGGACATTATACCTGTGTGTTTTCATCTTTTCTGAGTTATTTTCCTATAACTCTTATTTAATTTTTGAGCTCTAAGAACTAGTTCTCTCAAGAAACTAGGGCATTTTCTTCGTTCGAGGTAAGCAATTCATAAAACCTCTTCGTTTGTTGATTATTAATCTTCGTGAGATCTTTAGGTAGAGGATTAATGATGGAATTCTTGTATTGATCCCTTAAAGCATGAATTTAGGTAAGAACCATATGGGTAGGTGCAATTTAACATAGAATTGATCCTAAGTTGTATATTTGTGAATTCCAACTTGGAATTATTAGTTATTAATATGAATAAGGCTAGTGCGGAACCTCAATTTCCATAAAGGTGAGACCTTTAGGCATAAAACATGGCTAAAAAGGGATGAACTTGGATAAAAACCCTTTGGGTATTGATTCTATGGATGCTATGAGCCTAATTATTGATTAATTAACCCTTGGGAACCGCTAGAAATGAAGAATTGATGGGTTAAATTCTCAAGGCCTGAAATGAAGAGTACATGATTAATTACTCTTTTATAATTGTTTTTTATAGACCTTTAGCTTTATAAAGAGATAAGGAAGGGCAAGGCAAATGCAAATTAGCTTGTGGGTGGTATTTCTTCACTCGAGGTAGGTTATGATTTCAATTACAGTGGAGACTTATTTTATTGCGTTGTATATAGTTGGATTATATGACTTGTGATTGGTCTTAAGACATGTTTGAATTGCTTATGATTTTCATGTTATGCTTGCATGAATAAGTTAGATGTGCAGGATATTATGATTGAGTTGAGAGGAATAAATGAAACTGCACTTTTGAGGCACTTTATATATTATGAGAGATAGATCTGAGAACCTAATTGCTTGATATGGTTATTGATATAATTTATAAGGGATCAGATACCATGCTAGTATGGTACATGGAAACATAAGATCCCCTGTAGATCATGGCTAGTTTGCAGAAATAAGACCCATAGCATGTGTGTACACTCTTTAGTTTATCTTTTATGATGAGTTGATTGTGAACTGAGATGAGACTAGAGATACGAATGACAGAAATAGATGTTAGATAGATATACATTCCATGTGAGATGACTATTGAAAGTGATTATTATTTTCTCTTTACGGTGATATTTTGGTGACTTATATGAACTTGAGATTATTGTTGTTGACTTGACTTGGGGTGACTATTTGTTGACTTAATTACATGCTAAGTGTTAAAGTTCCTTTTACTTGTTATTTGGCTTGGCTATATACTTATTCTAACCTGAGTGAGCTTATGATACCTACCAGTACATAGTATTTTATACTGATACTACCCTGTACTCTTCTTTTGTTGAGTGCAGACCGTGTTCCAGAGATTGAGATGCAACATCGGCTGGACTAAGTGGTGGACTACAAATCCAAGGGTAAGCATTAATTCTCAAGCTGCCATGGATCCTCTGTGAGTTGTTGTCCTTCTTTCGAACAATGTAAATCAAGTTATCTTTGATGTTTTAGTTATTCTATATATCTTAGACATTGTTTTGGATTAGAGTTCTTGTACGATGACTTTTAGTTCTGGGGGATGTTATAGTTAATAATTTACGCTCTTTTTCTTTTTCTTTTTAATTAGTTGATCTTCATTATATTGATAATTAAGTTTGTTTTTGATATGTTTCTCCTAAAAATTAGCTAAGTCTAAAGTTAAGCTTTGGATTGGTTGGTTCTCCCACCGGAGGGTTAGTGTGGAAGCCACTCATGGACAGCTGGGTCGTGACACTCATAGTATTAGGTGACAATATTAGAGTAACTGTAAATAATTACACATGCTAAAGGGACTTGTTTCTGCCCAAATAGGCATGACTTGCAGGGGACACCCCAGGGTACATGTAATGTACTGACTCATTGTACCCAATCCATAACCATTAGTCAATATCAATATCCATACCAGCTCATGGTACCGGATCCATAAAAACATTAACAATATCAGTATCGGTGTGGTACCCGACCTCTTAACCAATGTGAACCTATGGTTCCACTCACTATTATTTAGTATGAATAATGTGCACTAATCACATGTGCACTTTATCATTTCAAGTTCTTTAATCAAATTCATAAATGTAAACACATCTTATTCATTCAAACAGTTACTTGATCACAATCATCAATCAAAACATGTCTGAAGACCAACAACAAATCACCTAATTCACAAAATACAAGCACTAAAACAAGTCTTGACTCCAATTAAACCCTAACCTACCTCGAGTGAAGAATTTCAACTAGAAAAAGTTCAATCGCCAAAGCCTTTCCTTTTCTTAATGACTCAACACGTTTAAAGTCTATAAACAACAATTACTAGAGTAATTAATCATTTACTCTTTCATTTCAGGCCTTGGAAAATTAACCCACTAACTCTACCATTATTCGAGGTCTGCAGTATTCCTCAAGAGTTAATTAGTCCAACTAGCCCCATGTTATACAAATGATCATTATTCATGGAGCTTCTACTCTAAAATCCCTTTTTTAGCCATTTTGATGCTAAATGTTGCCTTTATGGAACTCAAGGTTCCCAATTTATTCGAAACATGATTAGGACTATCAAATTCATGCTACAAAGTATTAATTAACATCCTAGGATCAAGTCTAGGTAAAATTACACCTACCATAGGGATTTTCCCACTTTTCATACTTTTAGGGCTCTAAACCCATAATTCCACCATTAATATTTGTTCCTACAATTCTACAATCGAAACGGAATTAAATATTGATAAGAGGAATGAATTACTCACCTTAATTGAGCAAAATTGCATCCCAGAAGTTCTAGAATGAGTGTTTGAGTTTTGGGAAATAAAACCTTGAAAATCAGAATTAACAAGCAACCTGCCTCCCATCTCTCCCCACAATGGTCCTTTTCTCTCTATGGAAAGACCATTGTGGCAAGACATGTCTCGCTATGACGGGCTCTGGTGACTTGCAAGGCCCACTATGGAAAAACTTGTCCGCTATGGAGGAAAATCCTCCGATGTAGCAATGACAAAAATTGAACTTTGGAAACTCACCCAAAACTCCCCATTTCACAACACACCCTAGATTTCTAGATATCACAGATCAATCTCAACATAGTAACTACCATAACCGGAGTTCTATGAACCTGTTTACCATCTTGAAACTTCCTACGGGATCCTAGACCACTTAACTATCCACCATGAAACCCCACAATATCAAATATTATACTATGACTCAAGACTTGCCACTTAAGCACATTGCACCAAATTTCTATCAAAACTCACCCAAGCTTGAGATTTTATCAACTCTCAACTTAAGAAAAAACTTGTATCGAGCACTTACACCCCAACCACACTATAATGATAGAACATGTTATCAAACATCAATGGTTCACTAGAAGGTTTCTATCTGCTTTATCAGGTTTGATACAAAGGGACCCTTATCTCTCTTTCTTTATCTTAGCAGTGGAACGATTGAGTTCAATGTTATGTAAACCTACATATTTTACAATAGATCATAGGCTTCACACAAGAAAAAATAGAGATCATTGGGGAAGGAGTTTCTTATATTCTTTATTCTGATGACACCTTTATTTTATGGAGAGAAGAATCAGAATAAAGATACTTGAGCCTGAAGAGTAATCTTAGTACAACTTGAATTAGGAGTTTCAGGACAAAAGAGGAAAAATGATACACAATGAAAATAAAGAGGAGATCTATGAAGGTTGTGGTTTATCCAAGCACCTAATTCAGTTTCATCACATGTATGCAAAGTTGTAACAATTTATTTATAAAATTAATTTTTGCACTAAACTTACATGTTAATTTATAATTAGCTAATTCAAAGGTGTTCTTCTTATCATTTTAAGCCAAATGATCATACTGTAACACCTTAAACTTTAGGCTAAGATTTGAACCATCTTACGTATATATTCAGATCTGAACTCGGCATTTGTTACGCTTTGTACAACAAGTACACCATTTGTATAGCGGACAAGTTTCCAGTTCGCAAGTTGCTTTTATGGTCCGTAACATGAGCCATCCTTCTTAAACGATGAGCGAGATTGGACCATGTGGACTTATGGTCTGTACTCCTATTCTATAATCCGTAAAGTGGACCGTACTTCTTAACCAGTGAGAGGGGATTTAGTTGAGTGGATTTACAGATCATGTGAACTCTAGGTTTAATAAAGATGCATTTCTTTACATTTATTTTCCCACTTTTCAAAACTTGGTCGACCCCAAAAGCCCCCAAGATCTCTCTCTTCTACCCTCCTAAGCCTAGGTATTTCACCCATGTATTTTATGTGAATTCGATGATTTTTACTCTATGTATATGGATTCTAACAAGGTTCCTTACCATGAATCATAGGGTTCTTCAAGAGAACCCTTCCCTATGTCTCAAGAACAGATATCTCAGCTCTCCACTTGAAAAATAAAGACTATCTTTCATGGTTTGGAGCATTTAGGGAATGTAAAGATATCTTCTACATGTAGGAACACCTTGTTCTTCCCTGTGAGTATATTTCCCATGATTTTGATATCCTCAAAGAATGAACTAGGGTTAGAGCAAAGCTTCTTGTCTTGATTTCTTGATTCTCTATTCTTTATTCTTAATGAAATTCCAACAACCCTATGTAAAGTGTCTCATTCATATAATAATTCTAATTTTATGAGTTCCCAATGAATTCCATCCATGAGTATATGAATGTATGACGAAAAGGAATGATTTTTATGAATAAAAAATTATTTCTTTATGATCCCTTTGTGAAATCTTGAATTGAAACTATTCTTATTATTCCTCAACTATGAAAGATCCTCAGAGAATATAACTTTATTATATTATGATATTAACACCTTATTGTCATAACCCGATTTCTCGGTCATGATGGCACCTACAATCCCCCAGTAGACAAACCAATCCCCGTTGCCCAGAACGGTCAGTGATGGGATACTATCTAATAATTTAAGCGAAAGAACAGTTTATTAAGCGGAAACAAGGGAAACAAGATGAAGAAAATAGATAACAGGAGTATATATATACATATGCGGAAGCTAAACCAAACCCAAAACCTGGTATCATAGTATACAGGCGGAACTATATAGAGGGAGTACGAAGCATCCAAAATAATATATACACACATATCTCCGAGTAGTAATAGAGTACATAAAGAAAAAGATAAACTAAAGCTAAGCTCTGGTCACCAAGAGCTCACCCTCAGTCAAGGATATCACAAAAGCAGCTCCTCGCACGAGTTTCCAACGAGCTAACGGCGATGGCCCACACTAGGATCTGCACCAGAAGATGCAGAGTGTAGTATGAGAACCAAATGCGAAGCAAAAGGTACCCAGTAGGTATCATTGGCTGACTGGGAACATATAAGATAAAAGAGCAGTAATGAACAGAATAGAAAACAAATTGTCACAAAAGGCAACATATAAGTACACGAAAACTAGTGCACAGAGAAGACAACTAAAAGCAACATACAAGGCTAGCAAGTAGAATATATATACACTGCAGGCACAGGTGAAAGTAAGAAGTGGCGCACCTGGGATCCTCGCAAGAACAAGATATAGTAAGTTTAGAAGTGGACGGTATACTGGTAACCTCAAGTACAAGGGAAAGGAGGAGAAGAAATAAAGATAGGCATGCTCGGAAAACAGGAACAATTAACCAACTTAATCATACCAAACTCAAGCCAGGAACTAACAACCTCAGTATATCCAATCTCAAATATATAACCATAACAGTTTCTAGTATAGCGAGCGTCTACCTACAGTCCCCCGGCTACCCATACAATCGAGGAATATAATCAAGTGAAAACAAACCCTACGGCCGCCCATACAACCAGAGCGTACACTCGACAAACAGTAAAGAAGGGTGGAATCTCACACAAATGAATGATATGATATGATATGATGAACCAAGTGTAACCATAGTGTCAGTATGTTACCCCCTCCGGTGCCCCAAAGGTCTAATAAAAGAGGGATACATGGAAGGACTTCTCCCGAGTATATCTACTTTGCCGTACACCCCTACCCCCGGTCACCCTTTTTCTGGTAGCACTTGGTCCGGAATGACAGGGTCCATGGATGTCTACTCGTCGACCACATACTACACTCTAAACTCAAAATATCCTTTCAAAGTGCCACCAGATCTAACTAGTACTCAAAAGCTCAAAATGCATGCCTGAATTCTATCCAAGTCTAAATCAATGAAATAAGTCTCATAAGCCCCCTACAAGGGTGCCCAATGCATATTCAGGTCTAAAATAGTGGTAAAACAAGTCTGTTGCTTGGCTTTATCGAGGCTAATATCATTTCTTTATCAATATCAGAATCAATCTAGCACCTCGGTCCACCCGAGTCCAATATAAAATATGAAATCTGAGACATCTCTCTTTTAACCTTTCTTACTCCGAGAAGATCCATAAAAGGGGTACCAAACCATTTCACAATTTATTTTACCGAAAACGGCTCCCCGAGGCCATGCAAGGTTTGGAAATCATTAATAGTAAGCCCGAAGCAAAAACCATAGTAAAACTAAGTAGAAGAAATCCTTTGTATGCATGATAATGGCATGCTCAAACACAAACAATAGCCCAACGGCTCACAACC
Source organism: Jaltomata sinuosa (assembly GCA_003996215.1). Classification (NCBI taxonomy): domain Eukaryota; kingdom Viridiplantae; phylum Streptophyta; class Magnoliopsida; order Solanales; family Solanaceae; genus Jaltomata; species Jaltomata sinuosa. Next base: position 43,053 of record QJPP01007555.1, on the reverse strand, counting down.
AACCTATCTGCCCTGCACAGGCTCCAATCATTCTACAGCACAGATAGCCAGCTCTATAATAGTAATAACGATGTCGAGGACTCACAGACATTCTCAATATCTCTCCTACTATGTTCGAGAGTCTATAAAAGGCCACACAGGACCACAAGGGTGAATAGAGCGTATAAAACGAATACTACACACATCGGAGGAAAAAAAGTAACCGAACAGGAATAAGCGGTCAAGGTCTGTTGTACCAACCTAGTAAACCCAACCCAAGGATGCCCATTAGTACAATTTTATCTAATATATGTTAAGTCTAGGGAGTTTAAACCGTAACCTACCTGTCGTCCGATGACAAGCTGCTGGGACAACAATATCCAAGCCCAAATCACTCTGAGAAATCCCGAATGATAATCAAACTATTAAAAACATACATAATATATTAAAATGAGTCTAACGATACCCATAACGCTATAAGAATAGCTAGGCTAAAATCTGGGTCACCAGCGAGCCCATAGGCCCCGCAACCTGAAACTAAAAATGAAAACTCATATTATGATCACCAAGACCATGGGAGTACATGCCCGGAAAATCAATGATTTTTGGGCAATAAATTTGTGCTAAAAATAGCCCCTAAAGTTAGGAACCCAACAATGGAAATTTAAGGAAAGAAAACCGGAAACTGGCAAGAATCACCTACCCAAATGGAAGAATTAATGGAAGAATGTGAATAAGAACGATCCTGCCAAGCAAGCACTTCACCCGGAATAGAATCTACAACCAATTTTTGAGCTTGAGAAGATGGAATAATGGTGATTTAATTCAATGGAGAAGACAACTATGGGGAAGAGGGGAAACTTACAATAAAACACCAACGAAGCAAGAACTTATTGAGGGTACAAGAATTCTTCAGGGGCGTACAGGTTTGGAGAAATTTAGAGAGGGTTTGGGTGAGTTAGAGTTGAGGGGAAATGAGAGATGATGGCTGGAAAAAAGAAATAGAAAAGATATATACTGCCAGGGGTCCTTCATCACGATCATGAAGGGACCTCTCGCGGTTGCGAGGACCACGCTGGCTAGACCATCGCGATCGCGATGGCTAGCCACGCGATCGCGAAGAATAGCGGGGAAGAGGCTTCATCGCGATCGCGACAGGAGATCACATGATCGCAAAGAACAAGAGTCCAGGTGCTTCATCGCGATTGCGAGGTAGGGGATCGCGATCGCGATTGAGGCTAGATGCCTGCACCTGCAATAGAAAAAGTATGCAACCTTCCGAAACTCGACGGGACCTTTTGGGCACAATTGGAAATGGATATTCAATAACTAATAATGCTAACGGAGTGGAAACGACATTCCGAACTCAATGAAATTGATGAAACTTCTGTATGAGGTCGTTTTGGAGAAATGTTGACCTAAGTCAACACTAGCCATCACGCAACCAAACACCCAAAATGAGCCCGGCTCACCTGGAACCCAAATCAACCATCTACCTGAACCAAACTCGACATTCTAGAGCTGATGGAATAATCGGATTTCGAATCTGATGCTCCAATAATTGAAAGTTGATCCAAGTTACAATTTCAACTCTAAATGGCCTGAAAATAGAAAAAGCAACACAAAACCCCCACTGGAAGTTCTTAGGCCTCGACTAAAGGTCCAACTAAACCAAACTCAATGCTCTGGAGCTAACGAAACTGTCAGAATTCAATTATGAGAACGTTAGCTAAGAATGTTGACTAAAGTCAATGATATTTTAAGTTTAGGGGCATTGTATGGAGGTTTCCAAGCAGAGATGCGAAGCAATTGAGAAATTTCTTGTATCAATAGATTCTGCTCTGTATCCCGGAAGGGAATGCAACAATAGAGAAATATTCTAACTTCACTTGCTGCCTTTCGCCTCTTCTCTAAGAAAAGAAGTCCATAAAGGCTTCTTTAGGATTGTAGAGGGCCCCCCAACCCAACTTGCTCCGGCCCCGGGTCCTTCCTTTTTATTCCTTGGTAAGCGGACCGTGGGAGCATGGGGGGCGATATCTGCTTTTGACCGATACCGAAGGCAGGCCAGTAAGAAGGAATGTAAACATATCAGATTGGGACACCGGTGCATTGATAGATGCCAAGGAGTCACAACTGTTCTTGAATGTACGAGTGAGAGGTATAGTCATATATAATTTCGTATAAATCAGGGTAGAGCTGCACTTAAGTTGCTATTTATAACGCTATGGTGTGATTGAGGATAGCGGGTGGCGTACCTCACTGAGCTATCGATCGTGAAACTATCGCCCGGTTCAACCAACCGTCTGTCCTGGTGGCTTTGCTACTGATTTGACCGCCACCGGATCTTGGAAACAAGGCACACAGGCCCCTGAGCTGAGCTCCTTTCGCTTCGACCTATGAATCTTTCTATTCATTAATCTTTATCTTAACCAAAAGGATCTTTTCCTTTGCTTAGGTCCACTATTACTATTCTGGTTGTTCCGAAGGTACAAACCGAGGCTATCTAAGGCTCTAAAATAGGGAAACATCAAAAATAACCAAATGAACGACCAGGGAACCGAATTACCAGTCCCAGCAAGCCATAAATGACTTGAGGTCGCTATAGGAAAGCTTTAACAGTACAATGAATGCAAAAAAGAGAAGATTACCAGAAGGGTCATCACAACATCCACTACCAAAAGACTTTTGTCCTCGAAAGTCAAGAAGAAGGGAGTACCTGAAGGCTTGAACAACTGCGGATACTGAGCACACAACTCACTCTTAGTCCCAAGTAGCCTCCTCAACCAGATGTTGTCTCCAGTGAACTTTCACCACGGGAATCTCCTTAGATCTCAATCTCCTGATATCTCTGGCCAGAATAGATATCAGCTCCTCAACAAAAGATAAACTCTCATCTAATTGAACCAAATCCCAATGCAACACATGAGACTCATCTGGAACATACCGGTGCAATATCGAGACATGGAATACAGGGTGGACAGCTGAAAACATCGGAGGCAACACTAACAACCCTCTGTAGAATCTCAAACGGCCCAATAAACCTGGGGCTAAGCTTTCCTCGCCGACCAAACCTCATCACGCCCTTCACGGGCGATACTCGAAGGAATACTAAGTCACCAACACTAAACTCCAAGGCATGAAATATACGATCAGCGTAGGTCTTCTGCCTATTCTGGGCTGCTCTAAGTCTATCCTGAACCAAACGGACTTGGTCTAAGGAATCTCTAAGCAAATCTGTGCTCTGCACTCTGGACTCTAACCCATCAAACCAACCAATCGACAATCTGCAATGCCTAACATACAAGGCCTAGAAAGGTGCCATATCGATGCTTGAATGAAAGCTAATATTATAAGCAAACTTGTCCAAAGGAACAAACTGATCCCATGAACCTCCAAAGTCAAGGAAATTCCCAAAGCATGTCTTCTAGAACCTGAATAGTCCTCTCGGACTGACCATCCATCTGATGGTGGAAAGCAGTTATAAGCTGAACCTCTGTACCTAAATCTCGCTGAATAGCCCTCCAAAAATGAGATGTGAACTGAGTGTCGCAGTCTGAAATGATAGAAGCTGGCAACCCATGCAACCGAACAACTTCACGAATGTAAATTTAAGTTAACCTCTCAGCACCGTAGGAAGTCTGAACCGGCAAGAAATGGGCCAACTTAGTCAGCCGATCCACAATTACCCAAAGGGAATCAAAACCCTAAGAAGTACGAGGCAAACTAACAACCAAGTCTATAGTAATACCTTCCCACTTCTACTCAGGAATGGAAGGTCGCTGCATCAACCCACCCGATCTCATGTGCTCGAACTTCACCTACTGACATTCCAAGAACCGAGATATGAACTATGCTATGTCCCACTTCATACCACTCCACCAGTGGAGATGTCTCAAATCTCTATACATCTTCACCGCGTCAGGATCAATGGAGTATCTAACACAACAAGCCTCACAAATTATCAACTAAATTAAATCTCCAACCCTCGGAACATAAATTCGACCACCAAACCTCAGAATACCATCAGAACCTAAAGTAGCCCGGTTGGCCTCACCTCGAACTACCTGATCACAAAGGTCACACAAACTCTGATCCTCGAACTGTCGGCTCTGAATCTGATCAACTAGAGTAGAATGAACCTTAACACTGGAGAGAACTCGACTGAGATCTGATAAATCAAGCCTAACTAAGCGGTTAGCCAAGGAATGGATATCCAAGGCCAACGATAGCTCAGAAACTGCAAGTGAAGCTAGGCTTCCCATACTCACCGCCTTCCAACTCAAGGCATCCGCTACCACGTTAGCCTTGCCCGGATGGTATAAAATGGTGAAGTCATAGTCCTTCAGTAACTCTATCAATATCCTCTTCCTAGAGTTTAGCTCTCACTGACTCGTAATGTACTGAAGACTATGATAATCGGTGAATATCTCATAATGAACTCCATATAAGTAGTGCCTCAAGATCTTGAGCGCGAAAATTACTACCGCCAACTCTAAGTCATGAGTGGGGTAGTTTCACTCGTGAACCTTCAGCTACCTTGATGCATATGCTATCACTCGACCCTGCTGCATCAACAAAAAACCAAGACCAACCCCGGAAGCATAACAATACACGGTAAAACTCTGACCCTAAACTAGCAAAGTCAAAACTGGAGCTGAAGTCAATAAGGCCTTAAGCCTCTGGAAGCTATCCTCGCACTGATCCGACCACTGAAATGTAATATTCTTCCTAGTCAGCATAGTCAAGGGTGATTCTATGGAAGAAAATCCCTGAACGAACCTCATGTAGTAACTCGCTAATCCAACAAAGCTGCGAACCTCAGTAGCAGTAGTAGGTCTAGGCCAATCACGAACAACAAAACTCTTACCCGAGTCAACTCTAATCCCTTTATTAGACACCACGTGCCCTAGAAATGCAACTAACTCAAGCCAAAACTCGCACTTTGAGAACTTGGCATAAAGCCGATGATCTCTCAAAGTCTAAAGTACAGTCCTAAAGTGCTTCTCATGCTCATATCTACTCCTCGAGTATATCAGAATGTCATCAATAAAGACTATCATGAACATATCCAAGTACGGCCTAAGCACCTTATGCATCAAGTCCATGAAAGTTGTGGGGGCATTAGTCAACCCAAAACACATCACCAGGAACTCATAATGGCCATAACGTGTCCTGAATGTTGTCTTAGGGATGTCTTCCACCTTAATCCTCAACTGGTAGTAGCCAGACCTCATGTCAATCTTCGAAAACACGGCTGAACCCTGAAGCTGATCGAAAAAGTCTTGAATCCTCGGCATCAGATACCTATTCTTCACTGTCACCTTATTCAACTGCCGATAATCAATACACATCCGCATTTACCCATCCTTTTTCTTAATGAAGAGAACAAGAGCACCCCACAGAGACACACTCAGTCTAATAAACCCCTTAGCTAACAAATCCTGGAGCTGCTCCTTAAGCTCTTTCAACTCAGCAGGAGCCATACGGTAAGGAGGAATAGAAATGGGCCTGGTTCCCGGCTCTAACTTAATGGCGAAATCAACATCTCTATCAGGTGGAAGTCCTGGAAGGTTGATAGGGACACATCTAGGAAGTCTCTAACAACAGGAACAGACTCAGGAGACAAAGGGTTAGCACTAGCATCTCGGACATATGATAGATAAGTTAAACACCTGTGAGAGATCAACTTCCTAGCTCAAAGACAAGAGATGATCCCAGACGGTGCGCGACTGAAAGAACCCTACCATACAACCGGGGATACACAGGGTATGGCTATAGTATCAGTCTTGGTATAACAATCCAAACTGCATGGTGAGGGGATAACCAGTCCATGCCCAGTATTACATCAAAATCTAACATATCAAGTATCATTAAATCACCCCAAGTCTCCAAATCACCAACATATATCATCCAAGATCTCATAATCCAATCCACTATTAAAGAATCTCCTACTAGGGTCAAAATAGAAACAGGCACAGATAACGGCTCACTAGCCAACTCCAAAGAAGGCACAAGGTAGGTAGATACATATGAACATATAGATCCAGGATCAAATAAAGCCATAGCAGACTAATGGAACACAAAAATTATACCTATAATCACAGCATCTGAGGCCTCTGCCTTCGGTCTCCCAAGGACCACATAGAACTGACGACGACCTTCACCTTCCCGACCGCCATCCCTACCACCTGCTCTTCCATGCAGGGCACCACCCCTAGCCTAACAACCACCCCCTCTTGCCAGAGGCTGAAGTGCTCGCAAAGGCTTGACCGATGGAGCGGCTGACTGACCTGTACCCCTCTAGGGGCAATCTCTAGCATAATGGCCAATAATACCAGACTCATAACAGGGCCCTGATGGCCTATACTATCGAGACGGACCAATAGAACCTGAATGGACACCATGGCCTGATGCCCCAGAGGCTGCACCCCTCGAAGACTGACCCAGCTCGAACTGAGAACTACCAAAAGTCTATAGTGAAGCCTGAACTGGTGGGCTGGACTAACCCTGGTGCTGTTGTGGATGATAACCTCGGTTCTACTAGCGTGAACCTCTACCACCATGTATAGAACTACCGTAGCCACCCTGATAATGAGGCCTCTTATCTCTAGACCCCTGATTATGTCAGTGCAAGTCCTCCACAGTACGAATGTAGTCTGCAATAGCCTAAAAATACCGACCACTAGAAACCAATATCTTGGCTGACTGCCAAAGTTTTGTCCGCAAACCCAAAACAAACCTGTGAATCTTGTCTGGCTCAGTAGGAATGATCATAGACCCAAATAGAGCTAGTTGATGGAAATGAGTCTCATACTCAGATACCGACATTGATCCCTGCATAAGCCTGGTAAACTGCTCACGCGACGCTCTCGATCACTCTGTGGTAGGAACTGGGCCATGAAGGCCTCATAAAACTTGAACCATGACGATGCAGGTGATGAAGATGGTCTACAAGCAACATGAGCCCTCCACCTTGGATTAGATGGACCCTCCACTGATATATAGTATACCCAACTCAGTGAGTCTCTAGCAAGCCCAGATAGTGTAACATCTTCTCACAGGTAGTAATGAAGTCATGTGGGTCCTGACCTAATGTAACAGCAAACCTCGGAGGTGCAAATCTCAAAAATCTACTCAAGGCCTTCTTCTCCCCATCTGTCATAGCTGGGTGAGGAGCGAGAGGCTGTATAACCACTAGAACTAGAATAACCTCAGCACGGGGAGTCATAGTAGCAGGATGGGCTTCTAAACTATGAACACCCAGGGATGCCCCGTGAGCAGATGTCTGTGCTACCTCAGAAGGTCTCTCCCCTATCATACATAATAGCTGAAGTAGTAAACCCTGAATATCCAAAGACTGAGCTGGGGCTGAAGCTGGCACAAAAATTGGTACTAGAGCTGGTGTCACATGGGCTATCCCCGGGTCCACATGTTGCTGCTTAGGGATGAACTCGGGCTCATAATCATACTCGGTCTCTACCTCAACTCTAACAACTCTAGCAGGTGTCGCTTCTCTAGGATGTCCACGACCCCTACCTCTACCCTGCGACCACCCCGGCCCCTAGCTGCAGTCGAAGGTGCAGAGGCATGAGGCTCTCCTCTGCCAGAAGACGAAGACCTCATGTGAACATCTGCAGAAGAGTAAAATAGAACAAGTGAGATTTACAGAATGTTCAAGGATACCACGAACGAGAGAGAAACAAGAAAAGTTCATTTTTCCTAAGATGTCACCGTAGCCTCCCGAAGATTGAGTACGGACGTCTCTGCCTCGATCCACAGGACTCTACTATACATTGGCCCCTATACCATTGACACTGGTGAACCTAGAGCTCTGATACAAAACTATCACGACCCAATTTCTCAGTTATGATGGCACCTACAACTCCCCAGTAGACGAACTAATCCCCATAGCCCGGAACAGTCAGTAATGGGCTACTATCTAACAATTTAAGTGAAAGAACGGTTTAATAAGCGGAAGCAAGGGAAACAAGATGAAAAAGATAGATAACATGAGTATATATATATATATGCGGAAGCTAAACCAAACCCAAAATCTAGTATCATAGTATTGAGCCAGAACTACATATAGGCAGTATGAAGCATCCAAAATAATATATACACACATGTCTCTGAGTAGTAATAGAGTACATAAAGCAAAAGATAAACTAAAGCTAAGCTCCGGTTGCCAAGAGCTCACCCTCAGTCAGGGATATCAGAAAAGCAGCTCCTCGCATGAGTTTCCAATGAGCTAACGGTGATGGCCCACACTAGGATCTACACCAAAAGATGTAGAGTGTAGTATGAGCCCCCAAGAGCTCTCTCTTCTACCCTCCTAAGCCTAGGTATTTCCCCCATGATTTTTATGTGAATTCGATGATTTTTACTCCATGTATATGGATTCTAACAAGGTTCCTTACCATGAATCATAGGGTTCTTCAAGAGAACCCTTCCCTCTATCTCAAGAATAGATATCTCAGCTCTCCACGCAAAAAATAAAGACTCTCTTTCATGGTTTGGAGCATTTAGGGAATGTAAAGTTATCTTCTACATAGAGGAACACCTTGTTCTTCCCTGTGAGTATATTTCCCATGATTTTGATATCCTCAAAGAATGAACTAGGGTTAGAGCAAACCTTCATGTCTTGATTTCTTGATTCTCAATTCTTTGGTCTTAATGAAATTCCAACAATCCTATGTAAAGTGTCTCATTCATATGATAATTCTCATTTTACGAATTCCCAATGAAATTCCCTCCATGAGTCTATGAATGTCTATGACGAAAAGGAATGATTTTTATGAATAAAAAGTTATTGCTTTATTATACCTTTGTGAACTCTTGATATGAACTATTCTTATTATTCCTCAACTATGAAAGATCCTCAGAGAATGTAACTTTATTATATTATGATATTAAACCCTTATTTCCACGACCCAATTTCTCGGTCATGATGGCACCTATAACCCCCCAGTAGGCAAACCAATCCTCGTAGCTCGGATTGGTCAGTAATGGGCTATAATCTAATAATTTAAGCGAAAGAACAGTTTAATAAGCATAAGCAAGGGAAACAAGATGAAGAAAATAGATAACAGGAGTATATATACACATATGCTGAAGCTAAACCAAACCCAAAACCTGGTATCATAGTATACAGCCAGAACTACATATAGGGAATACGAAGGATCCAAAATAATATATACACATATGTCTCTGATTAGTAATAGAGTACATAAAGCAAAAGATAAATTAAAGCAAAGCTCCGGTCGCCAAGAGCTCACCCTCAGTCTAGGATATCACAAAAGCAGCTCCTCGCACGAGTTTCCAACGAGCTAACGGCGATGGCCCACAATATGATCTTCACCAGAAGATGCAGAGTGTAGTATGAGAACCAAATGCGAAGCAAAAGGTACCCAGTAGGTATCATAGGCCAACTGAGCACATATAAGATAAAAGAGCAGTAATGAACAGAATAGAAAACAAATAGTCACAAAATGCAACAGATAAGTACACGAAAACTAGCGTAGAGGGAAGACAACAAAAAAAAACATACAAGGCTAGCAAGTAGAATATATACACCCAACAGGCACATGTGAAAGTAAGAAATGGCACACCTGGTATCCTTGAAATAATAGTATATAGTAAGTTTAAAAGTGGACGGTATACCGGTAACCTCAAGTACAAGGGAAAGGAGGAGAAGAAATAAAGATAGGCATGCTCGTAAAACAGGAACAATTAACCAACTTAATCATACAAAACTCAAGCCAGGAACTAACAACCTCAACATATCCAATCTCATATATATAACCATAATAGGGTGTAGTATAGAAAGCGTCTACCTACAGTCCCCCGGCCACCCATACAATCGAGGAATGTAATCAAGTGAAAACAAACCCTACGGACGCCTATACAACCAGAGCGTACACTCGACAAACAGCAAAGAAGGGTGGAATCTCACACAAATGAATGATATAATATGATATGACAAATCAAGTGTAACCATGTGTCAGTATGTTACACCCTCTGGTGCCCCAAAGGTCCAATAAGGGCAGGATCCATGGAAGGACTTCACCTGAGTACATCTACTCTGCCGTACACCCCTACACCCAGTCACCTTTTTACCCGTAGAACTTGGTCCAGAACAACAGGGTCCATGGAGGTCTACTCATCGACCACATACTACACTCTAACCTCAAAATATCCATCCGGAGTGCCACCAGATCCAACTAGTACTCAAATGCTCAAAATGCATGCCTGAATTCTATCCAGGTCTAAATCAATAAAATAAGTCTCATAAACCCCCTTCAAGGGCGCCTGGGGCATGTCCGGGTCTAAAAAAGTGGTAAAAGAAGTTTGTTGCTCTGCTTTACCGAGGCTAATATCAGTTCGTTATCAATAGCAGAATTAGTCTAGCACCTCGGTCCACCCGAGTCTAATATAAAATACAAAAACTGAGACATCTCTCTCTTTTAACCCTTCTTACCCCAAGCAGATCCATAAAAGGGGTACCAAACCATTTCATATTTTATTTTACTGAAAATGGGCCCCCGAGGCCATGCAAGGTTTGGAAATCATAAATAGTAGGCCCAAAGCAAAAACCGCAGTAAAACCAAGTAGAAAAAATCCTTTGTATGCATGATAATGGCATGCTCAAACACAAACAATAGCCCAATGGCTCACAACCAACCTATCGTCCCTGCACAGGTTCCAATCATTCTACAACACAGATAGCCAGCTCTATAATAGTAATAAGGATGTCCAGGACTCACAGACATTCTCAATATACCACCTACTATGTTCGAGAGTCTATCAAAGGCCACAAAAGACCACAAGGGTGAATAGAGCGTATAAAACGAATACTACACACATTGGAGGAAGAAAAGTAATCGAACAGGAATAAGCGGTCAAGGTCTGTTGTACCAACCTAGTAAACCCAACCCAAGGATGCCCATAAGTATAATTTTATCTGATATATGCTAAGTCTAGAGAGTTTAAACCGTAACCTACCTGTCGTCCGATGACAAGCTGCTGGGACAACAATATCCAAGCCCAAATCACTCCGAGAAATCCCGAATGATAATCAAACTATTAAAAACATACATAATACATTAAAATGAGTCTAACGATACCTATAAAGCTATAAGAATAGCTAGGCTGAAATCTGGGTCACCAGCGGGTCCATGGGCCCTGCAACCCGAAACTAAAAATGAAAACTCGCATTATGATCACCAAGACCATGGGAGTACATACCCGGAAAATCAAGGATTTTTCGGCAATAAATTTGATCTAAAAATAGCCCCTAGAGTTAGGAACCCAACAATGGAAATTTAAGGAAAGAAAACCGGAAATTGGCAAGAATCACCTACCCAAATGGAAGACTTAAGGGAAGAATGTGAATAAGAACGAGCCTGCCAAGCATGCACTTCAGCTGGAACAGAATCTACAACCAATTTTCGAGCTTGAGAAGATGGAACAATGGTGATCTAATCCAATGGAGAAGAAAACTATGGAGAATAGGGGAAACTTACAATAAAACACCAACGAAGCAAGAACTTATTGAGGGTACAAGAATTCTACAGGGGCGTACAGGTTTGGAGAAATTTAGAGAGGGTTTGGGTGAGTTAGAGTTGAGGGGAAATGAGAGATGATGGCTGGAAAAAATAAGTAGAAAAAATATATACTGCCAGGGCCCTTCATCACGATCATGAAGGGACCTCTCGCGGTTGCGAGGACCACGCTGGCTAGACCATCGCGATGAAAACTCACATTATGATGACCAAGACCATGGGAGTACATGCCCGGAAAATCAAGGATTTTTGGCAATAAATTCGAGCTAAAAACTGCCCCTAAAGCTAGGAACCCAACAATGGAAATTTAAGGAAAGAAAATTGGAAATTGGCAAGAATCCCCTACCCAAACGGAAGAATTAAGCCAAGAATGTGAATAAGAATGAGCCTGCCAAGCATGCACTTCACCCGGAATAGAATCTACAACGAATTTTCGAACTAGAGAAGATGGCAACAATGGTGATTTAAACCAATGGAGAAGACAACTAAAGAGAAGAGGGGAAACTTACCAAAACACCAATGGAGCAAGAATTTATTGAGGGTACAAGAATTCTTCAAGGGTTTACTGGTTTAGAGCAATTTAGAGAGGGTTTGGGTGAGTTAGAATTGAGGGGAAATGAGAGATGATGGCTGGAAAAATGAAATGGAGAAGATATATACTGCCAGGGGTCTTTCATCATGATTGCGAAGGGACCCCTCGCGATCGCTAGGACCACATTGGCTATACTATCGCGATCGTGATATGTCACGACCCGATTTCTCAAGTCATGATGGCACCTACAATCCCCCAGTAGGCGAACCAATTCCCATAGCCCAGAACAGTTAGTAATGGGCTACTACCTAACCAAAACGCACCAGCAAGTAGAAATATGTGAAAGCAAAACTCGAATATAAATACATAAAGGAAACTACACCAACCCCAAGACTTGGTATCAATAGTACAAAAGCTTCTAATAGAATACAAGTGCTAGTAGTAACAAAATACAACATAAATTGCCTCCGAAAGTACAAGAAGCAACAATACAACAGATGAGATGTAGACAAGCCCCGACCGTCAGGCGCTCACCCTAGTCTCAAAGATACAAAAGTTGCACGAGTCTCCAACGTGATCAACGGTGATAGCTCAGCTAATATCTGCACCAAAAAGTGCAGAAGTGTAGTATGAGCACCAAAACCACGGGTACTCAGTAGGTATCATCGGCCGACTGAGCGCATATAAGATATAAAAGCAGTAAGTAACAGATAGCAAGAAAGCAGTCACCGAAGCAATAAGCAAGGCACAAAGAGCTAGCACAGATCATCCATAACCAAGAGCTTCAAGTAACACATGCTAGCACAGAGATACAATTACATAGAATCACAGGTGAAGGAAAGGAGAACATACCTGGAGTCCTTGCACAATAATATAAGTAAGTGGAGAGAGAGTTGAGAAAATGGCGGTATACCGGTAACCTCAAGTAAAAGGAAAAGACGAAGAGCAGTCTAACATACTCAAAATGGAATCAACAAGTATAAGGAAATCATAACACCGATTCAATCACATGATAGCATAACCAGGGAATCACCTCACAAGTACCACCCTAGGATGAAATAACTAAACCACAATAACCGAGAGATACCACTCAGCTTCCCACAAGAATAAAACCAGAGTCTCACACTCTGCTCAGAAGGCCACACAAAAGTGCCTCAATAAGATAGGACTCTAAAGCCCTCTCAATAATCAATAATCCCACAACCAAAGCCTCAACAAGCTAGCCATCACTAATCTTTCAAGAACCCCGCCCATACAACCGAGGAACATAATCAAGTGAAGACAAACCCTCCGGCATCCCATACTACCGGAGCGTACACTGAACACACAACAAACAAGGGTGGAATCCAATGCATGATATGATATGATGTGAAATAGAACCTCTGTATGTACCTCCTCCGGTGCCAATCAGGCCCAGCAGGCAGGTTCCATGGAAGGACTCAGTCTATATACCTCTACTCCACCGTATACCCTTACCTCTGGCGAACGCAGCCCGAAGCCCTAGGCCCAGAGCGGCAAGGTCCATGGAGGTCCCTGACCCCATACCAAAACTCAGTATTAAGATATGTCATCCGGAAGTAAGTCCGGGATCAAGACAGAGACCCAGTCTCAAGTATGTATGCCCAGACCCCGTCCAGGACTAAAGTAGTAGAAAATGCCTTAAAAACCCCTCCAAGGGTGCCCGAGCGTAACCGGGTCTAAAACTGTAGTAAATCAAGTCTAGTGCTCCGCCCTGCAGAGACTAGTATCAGTAATAAAATCAAGCCTGGTGCTCTGCCCCGCAGAGACTAGTACCAGTAATAAAATCAGTGCGAAAACATCCAAAAATCCCCTTTTCTATCAACAACAGTACAAAAAACGGGCCCCCAGGGCCATGCAAATTTAGGAAAACTGTCAGTAGTGGCTCACAGCCAAAACTGTAGTAAAACATGCAGGGGAAAACTTTTTTCATGGATGATATGCTCGCACACAAATATAAAAGTAGCCCAACGGCTCACAACAATTCCTATCAGCCCTGCACAGGCCCAATAGCTACTCAGCAGACATAACCAGCCAAAAGGATAATCTCTATGTCCGAGACTCGCGGACATTCCCAAATAACCCACCATCTATGTTCCAGAGTCAATACAAGGGCACACAGGACCACAAAGGTAATATACATTATTACGCGAATACTACAAACAACGTATGAAATAGACGGACGAAAGGCGGACAAGGTCTGGGGTACCAACCTATAACAACCCATCCAAGGATGCTAATTAATGCAGTTATACCCTATATACACAGAGTCTAGATATGGGAAAACCATAACCTACCTGTCATTCGATGACTAGCTGCGGGAATGACGTCGTCCAGGCTCAAACTGCTCCGGGAAGCTCTGAATCACATAAAACAAATACTTTCAACTGAATCCCCAAAGACGTCTCTATGATGGCTGACTAACCAAGGTAATGAAACAATTGCTAGAATCGACGAGGCAACAAGAACGAGCCATAGCCATTTGATAAGTTGTTAATGTCACACTCGCGACCATCCAACTCCAAAACATAAAATGAGGCCAATAACAATAAGAAATGGCAGCTAAATCCAACAATAATATGTTATCCACATCTCAAAGGAGCGACAAGCTCCCGAGGCACTATTTCAAGGCGTAATTCACGTTGTCCAATCCAATCACTATCGTATGCGATCCCATTGGGATCGCACAATTTCCCAATCCCTCCAGCACCTTACCACAACCATAACACCACAACAAAAACCAAACATAACAAGATAAAGGGGCTGTCCAAAGCCACAAATCCAAAATACCACTTCGTGGCTCAGAAATCCATAAAACAATACTAGAACATATAATAACGAAGGAGGGTTGTAGGGGAGAGATTTCCTTGACAAAAATATTCAATATCCCAAGATTAACAACCTGCCTCCTTGCAGGAACAACAAACATATCCAAATTCAACAAGAAACTACTACAAGTTATCGAAAAAAATACAACTTTTCGTGACTCAACAATTAGATAAGTGTAAGGGATCCATACCTCACCAATATAACTCCGTAGATACTTCCAAATACTCAGAAAACACCTGTTGGATTGCTGCATCAACACCCACGAAGATACGCCATGAAATCGACGGGGAAAACTATACCAAAATGATGAGCTCGCGACGTAGAGCAACTTCCGTTAAACTTCCGAATTGAAAGGATCAAAGTCCATGGATTATTTATGGACTTTACTTCTGATTTTCTGAAGCTTTTGGGTGATTTTTATGAATTAAGACGAATCTGGAACACATTTTATAAAGCAAAACCGACTTAGGATGCGGGCCCCACCTTGACGTGTCTGCTTGTGCGGTCTTACGAAAACGTGAATATCTCTCTATTTTGAAGTCGTATGGACAAAGGTTTAGTGTGTTGGAAACTAGACTCGTAGACCTTCGATTTGGTATATTGGGGGCCTACTAACTCTTTATAGATAGGGGGAAACACCCCAAGACATTTAACCCAAATTTGAAGAGAATTCCTTAAAGGAATTTACAATAACTTTTTCCGACTTTTGTTTGCAACTTGCTTGACTTCAAAACTTATCATACGACCATTTTGCCATTACAATACCTCATAACACATCCTTCTTAGTATATTAGACACTATTAGTCTTACCCCAAAGGCACGGGTTACTTTAAACCTTCCAAACGGGCGAGGTGTTACACGAGGCATTTCCTTAACTCAAACTTTCGAGTAAGGGATTTCCTTGACCTAGAACCTTGGTTTAATTCTTTGATATTACCAAGAATATTGTCGAAAGTCAACGATTTCCAAAGTTGAAGCTCTAAAACGAGGAACGGCCATACAGACCAAACAAATGGCCCAGGCATCGAACTACCGATCCCGACAAGCCATAAATGACTTGGGCCGCTACAAGTAAGCTCTAATGGTACAAGAATGGCGAAAATGTGTAAATGACCGGAAGGGTCATTACATTATCCACTACTAAAAAGGCTTTCATCCCCGAAAGTCAGGAAGGAAGAAAATACCAGAGATTTAAGAATAGCGGATACAACGCCCGCACTACTCTCTCAGACAACCCGGGTAGCCTCCACGACCGGACGACACCCAATAGAACAGAACCAAAGAAAGAAACCAAGTGTTAATTTCTTACTAGCCAAGCTAGATTTCATCCTCCAAAGATCTGCCAACCCAAACTGAACCTCGAGAATCTTAACCGAAAAGCACCTACACAACACCAAAACCAGAGCACCAAGGCTATCAACACACAAAACTCGAATCCTCAATACTATGCCAAGTTTACCAGAAAATCCATCAACCCAAAACTCCAATCATGAGCCCGCTGATCCACAAACCCCCTTTTTTTTATTCTAAACTGAATTCTTTAGCACCACAAATAGGAAGCTGCATACAAGCCAAATACTCAAATCACCCTCGAAGCATCAACTGACACACCGGAGATCCATAGTTCCTACTTATACTTTACCACGAACGAAGTCACCCACTTTATTCAAACTTGTTTTAAGCCAAGATATAGGCTACTAGCCTTTGCCATCTAAGATAACAACCCGTAGCATATCATTGAAAATGAAGTTATCTGCCTTGACTGACCACCAGCCAACGAACGAACATTTTTTTCTAACATTAAATTTGCTAACTGAACCGTGCCAGGTCTAAATCCGCTGAAAGTGAATGAACCAGGGCAATCTGCCAAAAAGACCCAAACCAAAACCACGATCCTGCAAGAAGTGTGGTAAGCCTACCACGAAGTCTGTAACCATGAGCCAAGCTCCAAACTCTAGAAAACACTTCTGCTACTCCGAACACTCGAACACCATTTGAATGTGAAATCGCCTTACGAATCTCACCTCAGGAAGAAGTCCACCATGCCACAAATATCAAGTCCAAACAACCCAAAGGCAAAGGAAAAGGTGCCTGGGGTTCAAAGTTACCATCTTGCCATAGAAATTTTTGCATATACTTTCAACTCATTCCTTTGGCTTGAATCAACCGCTCTACTGGTTCTGCAAACAACCAACCACTTCGAAGCATATATCATAACGAACTTCTCATCCATACTGGCCGAGTCTAACCAACACTGGAACCCCACATAAACAACAACTCCGGAGGAATCAATTAAACAAGCTTTCAAATCCTGGGCAAATGAATGGCTATTATCAGTCTCTACGTATCATCAGAGCTAAAAATAGCCTCGCTAGTCTTAACCCGCACAAGCTGACCACATAAAGCATACACCACTGCTGAAGTTCAAACTTACGTCGCTGAGTCTGTCCAACCATGGTAGAAGAACCTCGTACTAACTAGAACACTGCTGAAATCTAGAATATCTCGCCTCTTGCAGAGGTTAGCCAAGGACTAGGTGTCCAAGGTCAATAGCCGCACCCACAACTGAAGTAAAAGAAATTAAGTTGCCCACACCCACTGCCTCCCGGCACTAGGATGCTGCAACCAAATAGAAACTGCCACAAACCATCCGATGTAACCTGCAAAGTTATGATTCTGAACACCGACTTTCAAAACTGCCAACCAAAGCCTTGGTCGAACCTTTATGCTGCCAATGAACCCTTAAGAACCCAAGCCAACTAGGCCTGAAAATACAAGTTTCCAACACCGCAGCTGCTACTGAAACAAAAGCCAATCGATGGAAAACCCACGGCAATGTGAAGACGGCTGGATCGAATCACCAACACACAATCCTAAAGCAAACCTCCATCGCCACCTCAGGCAACTACGAGGACACTTAAACACAAACAAAGAGTCATCTCCCTTCTTTTTCAACTAAACAAAAATGCTTCCTCAGCACATACTAAATCTTACAAATCCTTTCTCGAATAAAAACCTGAAGCGATTACCTTACTACTCATAGCTACACGTAAAATTCAATAAGGCAGGAGAAGAATGGGATGGATGCCCAACTTACCCAAAATACTTACAAATACAACCTAACCACGAAGTTACGATCAACACTTAGTCGGAAGTGCTTAAAGTCAAGACCCAATCACGATGCCAACATCCAGAGCTCATCAAAAGAACTACGATCAAGATTCGTTCCAACTGGAATTAGGGATACAACCAAACACCCAACGAACCAGAAAGTGGAGGAGACTATGGGAATAACCCACATACCTGCCAACCTCCTAAACTAATCAACAAAGAGGGTCGACTCTAGACACTCGGGAGAACAAACCAATCTATGCACACTAGCATAACCAATATCTCCCAACTGAGGCAAAATCTTAACTCCGGCCCAACTACCGGTAATACACCGAACCATCACACGGATCTTTAGCCACGCTAGATAACGGCCTAGGCAACAACCATCTAGGACCGCTCAACAAGGGAAACCCAACCAAAAGTCTAGAATCACAATGAAACAGGGGTAACCCGACTAGAAACAGAATAACCAGAACTACCCATGAGCTACAACTCCGGGAAAACACCTCTCAAGGCTAACTTACCCCCATCCACTACTAAAGAATAAACTACCAATAAAACAATATATCGATACTATAATTCGAGTAGCCAAACAACTTAAACAAGTAGCAGGTAGGCATATAAGCAATTACATGACATAAGGGATAGAGTCGCAACACGAGCAGGACTATCACAAGTCGAAGGTAGCAAAAGCCTAACCTGGAGCAACGATATCAGGAACCTCTACCTCTGGCCCACCAAGAGGAGTATCAAGCTGATGGGATATAACTCTGGACTGAGTAGTCAAAACTAAAGGCCTAACCGGCCCTCGCCGGGGACAATATCTATAAAGGTAACCAATCTCTCCACAATGATAACAACCAGGTTGTCTGGGATACACAATCATGGGGTAATTCCTAGCAAAGTACCCAAGCTCACCACCCAAAAAATAGCCTATACCAGATGAAGTCCGACGGGAAAATCTCTCCTCGTACTCCAATACCGATAGACAACCTTGCTGAAGAACTAGAAGCTCAACTATAACTGAAGCACCACTCATAAAACCAGGTACTGGAACACTCACCGGATGGCTCAGAGTCCTAGCCATGGTGTCTTGAAGCACTGAGGTCGCTATAAATCCAATCAGAGGTTGGGCTGACCCCACACCTCCTATCTAGTGCAGTAAACCCTCACTCAAGATTCCTGGCGCTAATGGAAGCATTGAAGCAACAGGCACAGAAGCCTCGGCACCAACCGCTATCGGACTCGTATGAGGCATCTCAGAGTGAATGAACAACCGAAGTTTAGAAGTCAATAGAGCCAGGAACGCACGATGAGGAGACAAAAAGATGAAACTTTCCTAACAATGCCCTGTAGCCTCCCGCAGATAGGATACGGACGTCATTGTACCGATCCACGAGACTCTACTTAGACACTTGCTTCTGTACCATGACACCGGTGAACCTAGAGCTCAAATACCAAGCTGTCACGACCCAATTTCTCAAGTCATGATGGCACCTACAATCCCCCAGTAGGCGAACCAATTCCCATAGCCCAGAACGGTTAGTAATGGGCTACTACCTAACCAAAACGCACCAGCAAGCAGAAATAAGCGAAAGCAAAACTCGAATATAAATACATAAAGAAAACTACACCAACCCCAAGACTTGGTATCAATAGTACAGAAGCTTCTAATAGAATACAAGTGCTAGTAGTAACAAAATACAATATAAATTGCCTCCGAAAGTACAAGGAGCAACAATACAACAGATGAGATGTAGACAAGCCCCGACCGTCAGGCGCTCACCCTAGTCTCAAAGATCCAAAAGCTGCACGAGTCTCCAATGTGATTAACGGCGAAAGCTCAGCTAATATCTGCACCAAAAAGTGCAGAAGTGTAGTATGAGCACCAAAATCACGGGTACTCAGTAGGTATCATCGGCCGACTGAGCGCATATAAGATATAAAAGCAGTAAGTAACAGATAGCAAGAAAGCAGTCACCGAAGCAATAAGCAAGGCACAAGGAGCTAGCACAGATCATCCATAACCAAGAGCTTCAAGTAACACATGCTAGCACAGAGATACAATTACATAGAATCACAGGTGAAGGAAAGGAGAATATACCTGGAGTCCTTGCACAATAATATAAGTAAGTAGAGAGAGAGTTGAGAAAATGGCGGTATACCGGTAACCTCAAGTAAAAGGAAAAGACGAAGAGCAGTCTAACATACTCAAAATGGAATCAACAAGTATAAGGAAATCATAACACCGATTCAATCACATGATAGCATAACCAGGGAATCACCTCACAAGTACCACCCTAGGATGAAATAACTAAACCACAATAACCAAGAGATACCACTCAGCTTCCCACAAGAATAAAACCAGAGTCTCACACTCTGCTCAGAAGGCCACACAAAAGTTCCTCAATAAGATAGGACTCTAAAGCCCTCTCAATAATCAATAATCCCACAACCAAAGCCTCAACAGGCTAGCCATCACTAATCTTTCAAGAACCGGGTGCCAAGACAAACTCTAAGTAAAAACAGGAGTAAATATAGTCTACCTACAGTCCCAACGGCCGCCCATACAACCGAGGAACATAATCAAGTGAAGACAAACCCTCCGGCATTCCATACTACCGGAGCGTACACTAAACACACAACAAACAAGGGTGGAATCCAATGCATGATATGATATGATGTGAAATAGAACCTCTGTATGTACCTCCTCCGGTGCCAATCAGGCCCAGCAGGAAGGTTCCATGGAAGGACTCAGCCTATATACCTCTAATCCACCGTATACCCTTACCTCCGGTGCACGCATCCCAAAGCCCCAGGCCTAGAGCGACAAGGTCCATGGAGGTCCCCGATCCCATACCAAAACTTAGTATTAAGATATGTCATCCGGAAGCAAGTCCGGGATCAAGACATAGATCCAGTCTCAAGTATGAATGCCCAGACCCCGTCCAGGACTAAAGTAGTAGAAAATGCCTCAAAAACCCCTCCAAGGGTGCCCGGGCATAATCGGGTCTAAAACTATAGTAAATCAAGTCTAGTGCTCCGCCCTGCAGAGACTAGTATCAGTAATAAAATCAAGCCTGGTGCTCTACCCCGCAGAGACTAGTATTAGTAATAAAATCAGTGCGAAAACATCCAAAAATCCCCTTTTCTATCAACAACAGTACAAAAAACGAGCCCCTAGGGCCATGCAAATTTAGGAAAACTGTCAGTAGTGGCTTACAGCCAAAACTGTAGTAAAACATGTAGGGGAAAACCTTTTTCATGGATGATATGCTCGCACACAAATATAAAAGTAGCCCAACGGCTCACAATAATTCCTATCAGCCCAACACAGTCCCAATAGCTACTCAGCAGACATAACCAGTCTAAAAGGATAATCTCTATGTCCGAGACTCGCGGACATTCCCAAATAGCCCACCATTTATGTTCCAGAGTCAATACAAGACCACACAGGACCACAAAGGTAATATACATTACTACGCGAATACTACAAACAACGTATGAAATAGACGGACGAAAGGCGGACAAGGTCTGGGGTACCAACCTATAACAACCCATCCAATGATGCTAATTAATGCAGTTATAGCCTATATACGCAGAGTCTAGATATGGGAAAACCATAACCTACCTGTCATTCGATGACTAGCTGCGGTAATGACGTCGTCCAGGCTCAAACTGCTCCGGGAAGCTCTGAATCACACAAAACAAATACTTTCAACTGAATCCCCAAAGACGTCTCTATGAAGGTTGACCAACCAGGGTAATGAAACAATTGCTAGAATCGACGAGGGTGCAAGAACGAGCCATAGCCATTTGATAAGGTGTTAATGTCACACTCGCGACCATTCAACTCCAAAACATAAAATGAGGCCAATAACAATAAGAAATGGCAGCTAAATCCAACAATAATATGTTAACCACATCTCAAAGGAGCGACGAGCTCCCGAGGCAATATTTCAAGGCGTAATTCACGTTGTCCAATCAAATCACTATCGTATGCGATCCCATAAAGAATCGCACAATTTCCCAATCCCTCCATCACCTTACCACAACCATAACACCACAACAATAACCAAACATAACAAGATAAAGGGGCTGTCCAAAGCCACAAATCCAAAATACCACTTCGTGGCTCAGAAATCCATAAAACAATACTAGAACATATAATAACGAAGGAGGGTCGTAGGGGAGAGATTTCCTTGACAAAAATATTCAATATCCCAAGATTAACAACCTGCCTCCTTGCAGGAACAACAAACATATCCAAATTCAACAAGAAACTACTAAAAGCTATCGAAAAATACAACTTTTCGTGACTAGAAGTTTAGAATTTTGATTCAACAATTAGATAAGTGTAAGGGATCCATACCTCACCAATATAACTCCTTAGATACTGCCAAGTACTCAGAAAACACCTGCTGGATTGCTGCATCAACACCCACGAAGATACGCCATGAAATCGACGGGGAAAACTATACCAAAATGATGAGCTCGCGACGTAGAGCAACTTCCGTTAAACTTCCGAATTGAAAGGATCAAAGTCCATGGATTATTTATGGACTTTCCTTCTGATTTTCTGAAGCTTTTGGGTGATTTTTATGAATTAAGACGAATCTGGAACACATTTTATAAAGCAAAACCGACTTAGGATGCGGGCCCCACCTTGACGTGTCTGCCTGCGCGGTCTTACAAAAACGTGAATATCTCTCTATTTTGAAGTCGTATGGACAAACGGTTTAGTGTGTTGGAAACTAGACTCGTAGACCTTCGATTTGGTATATTGGGGGCCTACTAACTCTTTATAGATAGGGCGAAACACCCCAAGACATTTAACCCAAATTTGAATTCCTTAAAGGAATTTACAATAACTTTTTCCGACTTTTGTTTCGCAACTTGCTTGACTTCAAAACTTATCATACGACCATTTTGCCATTACAATACCTCATAACACATCCTTCTTAGTATATTAGACACTATTAGTCTTACCCCAAAGGCACGGGTTACTTTAAACCTTCCAAACGGGCGAGGTGTTACACGAGGCATTTCCTTAACTCAAACTTTCGAGTAAGGGATTCCCTTGACCTAGAACCTTGGTTTAATTCTTTGATATTACCAAGAATATTGTCGAAAGTCAATGATTTCCAAAGTTGAAGCTCTTAAACGAGGAACGGCCATACATACCAAACAAATGGCCCGGGCACCGAACTACCGGTCCCGACAAGCCATAAATGACTTGGGCCGCTACAAGTAAGCTCTAATGGTACAAGAAAGGCAAAAATGTGTAAATGACCGGAAGGGTCATTACATGATAGCTAGCCATGCAGTCATGAAAAACAGTGGGGAAGAGGCTTCATAGCCATCGCGATAGGCGATCACGCGATCACGAAGAACAGGAGTCCAGGTGCTTTATCGCGATCGCGAGAGTAATAGATCCCGGTCACGATTGAGGCTAGATGCCTGCACCTGCAACAAAATAAGTCTACAACCTTCCAAAACTCGATGGGGTATTCCGGGAACAATCGAAAACCGATATTCAAAAACCAATAATGCTAACATAGTGGAAATACCATTCCGGACTCAATGGAATTGATGAAACTTTTGTACGAGGTCATTTCAGAGAAATGTTGACCCAAGTCAACACTAGCCAACACGTGACCAAACACCCAAAATGAGCTCGGCTCACTTGGAACCCGAACCAATCATCGACCTAAACCAAACTAGATATTTCAGAGCTAATGGAATCGTCGGATTTTGAATCTGACGCTCCGATCATCGAAAGCTGACACAAGTTACACTTTCAACTCCAAATGGCCTGAAATAGAAAAAGCAACATAAAACCCACACTGAAAGTTCTCCGGCCTTGATTAAGGGTCTAACTAGATCAAATTCAGTGCTCCAGGGCTAATGGAACTGTCAGAATTCAATTCCGAGCACGTTAGCTAAGAATATTGACTAAAGTCAATGATATTTTAAGTTTAGGCTCTAAAATATGGAAACGGCCAAAACAACCAAATGAACGACCAGGGCACCAAACTACCGGTCCCAGCAAGTCATAAATGACTTGAGATCACTACTGAAAATCTCTAACAGTACAATGAATGCGAAAATGTGAAGATGACCGAAAGGGTCATCACACTTATTTATGAATCATTCCATGATGATTTGTTTTCTATGATCTAAGATTTATGAAAAAGGTCCAACAGGTCCCAACTTTATGAAAAGGCCAATAGGGTCCATATCTATGTTTTAAATATTTAGGAGTATTTGAAAAATAAAGAAGGTAAGGGTCACACGAGCTTATTACCTAACACTAATCATTGATGTTGTAGGATTATGACAGCATTAAACAAATGTTAGTTCATTAGTTTTCCCTTAGTTAGGATCATGTTAGGTTTTAATGTTGTTATATATAGATACAATCGACCCAAGTGACAATTGTGGTTAGATTCTTAGTCAATCAGGCATTGATCTTACCCATACAGTATACTTAGTGACCTATTACTCATGTATTATAGTTACAAGAATCTTCCACTAAAAAGAAAAAAGCTTTTTTTCAAGAATATAAGTATTTGTATTCACTCATATATTTTCATGATCATCTGATTCATTTAAACAGTGTTAATAAAGAATGTTTTATGTTAAAATCATTCTTTCATCTCCCATAATGAATTAAGGTATCATGAAATATTTAACACTGAAAAAACCCTAATTTATTTGAGTTCTTATCCCTTCTAAGTAATAATTATTACTTTGTTGCCTGTTCCTGTTTCCATTGCTATATGTCACGTTTCATTTTGCCATTTTACATATGGAGCTATTTGATATGTACTCACATCCCTTGGACATTTTACTTTATGTTTTAATTCACTAATAGCATGTCATTGTATAAAAATAACAATCATAAAAAAATTGGGGGGTGCTGTAACAAGTAGTTTGTATCAAGAGTCAACAAGTATCAATCGTCACACAATTATTGTCAATCAAGGATTAAAAGTCTAGGGGTGTGCTTTCAATGGGGTAATAGCTATAATTGGGATTGAATAAATTTCTTAGATTCGATTGTGATATGGATATCCTTGGTTTGGGTTATGTTCAAGGTCTCTCAACTGAAGAGCATGTTTTCCTTGGGTTCTCTCGAACCCCAAAACCAATCACAATTAACCAACGAAAAAAATTAGCTTGAGTAGGCTAAATTATCTCTAGCTTTATCCCTTAGATGGGAATTCCCAAATTCTCTCCATTGAATACTTACCCAACTCTAATCCCCTTTCTCAAGTAAGAGTGGAATTAAAGAAATCAATCAATGTTTGCAACCATTAATTTTATAATTATAACTCAAAGAACTCAATGGATTGATACAATATAATCAAGTCTAAGAGCAAATAATCAATACCCAATCATAATTATACACCCATCATTGCGCACATCCCTAGAAGAGAATTTAGCTACACATATAAATGGAAAGAGAAATTATGCCAAATGGGTCTTCCTCAATTCCAGTCATAAGAAGAAATTAAATTCAAATCTAAACTTAATTGATCAACAATGAAGTTTTTCCAATTGGGGAAGATAAAGTCAAAAGTGTACTTTTCTTCCTTTTCAAGAGTACTACACAACATGAATGAAATCTAATCTTTGCCAAATGAAAAATTCTATGCACAGATCCAAAAACTATCCTTGAATATCCCTGATCTCGCCTAAAAAGTTGTGGACAAAAAATACCCCTGCAGGACACTTGCAGCTCACTTGCAGGCATAATTTCCCACTTGTGGCCCTCAAGTACCAAGGAAAGTTGTCAGTCTTCTGTTTCTTCTTGTGCTTCATTTGTAGGCCTGGAGTGTAGACTTGCACCCGCAGCTTCCAAGGGAATTTCATCTTCACTTCCTTATACTTTGCTCCTCACTTGTGGTTCACATGCGCCCACAAGTGGCCTTATGTGTTCCACAGATGCCGACTTTTTTAACTTGGCTTCCTTTCATAGCTCATTGGTTGGGTTTTTGCCTTTCCTTCTTGCCTTTTTTTTGTCCAAATCCTTTTTCTTCATCAAATATTAGGAATGTATACACATGATAGGTTAAAGGCATAAAATCCATCTAATAACCACAAGGTTGAGACAATAATTCATTTAAGAGGTAAATAAGTTGGTAGATTACCAACTTATCAAACTCCCAAACTTAAAATATTGCTTGTCCTCAATTAAGACATTCACAAAAACAAAGGATTGACTAAATATTCAAAGACAAAGGATCACACTAATTCCCTTACAACTCAAACAAAATATTTCAAATAAGCAGACTCAAAACAAAGAAACTCGACAAAAGCACTCATCTAAGTTGCTACCACCATGAGCATAAGGCAGTAAAATCATTTCAAAATGCTTTTCAAGAGACTTCACTTTTTCAATCAAAACCAGAGAACATTTTCACTTAAAGCAAAACCAATTAGCATCTCATGTCATTGACACTTAACTTTAAAGACTAGACTCAAATTTCACTTCACAACTTATCGCATTCATTCCCCCTAATTGAGGTTAAGACTTCACCACTTACCCCAAGGTTTTAATGCCACTCAAATCAAGAGAAAATCTCACTCACAATCATGCATATCACAACAATAGGGATTATAAGATAGAAAAAATGACCCTCACTCTCTCAAAGAATTTCGAGTGCATACACATAGAACCATAGGCTTGCCCTTTGTGTAATTTTCCATTAATATAGAGTTGAAAACCTCAGAATCACTAAAGACTTGTGGGTATCTATGAAGGATAGGGTAAAGGAAAGGTAATAATTTTAGGATAAGTGACTCAAACCTCCCTAACATTATAATTAGGCATTCAAGCATACCACTCACATTAATAATTTGACTTCACCTTATTTCCCCTCTCACATCCCAAATCTTTTCCCAAATATTTCATCCCAACTCCTTTGTTTTTAGCTCTTTTAGCATTCAAGAGGGAAGGTAGTACCATTTCAATTCTTAATCTTTATTTCTTTAACCTTTTGGAGGGAGAAACATAGGGGTTAGAACTCCGATGATTATACCTATCTCTTTCCCTATCATTGTCCCTCCAATTAGCATAACAATCTCTATCTCTTTCATAGTCTCTCCAAGTTCTATCATGATCTCTATTCCAACCTTGGTTCCCATTCTCTTTCCTCCAAGGGCCTTGGTCGGTACCGTGGTAACTCGGGTGGGAACTCACCACTTGACTTGAGATAAATTGAGCCTACTTATCATACATAGAGTACACATCCTCCTCATCATGGGCTCAACTTCCTTGGGCTCTAATAACATTCACACTTCTTGGACTGGCGCCCATTACATGCTTGGTGAGAAAATCAAGTTGCATCATCATCTTTACCATTGTTTTCCCTCTCTTCATATTTTTGTTGCTTCTCTTTGGATACAATTGTGGATGTGACACTTGTTTCCACCTCGGCTTCTCAAGTATAGCATGCACGATTCATCTTCATCATTCTATCAAGCAAAGCTTTAGCAAGACTAAAAGTTTGGTCCATCAATAAACCACTAGCCAAATTGTTTGCAAAGGACTTATTGATCGAGTCCAATGACCTATAAATATGTTGCAAAAGAACCTCATCGGGAAGGCCATGAATTGGACTTGGATTACTTTCTTTTTAAACCTCATCCATGCCTCATGAAAAGGCTCACCCGGTATTTCTATAAAATTTGTAATTTTATCCTATAGTTGAAGCATATTAGATGGAGGGAAGAATCTATCAAGAAAGGCTTTGACAAGATTATTCCACAAAGTAATGGAACCTTCGAGAAGTTTCTCAAACCAAGTGGTTGCTTCCCCCATTAGGGAGAATGGGAAGACCCTTAGATGAATCAATTATTAGTTGATGTTGTTAATATTAAAGGGTTGACAAATCTCTACAAAGTTCTTTATGTGGTGATTCACATCCTCATGTAGGAGACCATCATACAACCCCTTTATTTGTAAGAGATGTAGCATTGTACTTGTGACGTAGAAGACGTCATTCCCTATCATTGGAGGTAGGCGAATGACACTTGCTACACCTGTAAGACCTTTTGGGTCATCATCATCCATTAATCCTTAAACACGAATGTTATCACTAGCTTGACTCATATTTTCATCTAACAACAAGCAAAAACAACAAATGAAGTGAAATAAAACAAGATACAATACCAAAGTGAATCAACACACAAAAATAAGGTAATCTATAAACTAGTTCTCAGTAACGGTGCCATTTTTTATAACCTCCAAATGCACTCCATAATTAAGAATGAGTGTCAATGGTCATATTCAAAATAATAGCCAACTTAGAGTTGGGGTCGAATCCCACAGGGACTAGAATAGATTAGACCAAATTTTGTATACTAATTCACTTATAGCGTGCACATTGTATAAAAATGACAATAATTTTAAAATTGGAGAGTTTGTTGTAAAAAATAATTTTTATTAAGGGTAACAAGTATCAATGGTTACTAAATTATTTTCAATTAAATATTAGGAGTCTAGGAGTGTGATTTTGATGGGGCAATAACTATAATTAGAGTTAAATAAATGTCTTAGATTATATGGTTTTGGCTATGCATCAAGGTTTCTCAACCCAAGAGAATATTTGTTTTGGGTTCTCTCGAACTCCAAAATCAATCACAATTAACCAACTAAAATATGCTTGAGTAGGCTAAACTATCTCTAGCTTTAGTCCTTAGATAAGAATTGTCACATCCTCACCATTGAATACTTACCCAATTCCAATCCCCTTTCTCAAGCAAGATTGAAATTAGTGAACTCAACCAACATTTGCAACCATTAATTTATTAATTAAAACTCAAAGCATTTAATAGATTCATACAATATAATCAATTCTAAGAAAAAATAATCAATACCCAATTATAATTATACATCCATCACTGCACACACTCCTAGAAGAAAATTTAGCTACTCATATAAATGAAAATAAAATTATACAAAATAGGTGTTCCTTAATTTCAGCCATAAGAAAAAAATAAATTCAATTCCAAGCTTAATTGATTAACAATAGAGTTTTTCAAGTTTGGAGAAGATGAAGTCACAAGTGTACTTTTCTTCATTTCTAAGAGTACTACACAATAGGAATTAAATCTAAAAAGTTGATGAATGAAAATTATATGCACAGATCGCAAAAAATGACCTTGAAACCCTAAATCTCATGTAGAAAGTTGTTGACAAAAATACCCTTGTGGGACACTTGCGCATCACAGGCGGCTCACTTGCGACCACAAGCCTCCACTTGCGGTCCACAAGTGCCAAGGGTCGTTTCCATTCTTCTCTCTTGCGCTTCACTTGTGGGTTGCATCTCTAGCACAAATTTAATCATTGAGGCTTGACTTCTTCCTAACACTTGCGGCTCACTTGCGCAAGGAAGTGGGCTTCTGCGCTACACACCTGCTTTCTTTTAACTTGGCTTTTTCTCTTGTCTTGTTGCTTAGGTTTTTGCGTTTTCTTCTTGCATTTTTGTTTAAAATTCTTGCTCATTATAAAATCCTAAGAATTTATGTACATAAAAAATTAAAGGTATAAAGAAAAAATGGAATACGCATAAGATTGAGAAAATAATTCATGCTTATGAGATAAATAAGTTGGTAGATTACCAACTTATCATTGGGCTACTTGATATGTACTCACGTCCCTTGGTTGGGGGTGGTGCATATTTTTATTGATGCAAACACTTGATCAGGTTGCATGACTTTAACTAAAAATATGCAACTTAACGCAAGTGTGTATCACTTGCGTATCACTTGTGGCTTCAAGTCTGTACTTACATTCGCAAGTGCTGAGAGTCATTGCTAGTCTTCAGTTTCTCTCTTGCGCTTCACTTGCGAGCCGCAAGTGTTCACTAGCGGGCCACATCTCTAACGCAACTTCAGTCTTTGAGCCTTGACTTCTGCCTGCCACTTGTGGCTCACTTGGGCCAGGAAGTGGGCTGCTTCGCAGCTGCTCTCTTTTGACTTGGCTTCTTCCCTTAGCTTGTTTCTTGGGTTTTTGCCTTTCTTTCTTGCATTCTTAGTTAAAATCCTTGCTCATCATCAAATCCTAAGAATGTCAGCACATAAGAGATTCAAGGTATTAAAAACAATGAAATAATTACAAGATTGAGAAAATAATTCATGCTTATGAGCTAAATAAGTTGGTAGATTACCAACTTATCATGGTGCTACTTGGTATGTATTCACGTCCCTTGGCCGGGGGTGGTGCATCTTTTTATTGTTGCAAACACGTGATCAAGTTATTCATTAGGTTCTACACTTTCTTCTCATTGATAAGTCTCGCTTCACCTCGAGGGCCTTAGTCTTCATTACGAGCTTAGTACTTATGTTAGTCATGTTGAAGGTATGTCGGGGGCCTTATCTCGGTAGTCAATACTTAGTCATGTAGAGGCTTCATAGATAGAAAATTAATTAAAGTCATGTATTCTCAAGTTCTTACCTTCATGTCATATTTTAAGGAACTCGGTGTCATCTCTTTTTATAAAAAGTAATTTCTTAATAAAATTTATCCTTTTAATGTTTTGCTTTATGTCATCTACTCATATTAGATGTATGCTCATGTTCATGACATGTTATGGGTACGTGCGGTCTAACAATTACATTGAGTGTCGGTCCTACCCAGGGTGTAGTCTCAGAGTATGACGCATACACTAGTTTGTCTACACTTTGTCCGGAGTGGTTGATCTTTCACTATCCAGGAATAAGAGAAAATCTATAAATAAATAATTACATTATTAAATTCATTTAACTATAATAAAATAGTATAACACTCCCAATATGATAGGTGAAGTGGGAAAACTATTAGATATCTTGGGTACTATATAAAATTTTATATTATGGTGTTATGGACAAGTCCTATGTGTAAAATAATTTTTGTTAAGAACCATAAGTAGATAATTTATAATAAAAATCACGTAAGGTAAAATAAAAAATTTGAATAAAAATTGTTTAATTTCTAAACTATACTGAATCATATAAGATGAAATAAAGATAGTACATTCTTTATGTTAATAGAAACTATTTGTATTCATATTTGTGCATGAAAGTTTTATTTGTTTAATCCTTCAAAGGATAGGTTTTCTCTTTTAAAAAAGGTATATTTGTCACAACCCAATTTCTCAGATCATGATGGCACCTACAACCCCCCCAGTAGGCGAACCAATCCCCGTTGCCCGAAATGGTTAGTAATGGGATACTACCTAACCAAAACGCACAATAAGCGGGAATAAGCAGAAAAAGAATGTAAAAATAGACAATATGGAAGCAAATAACCCGAATATATACATAAAAAAACTACACCAACCCCAATATTTGGTATTGACAGTACAGAAGCTTCTAATAGAGTACAAGTGCTAGAAGTAACAACAGATAAGTACAACTGTCTCCGAATATACAAAGAGTATCAGTATAAAAGATGAGATATTGATAAGCCCCGACCATCAGGTGCTCACCCTAGTCTCGAACCTCCCAAAAACTGCATGAGTCTCCAATGCGATCAATGGTGAAAGATTAACTAATATCTACACCAGAAAGATGCAGAAGTATAGTATGAGCACCAAGACAACGGGTACTCAGTAGGCATCATCGGCCGACTGAGCGCATATAAGATATAAAAATAGTAAGTAGCAGATATCAAGAAAGTGGTCAGAGAGAACAATAGAGGAAGCACAAGGAACTAGCACAGAGAACAGAAAACTAAGAGTTATAAACAACAATGCTAGCACAGAAAACAAATATACACAGAACAAAGGCGTAATAAAGAGGGACGCACCTGGGATCCTTATAACAATAGTATAAATAAAGAGAGAGGGAGAATCAGGAACGTGGCAGTATACCGGTAACCTCAAGTAGGAAGGGAAAGAAGGAAAGCAAACAAACATAATCAACTAGAAGCCATAAGAGTAATGAAAACATACTAAAAACACCAACTCTCAAGATAAGCATGAACCGAGATCCATCTCTCAATTTACAACCTAGAATGGACTAACTAAACCACCAGAAACAAGAGTTCTACTTAAAATCACGATATGGAACAATGTCCGATGAAACACAACCGATCAGGAGGACACACTACGGATCCTCAAAGATATAGGACTCACTGGCCCCTCAATACTCAAGCCCAAACTCAGAGCCTCAATAAGCTAAAACTTAGCAATCCACCAAGAACCAAGGACCATAACAATCTCTATAAAATGACGGAGAGTAATATAATATACCTACAGTCCCAATGGCCGCCCATACAATAGAGGAACGCAATCAAGTGAAAAAAAACCACTGGCTGCCCATACAACCGGAGCATACACTGAACACAAAGCAAACAAGTGCGGAATCCACGTGAAATATGCATGATGATATGATATGATGAATCTGTAACCAAGTGTGATCTCAGTGTTGTATGTTACCCCCTCTGGTTCCCCAATGGTCTAATAAAGGCGAGATCAATGGAAGGACTTCTCCCAAGTACCTCTCCTACGCCGTAAATCCCTCTCCTTAGGTCACCATCAATTTGAAGCACTTGGTCCAGAATGGTTGGGTCCATGGAGGTCTACTCATAGACTACATACTAACACGAAACTCAATATATCTCAATAGTTGAAATCTCATAGTACGTGCTCGGATTCGATTCGAGCCTAAATCCGTAGTCAAGTATCAATAACACTCATCAAGGGTGCCCGGAGCGTATCTGTGTCAAAAGCAGTAGTTATAGCTCAATAACCCTCATCGAGGGTGCCCGGAGCGTATCCGGGTGTAAAACAAAAATCAAGTATCAAAAATCCCTAATCAGGGTGCCCGACTCATATCCGGGTCTAAATCCATAGAAAACCATGTCTAGCGCTACGTCCAGCCGAGCTTAGTATCAGAATGAAAACCAGTAATCAAGTCATCATAGTATCCTCCCTATTCCGAGAAGTTCATAAAAGTCAGTTACAAAACCCTTTCAAAGTCATATTACCAAAAACGGGCCCTTGGGGTCATGCAAAGTTTAGAGAATCAATTATAGTAGGCCCGAAGCCAAATTTGTAGTAAAACATGCAGGGAAAAATCTTTTCATATATGATATGCTCGCAAACAAATAGAGTAGCCCAAAATGGCTCACAAATATTTCCTATCGGCCCTGCACAGGCTCAACAGTTCTACAACAGTCATAGCCAGCCTAAAAGGATATCTCTATGTCTGAGACTCGCGAACATTCCCAAATTACCCACCATCTATGTTCCAGAGTCAAAATAAGGCCACACAGGATCATAAGGGTAATATATACAATACTACATGAATACTACAACCAACATATAAAATAAATGAATGAGAAAGACGGGCATGGTCTGGGGTACCAACCTAAAACAACCCACCCAAGGATGATAATTAATGCAGTTATAGCCTATATACGCAGAGTCTAGGTAGGGAAAACCATAACCTACCTGTCCTCCGACGAATAGCTGCGGGGATGGCGTCGTCCAAGTTTGAACTGCTCCGAGAAACTCCAAATCGCAGAACCACTATCAAAACAATATTCTACGCATCAATACAAAGCTAACGGTACCCATATTGCTATAATAATAGCCGGGTCCAAATTCGGGTCACAAATGGGCCCATGGGCCCTGCAATGCAAAACCAGAAACGAAAAACATACACATGTTCCTTACCATCTCGGGAGAACATGCTCAAAAATTTAGCGAAAATGGACAAAAATTGGGGCTCAAAACAGCCCGCTTAAGTCAAGAATTAAAGAAGGAATTTCAAGAATTAATTCCGGAAATTAAACAAAAAAACCTTACCACCACGAGAAGACGAGCTACGAGAGTGAGAACTCAGAATCCATGATCATACAAATCTCAGTAGGGCATATTCTACAAGAATCCCAAGCTCTTGAAAGTAAGCAACAATGGAGGATTTTTAAGAAAACAAGAGAAGAAAAGCGGAAGAAGACTTACCAAGTGACGAGGAACCACAGATTATCGAAGAGCAATGATTTCCCGAAGCTAGGAAATGATTTCGATTAGTTTAGGGAGTAGTTTTGGTGTTTTAGAGTTGAGGGAATGAAGAACAATGGGCTCAGCTTAAATAGCTGCTGAAAATTACTCTTCGCGAACGCGGCCAAGGCGTCGCCTTCGCGAAGTGCAAAAAGGGAGGCTGGCCAAATGCCCTTCGCGAATGTGGCCAAGGCCCGCAAACGCGAAGAACAAAAAGGGAAGCTGGAATTTTGCCCTATGCGAACGTGGCCAACTCCCCGCGTTCGCGATGAACAAAATGGCTATGACAGCAACCAACTGTCAAGGGCAGATTTTTCACACTTTGGGCCCCCGGGAAGGCATATGGGGTCCCGCGAACACAAATG
Organism: Jaltomata sinuosa; assembly: GCA_003996215.1. Lineage (NCBI taxonomy): Eukaryota > Viridiplantae > Streptophyta > Magnoliopsida > Solanales > Solanaceae > Jaltomata > Jaltomata sinuosa. The sequence continues at coordinate 8,660 of QJPP01007555.1, read as the reverse complement.
ACCAGAGCTATTTGACTAGAAATGGCGTTCCGGATCCAATGGAATCGATGAAAATCCCATCGGAGATCGATTTAATGAAAAGTTGGCCCCACTCCCATAATCAACCTTTAGCCAACTATTTCCAAAATGAAATCCAATGGCCGAAAACAAGTCTGGAAGCCTCGGGACCCAAACCAATGGTCCCCCTAGCCTAAAATCGACATTCCAGAGGTAACGGCGCTGACAAAATTTCCATTCGAGGCCGTCTTCTCCAAATGTTGATGAAAGTCATCCAAATAAGCCCAACTGGCCTGAAAACACAAAATGAGAGTGAATTCCAAGCTGAAAAGCTCCCAGATCCTGACCAAAGGTCCCTCTATACTAAAGTCCACGCTCCAGAGCTAACAGGACTATCAGAATTTGATTCCGAGTATGTTCACCATGAATGTTGACCGAGGTCAATGATTTCCACTGTTAAAGGCTCTAAAACCAGGAATGACCAAAAAGAATAAACAAACAGCCCGGGAACTAAACTACCGGTCCCAGCAAGCCATAAATGACTTGGGGCCGCTACAAGCAAGATCTAACGGTACAAGAAAGGCGAAAATACGTAAATGACAGGAAGGGTCATTACATCATCCACTACTAAAATGACTTTCATCCCCGAAAGTCAGAAAGAAGGAAAGACTAGAGGTTTAAGAACAACCGATACAAAGCCCGCACTACTCTCTCAGACAACTCGGGTAGCCTCCTCGACAAGATGGCACCCAACAGAATGAAACCACAAAAGGCAACCAAGCCTACACTTCTTACTAGCCAGGCTAGATCCCAAACTCAAATTCCAAAACTGCAAAGATCTTCCAACCCAAACTGAACCTAGGGAATCTCAACCGGTAAGCACCGATACAACACAAAAACCAGAGAAGCAAGGCAATCAACATACAGAACTCGAACCGTCGAAACCATAACCAAATTTCCCATAAAACCAATAAACAAAACACTAACTCATGAGCCAACTGATTTCATAAAAACCGTTATTCTGAACCGAATTCCCTTATACCTTAAAAAGGAAGCTTCAAACAAGTCAAACTCTCAAACCACCCTCAAAGCATCAACTGACACACCGGAGATCCACAATCTTTGCTTATACACTATCAAAAACGAAGTCACCCTTTTTGCTCAAACTCCTTCCAAGATAATAACCCGTAGTAGGTCCTCCAAAACTGGAGTTACCTTACCTGACTGACCATCAAGAAACGAAAGAATACTTTTACCAAACTCGCTAACTGAACCCAGTTGATCAACCCATCTGGACCCGACTGAAGTTTGCACACCATGGTAAGGAAAGCCATGTATGAACACCCGTGTTGACGGAGAAACTCCAAAACTATAGAATGAACCCAACTGTTGCACCATGCCGAGTCTGAGTCAACTGGAAGCGAATGAACCAGGGCAACGGAGGCGAATGAACCAGGGAAACCTGCCCAACAGACCAAAACCAAAACCAAGACTCTGCAAGGAGTGTGGTAAGCCTACCACAAAGCTCAAAATCACCAGCTAAGCTCCAAACTCTTAGAATACTGTTGTAACTCTGAATACTCCAACACCATTCTTATTTGAAGTCATATTACCAATCTCACCTCGGGAAGAAGTCCACCATGCCAGGAATATCAAGTCAAAACACCCCGAAGGCAAAGGCAAGGGGGACTGGTGTTCAAAGTTGCCATCTAGCCATAGAAATCTTGCATATACCTTCAACTCATCCCTTTGGCTCGAATCAACCGCTCTACTGTATCAGCACACAGAACCACAACCTCTGAAGCATATAACATACCAAACTTCTAGTCCACAATGGACGAGTCTAACCAATACTGGAACTCCACATGAAAGACAACCCTTGAAGAATTAACTAAACAAGCTTTCAAATTCTTGGTAAACGAATGGTGACCACCAGTCTCTAAGTATCATTAGAACTAGAGATAACCTGATCACATAAAGCATACACCACCACTGAATCTCTGACTTACACTACTAAGTCTGTCAAACCAAGGTGGAAGGAACCTTGTACTATCTAGAACACCGTTGTTATCGGGAATGTCCATCCTAACTCAAAGGTTAGCCAAGGACTAGGTGTCCAAGGCCAACTGTCATGCCATAACAAAAAATGGGTAAGCTAAGTTTTTCAAACTTAATGCCTTCTAACCCAAGAAGTTGCAACCAAAATAACCAACCACGAACCATCCGAAGTAGTTTGCTAGCCCATGATTCTGAAACCTAACTTTAAAATTACCAACCAAAGCCTTTGTCGAACCCATATGTTGTCAATGAACCTTTAGGAACTGAAGCCAACTAGGCTATGAACACACAATTTTCTAAATCTGTAGATGCTACAGAAACTTGAACCAATGAAGGAAAAGTCACTGCAATCTGCGGTCGATCGAAACAAGTCACCAATACACAATCCCAAAGCAAAACTTTGTCGTCACCTCAGTGAACTACTAAAACACATAAGCACAAACAAGGAGTCACCTCCTTTCTTTTTCAACTAACAAAACCCTTTCGTAGAATATACTGAACCTTACAAACTCCTTTCTAAAAATAAGAATTTGGAGCCATCTCCCTAGCTCTCATACGTACATTATCAAAATCAACAAGGCAGGAGAAAAATGGGCCGGATGCCCAACTCACCCAAAATGCTATGAATGCAACTCAACCACGAGGCTACGGTCAACACTTAGTCAAAAATGCAAAAGCCAAAACCCAATTACAATGCAAAAATCAAAAGCTCATCCAGAGAACTACGATTGAAATTCATTCCAACTGGAATCGGGGAGACAATAAAATAACCCAACCGGAAAAGAAACTGAGGGAGACTGTGGGAACAACCATATACCTTCCAACCTCCTAAACCAACAAAATAAAGAGGGTTGATTCTAATCAACCAAAAACAAAACCAAACCATGCTTACTAGTATAACCAACACCTCTTATCTCAAGACAGAAGCTCAAACTTCAGCACAACTACTGGTAACACAAAACCAAAATAAGAACCTCTAGCCACGCTAGATAACATCCTAGGCAACAACCATCTAGGACCGCTCAAAGGGGAAGACTCACTCACAAGTTCAGAATCACAATAAAACGAGGATAATCCCAACCAAAAACAAACCAACAAGAACTACCCATGAGCTACAACTCCGGGTAAACACCTCTCACGGATATCTCACCCCATCTACTACTAAGGAATAAACTACCATGAAAATAATGCATAAAAGCTACAATCTGGAAACCAAACAACTAAACAAGTAGAAGGTAGTCATATAAGCAAATAAATGATAAAAGAGATAGAATCGCAATGCAAGTAGGACTATCACAATCCAAGGGTAGCAAAATCCTAACCTGGAGCAACGATATCAGGAACCTCTACCTCGAGCCCACAAGGAAGGGCATCAGACTGACGGGATCTAACTCTAGACTGAGTAGTCAAAGCTGAAAGCTCTGCGATCCTTCGCTGGGGATAAACTCTATAAAGGTGACAAACTTCCCCACGATCATAACAACTAGGCTGACCAGGATAAAAAATCTTAGGGCAATTCCTAGCAAAATGCCCATGCTCACCACATCGAAAACAGCCTCTACCAGAGGAAATCTGATGGAAAGATCTCACTGAACCTGAACGGCCACCACGACCTACACACTCTAAGGCAAACCCCGAAGGATATGATCTAAAACCTATCTACACTGCTCAACATGCCCTACATAACCACTTTTTGGAACCTGTGGAGCAACTGAACCCGGCCTGTTAGATAAGAAGCAACAGAACTGATCCCTAGCAAACAATCCCCTACCTCGAGTCTGAGAACCTCGAGAACTGTCCTAGCATCAACTTTTCTTACTACTGCCCCCATATACCTCATGAAATAAACCCTCAACAGCCCAAGCATGATCCACTATCTGAAGGAAGGTAGTCCCAACTGTAACCAAGTGCTAGGTAGCCAAATGGAGTGGTGAAATCAAGCCTCCGAAAAAACTCTAAACCCTATCAAACTCTGAAGGTACAACCCTAGTAGTATGCCTAACCATGTAATGAAATCTCACCTCATACTCCAATACGAATAGACAACCCTGCTGAAGAACTGGTAGCCCAACCCTAGCTGAAGTACTGCTCGTAGAACTGGGGTGGTTGTGAATCCAATCAGAGGCTGCACTGACCCCAAACCCCCTATATTATGCGATGATCTCTCACACTGAAGTCCTAGCGCTGATGAAAGCACTAAAGAAAAAAGCACAGAAGCTTCGACACAAACTATTGTCAAACTCGTCTTAGGCATCTGAGAAGGAATGAAACAACCAAAGTTTTAGAGTCAATAGAGCTAAGAACGCACGATGAGGATCCAAGAAGATGAAACTTTTCCTAACAACGCCTTCTAGCCTCCCGCATATAGGATACAAACATCATTATACAGATCCACGAGACTCTACATAGACACTTGCTTCTGTACCACGACACCAGCAAACTTAGAGCTCTGATACCAAGCTGTCATGACCCGATTTCTCAGATTATGATGGCCCATACTACCCCACAGTAGGTGAACAAATCCCCATAGCCTAGAACGGTTAGTAATGGGCTACTACCTAACCAAAATGCACAATAACCAGAAATAAGAAGAAAAAGAATGTAAACATAGACAATGCAGAAGCAAATAACCCGAATATATACACAAGAAAACTACACCAACCCCAAGACTTGGTATCGACAGTACAAAAGCTTCTAATAGAGTACAAGTGCTAGAATTAACAAAAGATAAGAACAACTGTCTCCGAATATACAAAGAGTATCAGTACAAAAGATGAGATATAGACAAGCCCCGATCGTCAGGCGCTCATCGTAGTCTCAAACCTTCGAAAAACTGCACGAGTCTCCAACGCAATCAACGGTGGAAGCCCAACTAATATCTGCACCAGAAAGATACAGAAGTGTATTATGACAACCAAGACAATGGGTACTCAAGAAGAATCATCGGCTGACTGAGTGCATATAAGATATAAAAATAGTAAGTAGCAGATAGCAAGAAAGTGGTCACAGAGAACAACAGAGGAAGCACAAGAAACTAGCACAGAGAACAAACAATCAAGAGTTATAAACAATAATGCTAGCGCAGAAAACTAATATACACAGAACACGGGTGTAAGAAAGAGGGACGCACCTGGGATCCTTCCAAAAATAATATAAATAAAAAGAGAGAGAGAGAGAATTAGGAACATGGTGGTGTACCGGTAACCACAAGTAAGAAGGGAAAGAAGGAAAGAAAACCAACATAATTAATTAGAATCCATAAGAGTAACAAAAACATACTAAAAACACCAATTCTCAAGAAAAGCATGAATCGGGATCCATCTCATAATTTACAACCTAAAATGGACTAACTAAACCACCAGAAACAAGAGTTCTACTCAAAATCAAAATAAGGAACAACGTCCGATAAAACACAACCGCTCAGGAGGACACACTATGGAGCCTCAAAGATATAGGACTCACTAGATCCTCAATACTCAAGCCCAAACTCAGAGCCTCAACAGGCTAAAACTTACCAATCCACCAAGAACCAAGGACCATAATAAATCTCTATAAAATAATGGAGAGTAATATAATCTACCTACAGTCCCAACGGCCACCCGTACAATCGAGGAATGCAATCAAGTGAAAACAAACCCTCTGGCCGCCCATACAACTGGAGAATACAGTGAACACACAGAAAACAAATGGTGGAATCCGCGTGAAATATGCATGATGATATGATATGATGAATCTGTAACCATGTGTGATCGCAATGTTGTATGTTACCCCCTCCAGTTCCCCAAATGTCCAATAAAGGCAGGATCCATGGAAGGACTTCTCCCAAGTACCTCTCCTACGCTGTAAATCCCTCCCTTCCGGTCACCATCAATCTGAAGAACTTAGTTTGGAACGGTTGGGTCCATGGAGGTTTACTCTTTGTTCACATATTAACATGAAACTCAATATATCTCAACAGTCGAAATCTCATAGTACGTGCTCGGATTCTATCCAAGCCTAAATCAGTAGCCATATATCAATAACCCTCATCAAGGGTGATCGGAGCGTATCTAGGTCTAAAGCAGTAGTCATATCTCAATAACCCTCATCGAGGGTGCCCGGAGCGTATCCGGGTCTAAAAATGAAATCAAGTATCAAAAATCCCTAAAAAGGGTACACGGCTCGTATTCGGGTCTAAATCCGTAGAAAACCATGTCTAGTGCTATGTCCAGTTGAGCTTAGTATCAGGATGAAAACTAGTAATCAAGTCATCATAGTATCCTCCCTACTCCGGGAGGTTCATAAAAGTCAGTTTCAAAACCCTTTCAAAGTTATATTACCGAAAATGAACCCTTGGGGCCATGTAAAGTTTAGAGAATCAATTATAGTAGGCCCGAAGCCAAATTTGTAGTAAAATATGGAGGTAAAAACCTTTTCATGTATGATATGCTCACAAACAAATAGAGTAGCCCAAAATGGCTCACAAACCTTTCCTATCGGCCTTGCACAGGCTCAACAGTTCTACAGCAGTCATAGCCATCCTAAAAGGATATCTATATGTCCGGGACTCGTGGACATTCCCAAATAACCCACCATCTATGTTCCACAATCAAAACAAGGACACACAGGACCACAAGGGTAATATATACAATGCTACATGAATACTACAACCAACATATGAAATAAATGGATAAAAAAGATGGGCACGGTCTAGGGTACCAACTTAAAACAACCCACCCAAGGATGCTAATTAATGCAGATATAGCCTATATACATATAGTCTAGGTAGGGAAAGCCATAACCTACCTGTCGTCTGACGAATAACTGCGGGGACAGCGTCGTCTAGGCTCAAACTGCTCCGGGCAAATCCAAATCGTGGAACCACTATCAAAACAATAATCTACGCATCAATACAAAGCTAACGGTACCCATATTGCTATCATAATAGCTGGGTTGAAATTTGGGTCACAAACAGGCCCATGGACCCTGCAACTCGAAACCAGAAACGAAAAACACACATGCGTTCCTTACCATTCCGGGAGCACATGCTCAAAAATTGAGCAAAAACCTACAATAATTGGAGCTCAAAACAACCCGCTCAAGTCAAGAATTAAAGAAGGAATTTCAAGAATTAATTCCGGAAATTAAACAAAAGAAACTTACCACCACGAGAAGACGAGCTACGGGAGTGAGAACTCAGAATCCATGATCATGCAAAGCTCAATAGGGAAGATTATACAAGAATCCCAACCTCTTGAAAGTAAGCAATAATGGAGGATTTTAAGGAAAATAAGAGAAGAAAAGGGTCGGGGAAAAAGACTTACCAAGTGATGAGGAACCACAGATTATTGAAGAGCAACGATTTCCCGAAGCTAGAAAATGATTTGGATCAGTTTAGGGAGTGTTTTTGGTGTTTTAGAGTTGAGGGAATGAAGAACAATGGCTGGAAAATCGTTAGGGCTCAGCTTAAATAGCTGCTGAAAATTTCACAAACACGGCCAAGGCGTCACCTTCGCGAAGAGCAAAAAGGGAGGTTGGCCAAATTCCCTTCGCAAACATGACCAAGGCCCTTGAACGCTAAGAACAAAAAGGGAAGCTGGAATTTTTCCCTATGCATTTGCGTCCAACTCCCCACGTTCGCGATGAACAAAATGGCTATGACAACATCTAGCTGTCAAGGGCAGATTTTTCACACTTTGGGCCCCCGCGAAGACATTTGGGGTCCCGCGAACACAAAAGACCAGAGCTATTTGACTAGAAATGGTGTTTTGGATATAATGGAATCAACAAAAATCTCATCGGAGGTCGATTTTAAGAAAAGTGGACCCCACTCCCATAATCAACCTTTAGCCAACTATTTCCAAAACAGAACCCAATGGCCGAAAATAAGTCCAGAAGCCTCGGGACCCAAACCAATGATTCCCCTAGGCTAAACTCGGCATTACGAAGCTAACGTCACTGACGGAATTTCCATCTGAGGTCATATTTTTTGAATGCTGACCAAAGTCAATCAAACAAGTCCAACTGGCCTGAAAACACAGAATGAGAGAGAATTCCAAGCTGAAAAGCTCCCGGATCCCGACCAAAGGTCCCTTTAGACCAAAGTTCATGCTTCAGAACTAACGGAACTATCAAAATTCAATTCCAAGCACGTTCACCAAGAATGTTGATCGAGGTCAACGATTTCCAAAGTTAAAGGCTCTAAAACCAGGAATGACCAAAAAGAATAAACAAACGACCCGGGCATCGAACTACCGGTCCCAGCAAGACATAAATAACTTGGGGCCACTACAGGCAAGCTCTAACGGTACAAGAAAGGTGAAAACACGTAAATGACCGGAAGGTTCATTACAATATTATATAAGAGAAATAAATATGTAGTTTACATACCATCTGAAGAAAATTTGATCTAGACTAAATTTAAGAATGGACATTTTCTATTTTTTCTATTTTTATATTCAAGGTTAATTTGCAAAAATAATTGATTCCACAACATATAGAAAATTATTATTAACCAAAAAGATATTTTTTTTGAAATTCTTAATACAAGATCAATATATATATGGCATGAAATAATGACTTGGTTTATGTTCAAAGTACTTATACTATTATAAATATAGTTATAT